>OX104119.1:9336741-9936741 GCA_944474755.1 Limnoperna fortunei | reverse complement strand
TTATGTACATAATCTGGACCTATACAACATCTACATTGTATATGTATTGCACGTTACTAGTTATGTACATAATCTGGACCTATACAACATCTACATTGTATATGTATTGCACGTTACTAGTTATGTACATAATCTGGACCTATACAACATCTACATTGTATATGTATTGCACGTTACTAGTTATGTACATAATCTGGACCTATACAACATCTACATTGTATATGTATTGCACGTTACTAGTTATGTACATAATCTGGACCTATACATCTACATTGTATATGTATTGCACGTTACTAGTTATGTACATAATCTGGACCTGTACATCTGCATTGTATATGTATTGCACCTTACTAGTTATGTACATAATCTGGACCTATACAACATCTACATTGTATATGTATTGCACGTTACTAGTTATGTACATAATCTGGACCTGTACATCTACATTGTATATGTATTGCACGTTACTAGTTATGTACATAATCTGGACCTATACAACATCTACATTGTATATGTATTGCACGTTACTAGTTATGTACATAATCTGGACCTATACATCTACATTGTATATGTATTGCACGTTACTAGTTATGTACATAATCTGGACCTATACATCTACATTGTATATGTATTGCACGTTACTAGTTATGTACATAATCTGGACCTATACATCTACATTGTATATGTATTGCACGTTACTAGTTATGTACATAATCTGGACCTATACAACATCTACATTGTATATGTATTGCACGTTACTAGTTATGTACATAATCTGGACCTATACATCTACATTGTATATGTATTGCACGTTACTAGTTATGTACATAATCTGGACCTGTACATCTACATTGTATATGTATTGCACGTTACTAGTTATGTACATAATCTGGACCTATACATCTACATTGTATATGTATTGCATGTTACTAGTTATGTACATAATCTGGACCTATACATCTACATTGTATATGTATTGCACGTTACTAGTTATGTACATAATCTGGACCTATACATCTACATTGTATATGTATTGCACGTTACTAGTTATGTACATAATCTGGACCTATACATCTACATTGTATATGTATTGCACGTTACTAGTTATGTACATAATCTGGACCTATACAACATCTACATTGTATATGTATTGCACGTTACTAGTTATGTACATAATCTAGACCTATACATCTACATTGTATATGTATTGCACGTTACTAGTTATGTACATAATCTGGACCTATACATCTACATTGTATATGTATTGCACGTTACTAGTTATGTACATAATCTGGACCTATACAACATCTACATTGTATATGTATTGCACGTTACTAGTTATGTACATAATCTGGACCTATACATCTACATTGTATATGTATTGCACGTTACTAGTTATGTACATAATCTGGACCTATACAACATCTACATTGTATATGTATTGCACGTTACTAGTTATGTACATAATCTGGACCTATACATCTACATTGTATATGTATTGCACGTTACTAGTTATGTACATAATCTGGACCTGTACATCTACATTGTATATGTATTGCACGTTACTAGTTATGTACATAATCTGGACCTATACATCTACATTGTATATGTATTGCACGTTACTAGTTATGTACATAATCTGGACCTATACAACATCTACATTGTATATGTATTGCACGTTACTAGTTATGTACATAATCTGGACCTATACATCTACATTGTATATGTATTGCACGTTACTAGTTATGTACATAATCTGGACCTATACAACATCTACATTGTATATGTATTGCACGTTACTAGTTATGTACATAATCTGGACCTATACATCTACATTGTATATGTATTGCACGTTACTAGTTATGTACATAATCTGGACCTATACAACATCTACATTGTATATGTATTGCACGTTACTAGTTATGTACATAATCTGGACCTATACATCTACATTGTATATGTATTGCACGTTACTAGTTATGTACATAATCTGGACCTATACAACATCTACATTGTATATGTATTGCACGTTACTAGTTATGTACATAATCTGGACCTATACAACATCTACATTGTATATGTATTGCACGTTACTAGTTATGTACATAATCTGGACCTATACATCTACATTGTATATGTATTGCACGTTACTAGTTATGTACATCATCTGGACCTATGTCCTCCAGTGTTTTTTTTTAAATTAGGCCTAAATGTGTTTCGACCCTCTTGAAATGTTTCTTTAAGAATATTGATGTTTAAGTTAATACAATGTATCAGGCTTTTATTAAGTCTCTAAACAGATGTCAGAAATGGACAAAACTTAATTCCTGAGTAGACGCTTCCCTTTAATTTACCACCTCTCCCCATCGGGAATAGGGGTATACTATTTTCGGTCTGTGTTTTTTTAGTAAGTGTATTGTAGAGAAGGGTTTTCATCGGGGAGCATTAGCTTACATTAATGTCTGTTAGGGGTAAATAATTTGATAATTTGTGTGTTGGTGACACGTTTAACTGTTATTCTATTGTGCTTCCACTTTATACAAGTAAATTCTTCCACTATGCTGATTTTTTAATTTTTTCCTTTTGATGTCAGGTTAAAACTGTCTTTGTTGACACGGCACACATTTGATTTATAGTATAAGATGACAAAGCATTATTTTATTTTCTTTACAGAATATTTCACTAAACCATTGGGCACTATGACATGTATAGAGAGTGAGACCGTTAAATTTGAATGTGAAGTACTGGATGGCAATCACACAGCCTTGTGGTACAAAGATGGCAATGAAGTAATCACATCAGACAAATATAAAGTAGAGAGAGATGGAAAACGTCACAGACTTGTTATAATTAAAACAAAACTTGATGACAAAGGAGAATACACCATCAAGATAAAAAACTGTGTTCGAATGACTGAACTTGTAGTGCGAGGTAAGACAGTAGGCAGTCAGAGTGTCACACTTAGCACGTGTCTGTTTTGCCAGCACATCTTATAACCTATTAAAATAATTAAAGTCTTATTTATATCTTCATTTTAAACTTCTCATGTACACTATTTGTGTTACCTGCTTCAAGTAGCTTATAAATAAAAACATGCATAACAATGTATACTTCATTTACTGTGAGGTTATATTCCATATAAAATGTCATCATAGATACCAAGGTTAATATAATTTACAATGACTGTTGTGCATTTCGTCTCATCAAGTTTCATCATTAATGCTCAAACCCAAACAATTAACACTATTAAAAATCCAAGGATTAAAATGTTGAAGAGCTTTAATCAACATAATTCCAAAAATCTGGTGGATATCATCTTTTAGTAAGTGTTTTTTAACTCACCTGGAACGAAGGTCCATGTGATCTTTTGCCTGGTGTCTGTCGTTTGTCATCCTTCTTTCGTCGTCTGTCGTCCATTGTCTGTCATACACTTCTTCTCTGAGACCACTGTGCCTATGTTTTTCGCAATCTTCCTTTGGGTTCCTAGTTTCAAATTTGCACCCAGGGTGTTGATCAACTGACAAAGATGGCTGTGTTAATAAAAATAGAACATGGATGTCAACGCACGTTTTTTTATCAATATCTCAAAAATTACAATAGCTATAGAGAAAACTGTAACTTCAAATTGATCAGCACATTAAGGTCTACAATAGTTGTTATATGTGTGAAGTTGTGTAATGGCTTCCTATATGAGTTATTGCCTTAAATGACAATTTTTAACAGCATGTTCAGTATTTACAATATAACTTTAAAATTATAACAGTTGCATTAAAACTATAAATTGCAAAAATGATCAGCAATAAAAGTTCTACAATTCAGTTAATTTTTCTGAAATTGTCAATTTACTCCTTATAGGAGTTATTGCACTTAAATGACAATTTGTTAATAAAATTTTCCGTTTTTGTCCTGTATTTTGAAAACCAGCTACCAGCTAGAATGAAACTGTTAATTGCAAAAATGATCTGCATTACAAGTTCTAGATTTTACTTTATTCCAAAAATCCAGTGGATATAATCTTGTTAGTAAGTATTTTTAACTCACCTGGTAGGAAGGTCCAATTGATCTTTTGCCATCATTTGGTGTCTGTCGTTTGTCGTCCTTTGTTCGTCGTCTGTCTTCCATTGTCTGTCATAAACGTCTCCTCTGAGACCACTGTGCCTATTTTTTCAAACTTGGTTGCAATCATGGCTCCTAGTTTCAAATTTGCACCCAGTGTGTTGATCAACAAAGATGACCATTGTTACAAAAAAAAGAACATGGATGTCAACGCACGTTTTTGATCAGTATCTCAAAAATTATAATAGCTATTGAGGAAACTGTTACTTCAAATTGATGAGCACATTAAGGTCTACAATAGTTGCTATTTGTTCGAAGTTGTAGGAGTTATTGCCTTAAATGACGATTATAGACAAAACGTTCAGTAATTTACAAAATAACTTTAAAAATATTACAGTTGCAGTAAAACTATAAATGGCAAAAAGGATCAGCAAAAAAATTTTCCGTTTTTGTCCTGTATTTTGAAAACTATACCATCTAGAGTGAAACTGTAAAATGCAAAAAATGATCAGCACTTCAAGCCTTACAATTCTTTTAATTGGTCTGAAATTGTCAGACTCCTTTTATGTGTTTTTGCCCTTTAAATGACAATTTCTTATACAATTTTCCATTTTAGACCTGTAATTTAAAAAAACTATAACAGCTAGAATGAAACTGCTAATTGCAAAAATGATTTGCAATACATGTTCTAGAATTCACTTTGTTGGTCTGAAATTATCAGATGACTCCTCATAAGAGTTATAAGCCTTTAATCAAAATTTTTGGTTGAATTTGTAGTTTTTGTCTTGTATCTTTAAATGGCATAACAGCAAGATTGAAACTGTAATGTGCACAAATGCAAGTGCAAAATTGCAAGATGAATCTGTATAGGAGTTATTGTCCTTTAATTGTGAATTTGGACAAATAATCAGTTTTTGTGTTATAAATTAGTCTATAGCACCTAGAGCAATGCTCTGAATTACTAAATTACCCTGAAGGGCAAGGCCTATACAGATCATTTAATTTTCAGAAATTTCTGATGCCACCTTATAGGAGTTATTGTACTTAACTAGAATTTATGAAGAAATGTTTTGTTTTGCCGTTAACTTGAAAGCTATAACAACTAGAGTGAAACTGTAAATTGCAAACAAATTAAATATAGTAGAAGTCATTTGTTTTCCAGGTGAGCCTCTAGTTTGTGTCTACATCTACTAGTAATAATATTCAAACAAACAAGCAAACTAACTAATATAATATAGGATTAAGCACTGGGTTTTAGGAAATTATCAATGTGTAAACTCCGGCGACTCACTCACAAGCTAAATAAAGTCCAAATGAATTTATGTCAAGTTTGTGAGGGAGTCGCCGGAGTTTACACATTGATAATTTCCTAAAACACAGTGTTTAATCCTTATAATTCTGTGAAATAATCGTTGCGATTTTTAAAACAGCAAAAACATTTACAGAAACCCATCTAGACCTCAAAACGTACCTAGGCCGGAAAGCGTAGGGATATGCAAAACATAGTACCGAGGGAATCGCCGTTCTGTCAAATATTGATAGGATAAAAACAAAATGAAACACTAAATTGTATTTATATTATATTTTATTTGAAATCTCGATCGATTTAATTGGAAATCATTAGAGCAGAGAAAACATGGTCCCCCTTCTCCCTGGATACGCTAGGAGGACGCCATCTTGTTTACATTGGATACTGAAAATAGTCCGCTCAGAGGAAATATCGATATATAAATTATCTGAGAAGACGCCATTTAAGTGTTTTTATCCAATCAAAGCACTTAATTTAAATAAATTACAGCACGAATAGAATTATTATATTATATTGTTTATGAGTGATACGGCCCCAAAAAGCTGAATCCATAATGATGATCATTTTAGTGCACATAGAAGAATGAATAACAAGTTAGGTAGTTTTTTTTTTTTTAATTTGGTACATTTTTCATGTTATTCATGACTGTAAGCAAGTAAATAATTAGCAGACTATTAAGTGTCGTTAAATAGTAGCAAAAATATATATTTGTTATCGGTCTGTTTCAGTACTTTTTGTCCTAAACACACCTATACCTTTAATGAAATAGCTTTCATGTCTTCATATAGAAAGCCACAGAACAAACATTATTTGTGTTTAACATTGATACATTGATGCACATTGAGCATGATCTGTGCTAATTTCTTTACTGAATAGAAATTCCAAAAGCAATTCAACAGTTAAGTGTAAAAGATAGAGAATTATACATGGAAATCATCAAGGACGGAACAGAGACACGGTATTACATCAGAATCGTCACTATAGGTGAAAATGGAGTCGGTAAAACATGTTTGCTGAGACGGCTACTAAGACAGAGTATTATGGGAGTTCAAAGTACAGATGGGGTTGATATGCATCGATGTAAAATTAACCTGAGTAACGGTCAATGGATCTTTGATGACGGTATTTAAAACAATTACTTATCATATGTTAATACTAAGTACAGATGGGGTTGATATACATCGATGTAAAATTAACCTGAGCAATGGTCAATGGATCTTTGATGACGGTATTTAAAACAATTACTAGTACATGTGTACTTGGCAGATGTTAACAAAAAAATTCTTTAATTATTAAGACAAATAGGATTTATAAATCAGTTAAGTTACCATATCCTGTCAACATTATTTCATCTGGAGCAATTTTGTCTGCCTGTCTGTCCTTCTGTCTGTCATAGCATTGTTCTTAACATATCTCTAAAACCTTTTTGATATATGAAATTCAAAATTGTGTATAGTACAGCCAAAAAGAATTACGGCAAGTTCCTCAGTCCATGATGGACACTTGATTGTAGTATGCGAACATTCCTGGTGAACAGTAGTTCATCATTCGCGGACACTTAAAGTAGGGTGTCCCCAATGGATCCGCGAACATGTCCACGTAACATAATTGTCATGGACTGAATGCGATAAATACTTCATTTGACGACAGTGTATTGTTCCTGCCATTAAACCATTCAGTTTGTGTAAATTCTTTCCAGATCATCAGTAAAAACATGCTCATGAAGGGTACTTCATTAATTATTGTTAAATAATATTATTTTCAAAATGATTTGTAACTAATAAACAGTAAACTTGTATATAATAAAACTGTGTACGTATAAATAAAATGCTGGCGTAAAACACCTTTCCTTTTAGTGCCCCGAGGAATTAGGGTACCTATCGTTCACCTGATGTAAAATAGAACGGTACATTGATCTACTGTTTAAGAGTTGAAAGTTATGAATTACTGTAAATTTAATACTTATAATAAAAAATGTCCTGCCGGCATGCTTCCTTTCTTCCTGTTCAGGTGACTGGTGTTAATTGATGAAGGTAACCAATACGTGGACTTATTAATTAAGTCCTCTTGCTCATAACGTAGTAAATGGACGCCACAGTATAGCTGAAAGTGGCATTTAGCAACAGTCAAACAAACAAACAAACAAACAAAACAAAAAACCCCAAACTCAGTAATCTTTCCTTTATAGAGTCAACTCATTTCAATTGTGTAATACTATATATTCAGACATTTCATTTTACTGGTTTTCAATATACACTTAAATATGATTCAAATGTAACTTTCACTTTTAGTTTTGTTTACTCATTTTGTTCACGATTTTTAGGCCCGAAATATATTGCTTTATTTTACAGTGTCAGATAAAAAGAAAGAGCTGTTGACGAGATTGAAAAATGCAAATATTCAAGATAAAAACTCTTTAATGGAGAGCTACCCCCAGATCAGCTATAATGTCACTGGCTTGCAAGATGATGAAGACAGTCATAGTAATATCAGAGAGTACACTGTTATATACAGTCGTAATAGTTCAGAAAGAAAACATTCAACTGCTACCAGTCGTAATAGTTCAGGAAGAAAACATTCAACTGGTACCAGTCGTAATAGTTCAGGAAGAAAACATTCAACTGGTACCAGTCGTAATAGTTCAGGAAGAAAACATTCAACTGCTACCAGTCGTAATAGTTCAGGAAGAAAACATTCAACTGGTACCAGTCGTAATAGTTCAGAAAGAAAACATTCAACTGCTACCAGTCGTAATAGTTCAGGAAGAAAACATTCAACTGGTACCAGTCGTAATAGTTCAGGAAGAAAACATTCAACTGGTACCAGTCGTAATAGTTCAAAAAGAAAATGGTTGACAACAAATGAGAAGCTTGAAGATGAACCTGTTAAAAAAAGAAACTATGAGGAACAGATGTTGACACCAATACAAAATATGTCCTATGATTTTGAAATGGAGGCTAAGAGTACTTCACATCTACATAACAATTTAATTACCAAGTTACTAAATGAAGGCGTTTCTCAAGCTTTGGATGATTTTTTAACTGGGATCGAAGAAGTGGATATTCCATCTGATATATTTGTGGAATGTGGACTTTTGGATTTTGCTGGAGAGAAGGAATACTATGCCACTCATCCAATATTCCTTAATCCAAACGCAATACATCTCTTAGTTACCAACATTATGAAAGATGTACAAGTGATCAAAACTGAAGATGGCTTTGATAAAATTGGAGGTTTGTAGCTTTTTGATTAAATCAAAATATAGTTCAGTATAACTTTTATTTTCTGCTTTTTTGGTCGCTAGACCATATGCCATGACTTTGAACTAAACATGCTAAATGTTAATTTGGATTTATAGTTTACTGGTTGTATCGATGGTTTTATCTGTGAACAGAAAATGGTATACACGAGAACATATAGTCTATGCATCTATGTATCTAAATTATAAAACACTTTCTTGGTCTAGTTTATGGTTCAGTTTGTCATGATTTTTTTAATACTTCATTATTAGTTTAATGAAAACTATTAAAAAATTTGTTTTGGCAATATTACTTGAACAATTTTGTAGATGGTGAGAAAATATGAATTACAAACATGATAAAAAAAACTTAAATTACCAGGTAACAATTTCCTCTTTTGCTTAGATGTTCAATGTTCTTAATTTTGTATTGGTTTAACAATAATAATTAATTAGGCATAATGGAAAGGAATCGAAAAGACCACCATCTTCATTCTTTGAGGTCTTCTCCAAAGATTCCTCATTTTATCATAAAACATTACAAAGAATAATCCTAGCTTCAATGTTTGCTGTAAGGTTTCAACATACAGAAAATTAAGGCCAATTGTTAGCGTCATTTTTTGTAGGAAAATATGGATTTATTTTCTTCAAAAAATTTCCGTGTATTTGTGTTCATCTGACTTCCAAGAATGCCAACTAGGACTACTCTGATGCCATCTGTTAACTAGGTGACTGAAGCAGGCTTTTTTACAATCTGGTTTTTAGCTCACCTGACCCGAAGGGTCATGTGAGCTATTGCCATCACTTGGCGTCCGTCGTCGTCCGTCGTCGTCGTCGTCGTCGTCGTTAACTTTTCTTCAAAAATCTTCTCCTCCAAAACCACTGAAGGGATTGCTTTGAAACTTTGCACACATCATCAGTAAAATGTCCTCTACCAAGTTTGCTCAAATCATGGCCTCAGACCAACCAACATGGCCGCCATGGCTAAAAATAGAACAGGGGGGTCAAAATACAGTTTTTTGCTTATAGTTCAAAAAGTATAACAGATATAGGAAAACCGAACAGACCTTCCTTCTTCAGCATCTAAAGCTCTACAAAACACTCCATTGGGTCAAAGTTGTATGATGACTCCTTGTAGGAGTTATTGCCCTTTAATTGTCAAAATTGATGATTTTTGCCATTTTTGCCTCAAAATCTTGAAAATTATTAGAACTAGAGAAAAAGTTAGCATTGCTTAATTGTTCTGCTCTATGAGGGCTACAAAAATGACTTAAGGGTCAAGATTGTCTGATTAACCGTTTAAGAGTTATTCCCCTTGAACTGTTTTTTTTAATTTGTTTTAATTGATTTTTTAAAATATTCTCCTCTGAAACAACTGAAAGTACTGCTTTGAAACTTTGTACACATCATCCGTCCAATGTCCTCAACCAAGTTTGCACCAACCATGGCTGCAGATTAACCAACATGGCCACCATTGCTAAAAATAGGACGGTGGGGGGGGGGGGGGGTAAAATACAGTTTTTGAATTTTGGCTTATATTTAAAAAAGTGTAACAGATACAGGAAAACCGAAGAGACATGCCTTCATCTGCATCAAAAGCTCTACAAAACACTCCATTGGGTTGAAGTTGTATGATGACTCCTTATAGGAGTTATTGCCCTTTAATTGTCGAAATTGATTATTTTTGACATTTTTGCCTCAAAATCTTGAAAATTATTAGAACTAGAGAAAAAGTTAGCATTGCTTAATTGTTCTGCTCTATGAGGGCTACAAAAATGACTTTAGGGTCAAGATTGTCTGATGAACCGTTTAGGAATTATTCTCCTTGAAAATTTTTTTAATCAATTGTACTAGATTTTAAAAAATCTTCTCCTCTTTAACCAATGAAAGGACTGCTTTGAAACATTGCACACATCATCTTTAGGATGTCCTCTACCACCTGACTACCTATATAGCTACGTTGGCTTTAAATAGAAAAAAATGAAAAAAGGCGGGGGGGGGGGGTCGAGAGAGTTTTCAACTGATAGTTAAAAAAGTACAACAGGTACAGCAAATTTGAAGTGAACTTCCCTTCTCCCTCTAAGCATCAAAAGCTCCTCCTTATAGGAGTTATTTCCCTTAAAAAGGTCGAAATTAATGATTTTTTGCAGAAGTGTTGGGCGATTCCTTATAGCAAAGAAAAGCTGGATAAAAAAGGGTTGTTTGGTTTCAGGTTCAGGTGAGCGATACAGGCTCCTGGGAGCCTCTAGTTGTTTACATGGTTTAGGTGTCAAAACAAGCTTGGTAACCAAGACACTTCTATTACAGTCATCTGTTATCTTTGTTATCTCTAGAGATTCTGTGGATCACATAGTTATCTATTATAACACAGTTATTTCTTTTTGCAGAGTATATAGATTTCTGGCTTGATAGTATTCACTGCTGTGGAGTTGATGATGAATCAAACAAGGAGACAAAGACAGAATTTCTATACCCTCCAACTATAATTGTTTGCACAAGAACTGATGAGTGTAGAGATTATGTAAGTGTTTTATACAGAATATCAACAGTTCCTTTTTCTGTGTATTTCTGAAAAAAAAAACACTCTGTAGACATTTCAGTCATTTCTATATGTCCAGTTTTACAGCTATGCATACATAAATGAAGATATAATGTTGAAAGGGTCATATAATTTGAGAGTTTAATGGAATATATTGAACAATGTATCAAAGTGATGTAATTGATATCAACACATTATCATAGTATTACACAATTGTGGCATTCATATTTTGGTATTCTTGAGTCTTACTCAACAATGTCATGGTTGTTTGTAGACAGGTAAGTTTCTCTAATCTAGTTAATCTGTTGTTTCCACATTGTTACATATATAGTCAATTTAAAGACGTGGATTTAAAATGGATTTAATATGGTTATCTTGGCACTTGTTTTGGATAAATAACGCTAAACTTCATTGTTTTTAATATGAATTATAGATATATAGGGTATAACACCGGTGGGAGGGCAAGACGGGAAAATCTCAGACACCCAAGTGAAAAGATTTCTGGCAAAGCCTCGTTGGAGACCAAAAGAAATCTTTCACGCGGTTGTCTGAGATTTTCCCGTCTTGCCCTACTACCAGTGTTTGATTCTATTTCTCACTAATTCACTAATTCATTAAAAAAAACCAGTGCTGTTCTGTTGGAAGATGCCAACAAATAAACTTCATCTCATGTGTATAATTGTTGTTTCAACATGTTTGTTTTGTGATGTGCACCCCTATCAGATTGCGGTTTAATTGGTTCATGGAAGCTCAGATATGTTGTCTTTTTGTTAATATTTAAAGAGGCCTAGTAAACCAACACAACTGAAGCATATATTTTATTATTTTTCTCGCTAAACCAACAGTTGACGTCACAATACATTTTTACGGTAAAACTAGCGTGAAATTCTTATCTCACCCACGGGTTGAGGTAAGGATATCTATAAGGATATCTCAAACAGCTACAAATAGGTACCACGCTGTCTTATCAGTGAGAAGATATTTTCTTTTTCTGATTCAGTTTTTAGCCAAGTTGCACTAATGTTAACTCAGGCATTGATCTGATGATGAATTTTGGCTTGGCAGTGTTGTCTCTTTGTTACAATAAGTTATATGTTTAAAAGTTATCCTGAATTTAAGGACGTTTAAGATGGATGTAATGCTTGTCAAGAATCTGAGCTATCAGATTGATAACCCTTAATTAAATGCAAAATGATGTATTATTGGTTTCAGAGCATTTATTTGGGAAAAATATCTAAAAGTCTTCACTACATTTAATGGCACTCTGCAATGTTTATGTTGTTAAATCTAGTTAAAAAAAATTGAAATTTGATGTGGAGGAAATGGCACTCCTGTATAAATTAGTTAAGCATCAATTATGGTTTAATTAGGAAGGTTGCCTAGCAAACTTTCCCCATGCTAAGATTGAAGGGATTTATTGATTTTTTACTATCTTACAATACAGTTTGTAATAAATTAACAGCAACCAAGTAACTATCATGCAAATAAATTAAATCTTAGTATCATCTTAGTTGACCCAGGCAGCAGAAGAATATATATATAATTAAAAACTATATACAATAATAAATAAAAACTCCATATTTTGCCGACGTTTCGACGACCACTGCCGTCTTTATTCAAGGCATATATACAAATGACAAGAATATGTATATGTGAAGTCAATAACAACAACAACAACGTTATAATACAATGACGTCATAAACGGGTAAAGTAAAGTAAAAGTGAAATTTGGCAGTAATATAAAGAGTAGAAAAGGGGGGGGGGGGGATACAAAACGAACGTTACAATACAATGGCTTCTTAATGGGTAATACAATGTCATTATAGCTTTACATATAATGTAGCATATTTTTAAACAGTTTTATGCTTTTTTGGTCAGTCCTTGTTCATTCAAAGTTCCAATTTTCTTCATCCAAAATTTTTCTTTTTCTTTACGATATATCCATGATTTGTTAATTTTCTCAATTCCAATTATTTTAAAGTCATTGATATTATGGTCCTGTGGATTGAAATGTATTGGTACCCACTGAAAAAGCTTTAAGATGTGCTTTAAAAATGTCCATGTCTTCTTTATTTACGTCCATACATGGTTCCATTTCAATAAAAATCCTCTAGGAATAATATTATTTTCTAAACAAAATTCTAAAAAGTACTTATGACTTCCATATCTGACTTCTTTTCCATATAAATCCTTTAGTCGTAAAATAACGTTGTTTATATTGTTCCGTTCACATTTTCCATCTTCTTGTTCCATCATGTAAAGAATTATAATTAAAAACTATACAATAATAAATAAAAACTCCATATTTTGCCGACGTTTCGACGACCACTGCCGTCTTTATTCAAGGCATATATACAAATGACAAGAATATGTATATGTGAAGTCAATAACAACAACAACAACGTTATTATACAATGACGTCATAATTCTTTACATGATGGAACAAGAAGATGGAAAATGTAAACGGAACAATATAAACAACGTTATTTTACGACTAAAGGATTTATATGGAAAAGAAGTCAGATATGGAAGTCATAAGTACTTTTTAGAATTTTGTTTAGAAAATAATATTATTCCTAGAGGATTTTTATTGAAATGGAAACCATGTATGGACGTAAATAAAGAAGACATGGACATTTTTAAAGCACATCTTAAAGCTTTTTCAGTGGGTACCAATACATTTCAATCCACAGGACCATAATATCAATGACTTTAAAATAATTGGAATTGAGAAAATTAACAAATCATGGATATATCGTAAAGAAAAAGAAAAATTTTGGATGAAGAAAATTGGAACTTTGAATGAACAAGGACTGAACAAAAAAGGATAAAACTGTTTAAAAATATGCTACATTATATGTAAAGCTATAATGACATTGTATTACCCATTAAGAAGCCATTGTATTGTAACGTTCGTTTTGTATCCCCCCCCCCCTTTTCTACTCTTTATATTACTGCCAAATTTCACTTTTACTTTACTTTACCCGTTTATGACGTCATTGTATTATAACGTTGTTGTTGTTGTTATTGACTTCACATATACATATTCTTGTCATTTGTATATATGCCTTGAATAAAGACGGCAGTGGTCGTCGAAACGTCGGCAAAATATGGAGTTTTTATTTATTATTGTATAGTTTTTAATTATAATTCTTTACATGATGGAACAAGAAGATGGAAAATGTGAACGGAACAATATAAACAACGTTATTTTACGACAAAAGGATTTATATGGAAAAGAAGTCAGATATGGAAGTCATAAGTACTTTTTAGAATTTTGTTTAGAAAATAATATTATTCCTAGAGGATTTTTATTGAAATGGAAACCATGTATGGACGTAAATAAAGAAGACATGGACATTTTTAAAGCACATCTTAAAGCTTTTTCAGTGGGTACCAATACATTTCAATCCACAGGACCATAATATCAATGACTTTAAAATAATTGGAATTGATAAAATTAACAAATCATGGATATATCGTAAAGAAAAAGAAAAATTTTGGATGAAGAAAATTGGAACTTTGAATGAACAAGGACTGAACAAAAAAGGATAAAACTGTTTAAAAATATGCTACATTATATGTAAAGCTATAATGACATTGTATTACCCATTAAGAAGCCATTGTATTGTAACGTTCGTTTTGTATCCCCCCCCCCCTTTTCTACTCTTTATATTACTGCCAAATTTCACTTTTACTTTACTTTACCCGTTTATGACGTCATTGTATTATAACGTTGTTGTTGTTGTTATTGACTTCACATATACATATTCTTGTCATTTGTATATATGCCTTGAATAAAGACGGCAATTGTCGTCGAAACGTCGGCAAAATATGGAGTTTATATATATATATATATATATATATATATATATATATATATATAAACTCTGTTAAAATTTTCCGAACGTTTCGGCCTCACGGCCTTCCTCAGCGGAATTTTATTGCATAGTGATGAAGTTATGTTATTTGCAACGATACAATAGCCAACGTCATAATTTGAACATAGATTGGCGGGAATCGCAATCGAAATAATAGGAATGGAAAAGTAAATAAATAAATAAATAAATAAATTAATTAATTAATTAATTAATTAATTAATTAATAATTAAATTTATAAATAAATAAATACATGTACGTACATACGCGCATACATAATTAAACAAACTAAAAAGTATAAATAAATTAATAGATACCTAAAAGGGGGGTGGTGAATAAATAAATAAATAAATAAATAAATAAATAAATAAAATAAATAATATGGATAAATAATAATGTTTATAAATATTGATTAAATGTCAATCTGCTGGTTAAGTCCGACTGGATGAAGTGTTTGAAGTTTTTTTATCCAAAACGATGCTTTGACTTTTCTGTAAGTATCTTCCCCATAATATATATACTTGACCGCATTCAGTTGTGAAAAATGTTCTGTTTTATGAATGGAAACGGAGTGCTTTTGGCACATCGCCATCTGTAAAAATTGTTATGGCTAGGAGAAAACGGAATATAAATTAAATATAACACTTTCTATCTAATAACGATATTGAAACAGATAGTGTGGTGTTTGTGAAACAAGGATAAGAAAACAAAAAGTGTCAGATTCCTTTGCAAAAGTAATGTAAACAAGAAGGGCATAGCATGGAATATGTACTGTGGGAATTTTTTATTGGATTTTCATACCTTTAAAAAAAAATAATTTTAAACAATGCAAGCAGAAAAGAACTCCTTGTGGTTGTGTCTTTCAGTATAAGCTATTAACACTTACTTTAAATTTAAAACTTGAACTAGTTTACCGGTACATTCATTCTTATTATAGAGATAAATTTAAAACAGCAAAGCTATTTTACATACATTCTGATTATAGATATTTGTTTGTTTCATGCAGAACTAAAATATGTTTTGTTTGTTTTGAATGGTGTTAAATGCTATACTTTCAGCAATTGTTCAGCTATATTAGGGCTTCCTGTTTTTATTGGTAGAGGAAGCCAATTTGAAAGAAGCTTTTAATAATTGTCAATCAAGATTGAAGTTGAGCACATCCTGGCTGCAGTAAGACTCAAACCGTAACCTCAGTGTTGACAGACAGGTGTTCCATAGTAGGTGACTAACTACCTTAACCACTCAGCCAAGTAATATATGTCACCATTATAACATGCGCTATTTTTATGTCGCAAATAGGCAAACTGAGCAATTTTGTATTATTATATTATTAAACACTGGGTTTTATGAAATTATCAATGTGTAAACTCCGGCGACTCGCTCACAAGCTAAATAATATGTCAAGTTTGTGAGGGAGTCGCAAGAGTTTACACATTGATAATTTTCTAAAACACAGTGTTTAATCCTTATGTTTCTGTGAAATAGTCGTTGGGATTTTTAAAACAGTAAAAACAGTTACCGAAACCCATCTAGACCTTAAAACGTACCGTGGCCGGAAAGTGTAGGGATATGCAAAACATAGTACAGAAGGAATCGCGTTTCTGTAGATATTAATAGGAAAAAAACAAAATGAAATACTAAATTGTATATATATTATATTTTATTTGAAATCTCAGTCGATTTAATCGGAAATCATTGCGGCAGAGAAAATAATGTCCCCTCTCCCTTACGCTAGGAGGACGCCATCTTGTTTACATTGGATACTGAAAGAAGTCCACTCAGAGGAACTATCGATATATAAATTATCTGAGATGATGCCATTTAAGTGGTTTTTTTTCCAATAAAAGCACTTAATATAAATAAATTACAGCATGAATAGAATTATTTATTAATATACTTATTAATTAATGATAGAAGCATCTTCAATTTTATAGTTGACTTATATATACAATTTTATAGTTGACTTATATATACACCACTGATTCTAAATAGATCCTTATAAGGCATTTATTAGACATGGGATTGTATTTTTGTGCCCCACTTGTAAACCGTATAGTGATGGTATTGTCTGTTTTCCATTCGTTACAAGGTTGGGTACCCATCTGTTATTCTACACTCCACCATCAGCACTGAATGGATTTTTATGTAATTTTAATGGAATCTTTGTCACATAGTGCCATTGCACACCTTACCTTATATTTTATTCTTTGATTTGAATGATATTTAGGATTTCTTATAGCGAACCATGGACTTGTCATTCTTTGATGAAGATGATACATACCTCTCATTCACAACTACGTGCACCACTGAATGGAATATGACAAAACTTTTGCATAATCATTTATCACATGGTGCAATTGGGCAATTGTGCACCTGATATTTTACATTTTGAACAGTGGCCAAGTGGTTAAGGAAGTTCGTCTGCTATTGATCACGTGGTCTGTCAACACTAAGATTGCAGGTTCGAATCTCACTGCAGACAGGGTATACTAGACTCCAATCAAATTGACAAGGATTGCCAGTTTTCCTTATGAAGGTCAAGGGTTTTTTGGGGGGTACTCCGCATTCCTTCCACAATAAAAACTGGATGCCAAGACATAGCTGTAAAATTGCTGAGATAAACAATATTCATACAGACAAACAAAAGTTTTAGACCAGAATGATTTTTAGAGTTTCCAACAGCAAAACCTGGACATTTTGATTTTCCTGATGTATTTTGCATTGGTTTGTTTTATTTCCCATTGATACATATGGTAGTGAAATGTTTTTACTTTGGTTAAAATCAAACATGATGATGAGGCAGTGATCTCATTTGCAAAGCACCCTTTCCTTCAGTGCAGTCCGCACTTTGATTTCATTGAGTGAATTTTTGCTTAACAGTTTATTTTGTAAGAGAAGATCAGTCCATTAAGAATTATGTCTTTAGTCCCAATGAATAATGTTCGTTCAGACAGATAACTATAAGTTATTCAGATAGATATTTGTAGATTTTTAGACTCTATTTCCTTTATTAGTATACAAGTAACAATTTTAGAAGTTAATAACAGTTAAATTTAACAGTTTGGTCAGCTGAAAGAAAGCTGATGCAACCATATCATGCATGTTTGTTCTTCATTTTAGGTGGAAGAAAGAAAAAATGTTTTCTTTAAACAGCTGAATTCTAAATTAGAAAAAGAAACTAAAAAGAAACATATAAGAGAGATATGCTTTGTGTCAAACACTGCATCAGGCGAAGAGGATTTTGATGTTTTGCGTGACACAATTTTTAAGTATGGAAAGCAACTGAAAACATTTGCAGAACAGTTGCCGTTGAAATGGATTCGTTTAGAACACTTAATTGATGTTTTTAGAGAGGCTGGTGTGAATATGTTATCTTGGTCAGATATTGTCAAATTATCGTCAAAATGTTTAATTGTTAGCAAGGATGAAATCAACCTTTTCCTGAAATATCAACATAAGGTTGGGGGTGTCATATATTTTGAGGGTTTAAAAGAGTATATAATACTGAACCAAAAATGGTTGGCAAATGCTTTCAGGTGTCTTGTATCAGACAAATTTGATTCCAACCTGAAGCTGACTGATGAATGGAAAGCACTAGAAGACACAGGAAAGCTTGAGCACTCTCTGATTGTAAAACTCTTTGATAAAGAACCAGAACTTGACTATAACAAACATAGTGGTCACTTACTAAATGTAATGGAAAAATTTGGCATTATAGTAAAGATTACAACTTTAATGGAAAATGGACAAAGGCAAATCTTACCTACTTATTATTTGCCTTGCATGATCTCTGAGAAAGCTTCAGTTACAGATATCATTGATAAGTTTAATGCAAAGAAAGATAACTGTAAACGCACACCATGGTTGTGTATTGAGTTTGATTTTATGCCGTTAGACTTGTTCAACCATATTCTGTGTTATTATATCAATCAATATTCTGTGTGCACAGAACCACAAACTGACCAAATGGCTATTTATCATGGTATGGGAGTATTCTTTCTTGACAGTACCAAGTTCAGAAAATTCATTTTGTGTTTCTGTAAAAACACAGTAGCACTGCAGATATGGCAGTGGAGGAATATGGAGAAAGGAAGATGTAAAACAATGCTAGAAGAATTGGGGGGAACAATTGAGAGAGTCAAAGATAGATTTGAAACAAGGAGAGTGTCTTACACTGTAAAGTCGAAGTGTTCTGATGGCGACATACACATATCTGCTGGTCGCCATAGCTACAGTGAATTAGTGGAATCAGGAAATGAATACTTTTGTGAAGAACATAGTGATATTCATAACAAGCAAGATTTCTTCCAGACATGGTTTGAAGATTATACAGAGGTAGGATATCTTATATGTTATATGAAACATGTAAATGTACGTCTAGTTCCCAATGAAGAATTTTGGGTTTTTAATATTTGATAACCTTTCTTTTAACTCATTTCCTTGGAACCATGCACCAGTACTCCACTCACATAGCTGCCCATCACAATAGGGGAGGATTTGCAGTTTATAAAATGGAAATTCTGACCATGGAACAAAGTAGGTTTTTTAGAGTGCCCCACCCTTTGTACATTAAAAACCTTGTTTGTAGATTCTAAAAAAAGATAAGGCTCCTTGTAGCCTATACAAAAGTCTAATTTGTCTGTTCCTACTCAGTTATTATGTCATACATTTCCAGTTTCTGTTTACATTTTGTTCCCATTGGTCAATCCATTTATACTGTTAATTTATTGTTTGTAAAATTCAAGCAAACCTTTAATCAATTATGATTGTACTTTAATGAAGTAGCATGAGATCGTTTTACGTTTTCTACCGAGATAGACTTAATTGTTCAGCTCAATGCATGTTTGTAAGAGTACTTGATGACTAAGTGGTTAAGGTAATTAGTTGTCAACTTCTGTCATCACTGAAATTGCAGGTGCGAACCTTACTGTGGGCATGATATGCCCGATTCCAACTTTAGTAAACGAATATATTGCCAGTTTTCCTACCGAAGGTCAAGGGTTTTTAATAAATATGAGATTTTAAAATTTTATTCTTCTGCTTGTGTTTAACAACGTAATGCATTATGACAAGCCAGAACAATAAAAATTGGTACTTATGCTTCTGCAGTGATATGTAACTTGTGGTGACTTGTAACATGTGTAATCGAGAATGTTGATTTTTTTCTTTTCTAGAATGAAGAATTTGCATCAGCTCAGGAAGGTAAACATATAATTATGACGTAGTTGTAGCTTCTGATATATTGTATATTGCAGACAAGAAACTATTATTTTTGTTTGCATTCTTGTACTTTTAACTGCTTGGAAGAATAATGATTTTTGTTTATTTCCCAACACGAGGGAGAGCGTACATGTCACTATTAAGGTTGAAATGTCCAGTTATATCCACTAGAAAAAAATTAGGAATCCAAAACCTACTGTAAAAGGTTTTATTTTTAGATGTGAGCTTTTGCCATCACTTGGCATCTGTAGTCAATAATCTCCTTTGAAACAACTGGGTAATTTTTTTTCAAACGGTCACAATCATCTTTAGGGTTCCTAGCTAGTTTCACAGGGCCTCGGTGTTTAAGGTAGTTGGTCTACTATTGATCACGTGGTCTGTCAACACCGAGGTTGCGAGTTTGAGTATCACTGTGGGCAGAGTGTACTCAACTCAAACCTTGCCAGTTTTTTTACCACAGGTCGATGGATTTCTCCTGGTACTCAGGCTTCCTCCCCCAATAAAAACTGGATGCCATAATATAGCTGAAATATTGCTCAAAGTGACGGTAAATACCAAACAACCAACAACCAACATTGTTTCACATTTATACCCAGGGTTTTGATCAACTGGCAAAGATGGCTGCTGTAACTAAAAATAGAACATGGGTGTAAACATATATTTTTGTTCAATATCTGAAAAATTATAAAATTATAAAAGCTATAGAGAAAACCAGTACTTCAAATTGATCAGCACATTAAGGTCTGCAATAGTTGCTATTAGTGTGAAGTTGTGTGAGGGTTCTTGTAGTAGTTATTGCCCTTAAATGACGATTTTTGTCAGAATTTTCTGTAATTTACTACATAAGTTGAAAACTATAAGAGCTAGAGACAAACTGTAAATGGAAAAAAATTATCAGCCATTCACTTTTTGGCCTAGAATTTTCAGATGACTCCTTATATGAGTTATTTCCCTTTAATGACAATTTGTTTAATGAATTTTTTCGTTTTTGTGCTGTAACTTAATAACTATAACAGCTAGAGAGGAACTGTAAAAAGCAAACATGATCAGCAGAACAGGCCATTCCATTCAGTTTATTGGTCTGAAATTGTCAGATGACTCCTTATGGGAGTTATTGCCCTTTAATGACAATTTCGTATGATTTGTTTCATTTTTGTCCTGTAACCTAAATCCTATAACAGCTAGATTGAAACTGTAAATAGCAAAAATGATAAGCAAAGCAAGGCCTACAAATCCTTGCTTAGTCCAAAATCTTTAGATGACTCATTATAGTATTGTCCTTTAACTACGAATGTGGAAAAAATAATCACCTGGAGTAAAACTCTAAATCATTAAATTAACCTAAAGGACATAGGCCTTCAAATCATTTTAAATTTCATAAATTGTCTTATGGCACATTATAGGGGTTATTGAAGAAATGATGTTTTTGCACGGTAACTTAAAAGCTATAACAACTAGACTGAAACTGTAAATCGCAAAAATTTGAAGTTGAAGTCATTTGTGTTTCAGGTGTGCCATTACAGGAGACTCTAGTTTGTTGAGTACTGATTTATTTTTATCGTTCTATGATAACTTCCTTTTTTTCTCTGGGCTTATCCATGAATTTAAGAATTAAATGAAAAATAGGTCAGGGAAGATCATTATCATGTGTGACGATGTGTCACATTGGATGATCCTATTTTACCCATTGGACTGTGCTAGTTTTTACATTAACATTCAATATTTAAAAAAATATAACACAATAAATTGAAATTTACACCTACTAGTATTCAACTAAAACTGGTAAAACATTTCCTTGTCTTGTGCAGTTGTAATCATGTGCTTAGTAGGCAGAACCTAGTGTCTCTTTAGTGTTGATCAAACATTTAAGGTGGCAGACAAAACTTGAAATAGGTTAATTAAGAATTCAGATTAGTTTATTTTGGAATATTTTTTGGGATTAAGACCAAGTGAGGCAAGAAAAATCCATTATTAGAATTGATTGCTGTCAATTTAAAATTTTTAGTGCCATTCAAGAATAAAAGTTGGCTTGCTTTGTTGAAAAAAGTTCTTCAAAAAGTGTATCCTCAAGAAAATATAAATAAATTCTTGAAAACAATTTTGCACACTTATAACAAATTATTTGAGGCTGTCTTCTTAATTTGTGTTGATCTGAAATCTAAGATGACCAAGATAGTTGTAGCTCACCTGACTCCATTGCTTTATATTTTTGCTACTCATTCATCATCTGTATATCTGTAACAGTTTCACATCAAAATTATCTTTTTTGAAAATGGTTGGTAAGTGCAAGTTAAACATTCAAGAGATGATTGAGAGAATGGACCTCCACAAATTATCCTTTATCTTGTATTGTTGAAATTACACATCCTTGCTTTAGACATGTTTGATTATCGAAATTGATTGTAACGTTATTTTTGCTTATTAGACCCCATCTGACTTGTTTTAGTTTGGCTGTATTTTTTTCACTGTAATAGGTCAAATAGATCTTAACTTTTCAGGACTGAGTTATGCCCCTTCTTTAAAATATGCGTTTTGTATTTGTGTCTGTCCAAAATTTAGTTAGCATGGTTTAAAGTTAATATTTATTGAGCAATTATAAATCCAATCACCCACTTCTACACTAAAAAAAAAGAAGAAAAATAAAATAAAAATTGAAATGAAAAAAAAAACAAGATGCATTAACAGGTTCAGAAGGTAATAAGTTGATAAATAGATGAAATGCAGTAGTGTCAAATGAGTTATCTGATTTTTGCAATGTTTAAGGCTTTAACATTGTATAATGCAGCAAATCGTTCAATCCAAGTCTAATGCAGTTATAGAAATATTGTTCTGAAGCTGTTTATTTAACGGTTTATAATGTTTTTAATGTCAGACTCACAGATTTTGTTTATATTTTTACAGGAATTCAAGATACCAGATTTAATCAAAAGTAAGTTAAGTCTTAAATGCTACAAGTACATTTTAGTGGTCTTAAATCTTCTACAGGCCTAAATAACCAGTAATGACATTGATTTTCAACTTTGGGTCGTCCTTCTGCTACGTGTTTGTTTGATGGTGTTTAGCACCACTTTCAGCAATTTTTCTGGTATACCGAGGTGTCTACTTATTAATGGAGAAAGCCGTATTTACTACTACCCCTGTCCATGTGACTCCCTGTAAGGTACTTACTACTACCCCTGTCTATGTGACACCATGTAAGGTAATTACTACTACCCTTGTCTATGTGACTCCCTGTAAGGTACTTAATACTGACCCTGTCTGTGTGACTCCCTGTAAGGTACTTACTACTGACCCTGTCTATGTGACTCCCTGTAAGGTACTTACTACTGACCCTGTCTATGTGACTCCCTGCAAGGTACTTACTACTGACCCTGTCCATGTGACTCCCTGTAAGGTACTTACTACTGACCCTGTCTATGTGACTCCCTGTAAGGTACTTACTACTGACCCTGTCTATGTGACTCCCTGTAAGGTATTTACTACTATCCCTGTCCATGTGACTCCCTGTAAGGTATTTACTACTACCCCTGTCCATGTGACTCCCTGTAAGGTAATTACTACTATCCTTGTCTATGTGACTCCCTGTAAGGTAATTACTACTACCCCTGTCCATGTGACTCCCTGTAAGGTATTTACTACTACCCCTGTCTATGTGACACCCTGTAAGGTAATTACTACTACCCTTGTCTATGTGACTCCCTGTAAGGTACTTAATACTGACCCTGTCTATGTGATTTCCTGTAGGGTACTTACTACTGACCCTGTTCATGTGACTCCCTGTAGGGTACTTACTACTGACCCTGTCCATGTGACCCCTGTAAGGTACTTACTACTGACCCTGTCCATGTGAACCTCTGTAGGGTACTTACTACTGACCCTGTCCATGTGACTCCCTGTAAGGTACTTACTACTGACCCTGTCTATGTGACACCCTGTAAGGTACTTACTACTGACCTTGTCCATGTGACTTCCTGTAAGGTACTTATTACAGACCCTGTCTATGTGACTCCCTGTAGGGTACTTACTACTGACCCTGTCTATGTGATTCCCTGTAGGGTACTTACTACTGACTCTGTTCATGCGACTCCCTGTAAGGTACTTACTACTGACCCTGTCCATGTGACTCCCTGTAAGGTACTTACTACTGACCCTGTCTATGTGACACCCTGTAGGGTACTTACTACTGACCCTGTCCATGTGACTCCCTGCGAGGTACTTACTACTGACCCTGTCTATGTGACACCCTGTAAGGTACTTACTACTGACCTTGTCCATATGACTTCCTGTAAGGTACTTACTACAGACCCTGTCTATGTGACTCCCTGTAGGGTACTTACTAATGACCCTGTCTATGTGATTCCCTGTAGGGTACTTACTACTGACCCTATTCATGTGACTCCCTGTAAGGTACTTACTACTTACCCTGTCCATGTGACTCCCTGTAGGGTACTTACTACTGACCCTGTCTTTGTGATTCCCTGTAGGGTACTTACTACTGACCCTGTTCATGTGACTCCCTGTAAGGTACTTACTACTGACCATGTCCATGTGACTTCCTGTAAGGTACTTACTACTGACCCTGTCCATGTGACTCCCTGTAGGGTACAAAATGTACTTACTACTGACCCTGTCTATGTGATTCCCTGTAGGGTACTTACTTCTGACCCTGTTCATGTGACTCCCTGTAAGGTACTTACTACTGACCCTGTCCATGTGACTCCCTGTAAGGTACTTACTACTGACCCTGTCTATGTGACACCCTGTAGGGTACTTACTACTGACCCTGTTCATGTGACTCCCTGTAAGGTACTTACTACTGACCCTGTCCATGTGACACCCTGTAGGGTACTTACTACTGACCCTGTCCATGTGACTCCCTGTAGGGTACTTACTACTGACCCTGTTCATGTGACTCCCTGTAAGGTACTTACTACTGACCCTGTCCATGTGACTCCCTGTAAGGTACTTACTACTGACCCTGTTCATGTGACACCCTGTACTGTAGTTACTACTGACCTTGTCCATGTGACTCCCTGTTAGGTACTTACTACTGACCCTGTCTATGTGACTAGCTGTAAGGTACTTACTACTACTGACCTTGTCCATGTGACTCCCTGTTAGGAACTTACTACTGACCCTGTCCATGTGACTCCCTGTGGGGTACTTACTACTGACCTTGTCCATCTGACTCCCTGTAGGGTACTTACTACTGACCCTGTCTATGTGATTCCCTGTAGGGTACTTACTACTGACCCTGTTCATGTGACTCCCTGTAAGGTACTTACTACTGACCATGTCCATGTGACTTCCTGTAAGGTACTTACTACTGACGCTGTCCATGTGACTCCCTGTAGGGTACTTACTACTGACCCTGTCTATGTGATTCCCTGTAGGGTACTTACTACTGACCCTGTTCATGTGACTCCCTGTAAGGTACTTACTACTGACCCTGTCCATGTGACTCCCTGTAGGGTACTTACTACTGACCCTGTCTATGTGACACCCTGTAGGGTACTTACTACTGACCCTGTTCATGTGACTCCCTGTAAGGTACTTACTACTGACCCTGTCCATGTGACACCCTGTAGGGTACTTACTACTGACCCTGTCCATGTGACTCCCTGTAGGGTACTTACTACTGACCCTGTTCATGTGACTCCCTGTAAGGTACTTACTACTGACCATGTCCATGTGACTCCCTGTAGGGTACTTACTACTGACCCTGTCTATGTGATTCCCTGTAGGGTACTTACTACTGACCCTGTTCATGTGACTCCCTGTAAGGTACTTACTACTGACCCTGTCCATGTGACACCCTGTAAGGTACTTACTACTGACCTTGTCCATGTAACTCCCTGTGGGGTACTTACTACTGACCCTGTCCATGTGACACCCTGTAAGGTACTTACTACTGACCTTGTCCATGTGACTCCCTGTTAGGTACTTACTACTGACCCTGTCCATGTGACCCCTGTAAGGTACTTACTACTGACCCTGTGCATGTGACCCCTGTAAGGTACTTACTACTGACCATGCCCATGTGACTCCCTGTAAAGTACTTACTACTGACCTTGTCCATGTGACTCCCTGTAGGGTACTTACTACTGACCCTGTCCATGTGACCCCTGTAAGGTACTTACTACTGACCCTGTCCATGTGAACCTCTGTAGGGTACTTACTACTGACCCTGTCCATGTGACTCCCTGTAAGGTACTTACTACTGACCCTGTCTATGTGACACCCTGTAAGGTACTTACTACTGACCTTGTCCATGTGACTTCCTGTAAGGTACTTATTACAGACCCTGTCTATGTGACTCCCTGTAGGGTACTTACTACTGACCCTGTCTATGTGATTCCCTGTAGGGTACTTACTACTGACTCTGTTCATGTGACTCCCTGTAAGGTACTTACTACTGACCCTGTCCATGTGACTCCCTGTAAGGTACTTACTACTGACCCTGTCTATGTGACACCCTGTAGGGTACTTACTACTGACCCTGTCCATGTGACTCCCTGTGAGGTACTTACTACTGACCCTGTCTATGTGACACCCTGTAAGGTACTTACTACTGACCTTGTCCATATGACTTCCTGTAAGGTACTTACTACAGACCCTGTCTATGTGACTCCCTGTAGGGTACTTACTAATGACCCTGTCTATGTGATTCCCTGTAGGGTACTTACTACTGACCCTATTCATGTGACTCCCTGTAAGGTACTTACTACTGACCCTGTCCATGTGACTCCCTGTAGGGTACTTACTACTGACCCTGTCTTTGTGATTCCCTGTAGGGTACTTACTACTGACCCTGTTCATGTGACTCCCTGTAAGGTACTTACTACTGACCATGTCCATGTGACTTCCTGTAAGGTACTTACTACTGACCCTGTCCATGTGACTCCCTGTAGGGTACAAAATGTACTTACTACTGACCCTGTCTATGTGATTCCCTGTAGGGTACTGACTTCTGACCCTGTTCATGTGACTCCCTGTAAGGTACTTACTACTGACCCTGTCCATGTGACTCCCTGTAAGGTGCTTACTACTGACCCTGTCTATGTGACACCCTGTAGGGTACTTACTACTGACCCTGTTCATGTGACTCCCTGTAAGGTACTTACTACTGACCCTGTCCATGTGACACCCTGTAGGGTACTTACTACTGACCCTGTCCATGTGACTCCCTGTAGGGTACTTACTACTGACCCTGTTCATGTGACTCCCTGTAAGGTACTTACTACTGACCCTGTCCATGTGACTCCCTGTAAGGTACTTACTACTGACCCTGTTCATGTGACACCCTGTACTGTAGTTACTACTGACCTTGTCCATGTGACTCCCTGTTAGGTACTTACTACTGACCCTGTCTATGTGACTAGCTGTAAGGTACTTACTACTACTGACCTTGTCCATGTGACTCCCTGTTAGGAACTTACTACTGACCCTGTCCATGTGACTCCCTGTGGGGTACTTACTACTGACCTTGTCCATCTGACTCCCTGTAGGGTACTTACTACTGACCCTGTCTATGTGACTCCCTGTAGGGTACTTACTACTGACCCTGTTCATGTGACTCCCTGTAAGGTACTTACTACTGACCATGTCCATGTGACTTCCTGTAAGGTACTTACTACTGACCCTGTCCATGTGACTCCCTGTAGGGTACTTACTACTGACCCTGTCTATGTGATTCCCTGTAGGGTACTTACTACTGACCCTGTTCATGTGACTCCCTGTAAGGTACTTACTACTGACCCTGTCCATGTGACTCCCTGTAGGGTACTTACTACTGACCCTGTCTATGTGACACCCTGTAGGGTACTTACTACTGACCCTGTTCATGTGACTCCCTGTAAGGTACTTACTACTGACCCTGTCCATGTGACACCCTGTAGGGTACTTACTACTGACCCTGTCCATGTGACTCCCTGTAGGGTACTTACTACTGACCCTGTTCATGTGACTCCCTGTAAGGTACTTACTACTGACCATGTCCATGTGACTCCCTGTAGGGTACTTACTACTGACCCTGTCTATGTGATTCCCTGTAGGGTACTTACTACTGACCCTGTTCATGTGACTCCCTGTAAGGTACTTACTACTGACCCTGTCCATGTGACTCCCTGTAGGGTACTTACTACTGACCCTGTCTATGTGACACCCTGTAGGGTACTTACTACTGACCCTGTTCATGTGACTCCCTGTAAGGTACTTACTACTGACCCTGTCCATGTGACACCCTGTAGGGTACTTACTACTGACCCTGTCCATGTGACTCCCTGTAGGGTACTTACTACTGACCCTGTTCATGTGACTCCCTGTAAGGTACTTACTACTGACCATGTCCATGTGACTCCCTGTAGGGTACTTACTACTGACCCTGTCTATGTGATTCCCTGTAGGGTACTTACTACTGACCCTGTTCATGTGACTCCCTGTAAGGTACTTACTACTGACCCTGTCCATGTGACACCCTGTAAGGTACTTACTACTGACCTTGTCCATGTAACTCCCTGTGGGGTACTTACTACTGACCCTGTCCATGTGACACCCTGTAAGGTACTTACTACTGACCTTGTCCATGTGACTCCCTGTTAGGTACTTACTACTGACCCTGTCCATGTGACCCCTGTAAGGTACTTACTACTGACCCTGTGCATGTGACCCCTGTAAGGTACTTACTACTGACCATGCCCATGTGACTCCCTGTAAAGTACTTACTACTGACCTTGTCCATGTGACTCCCTGTAGGGTACTTACTACTGACCCTGTCCATGTGACCCCTGTAAGGTACTTACTACTGACCCTGTCCATGTGAACCTCTGTAGGGTACTTACTACTGACCCTGTCCATGTGACTCCCTGTAAGGTACTTACTACTGACCCTGTCTATGTGACACCCTGTAAGGTACTTACTACTGACCTTGTCCATGTGACTTCCTGTAAGGTACTTATTACAGACCCTGTCTATGTGACTCCCTGTAGGGTACTTACTACTGACCCTGTCTATGTGATTCCCTGTAGGGTACTTACTACTGACTCTGTTCATGTGACTCCCTGTAAGGTACTTACTACTGACCCTGTCCATGTGACTCCCTGTAAGGTACTTACTACTGACCCTGTCTATGTGACACCCTGTAGGGTACTTACTACTGACCCTGTCCATGTGACTCCCTGTGAGGTACTTACTACTGACCCTGTCTATGTGACACCCTGTAAGGTACTTACTACTGACCTTGTCCATATGACTTCCTGTAAGGTACTTACTACAGACCCTGTCTATGTGACTCCCTGTAGGGTACTTACTAATGACCCTGTCTATGTGATTCCCTGTAGGGTACTTACTACTGACCCTATTCATGTGACTCCCTGTAAGGTACTTACTACTGACCCTGTCCATGTGACTCCCTGTAGGGTACTTACTACTGACCCTGTCTTTGTGATTCCCTGTAGGGTACTTACTACTGACCCTGTTCATGTGACTCCCTGTAAGGTACTTACTACTGACCATGTCCATGTGACTTCCTGTAAGGTACTTACTACTGACCCTGTCCATGTGACTCCCTGTAGGGTACAAAATGTACTTACTACTGACCCTGTCTATGTGATTCCCTGTAGGGTACTGACTTCTGACCCTGTTCATGTGACTCCCTGTAAGGTACTTACTACTGACCCTGTCCATGTGACTCCCTGTAAGGTACTTACTACTGACCCTGTCTATGTGACACCCTGTAGGGTACTTACTACTGACCCTGTTCATGTGACTCCCTGTAAGGTACTTACTACTGACCCTGTCCATGTGACACCCTGTAGGGTACTTACTACTGACCCTGTCCATGTGACTCCCTGTACTGTACTTACTACTGACCCTGTTCATGTGACTCCCTGTAAGGTACTTACTACTGACCCTGTCCATGTGACTCCCTGTAAGGTACTTACTACTGACCCTGTTCATGTGACACCCTGTACTGTAGTTACTACTGACCTTGTCCATGTGACTCCCTGTTAGGTACTTACTACTGACCCTGTCTATGTGACTAGCTGTAAGGTACTTACTACTACTGACCTTGTCCATGTGACTCCCTGTTAGGAACTTACTACTGACCCTGTCCATGTGACTCCCTGTGGGGTACTTACTACTGACCTTGTCCATCTGACTCCCTGTAGGGTACTTACTACTGACCCTGTCTATGTGATTCCCTGTAGGGTACTTACTACTGACCCTGTTCATGTGACTCCCTGTAAGGTACTTACTACTGACCATGTCCATGTGACTTCCTGTAAGGTACTTACTACTGACCCTGTCCATGTGACTCCCTGTAGGGTACTTACTACTGACCCTGTCTATGTGATTCCCTGTAGGGTACTTACTACTGACCCTGTTCATGTGACTCCCTGTAAGGTACTTACTACTGACCCTGTCCATGTGACTCCCTGTAGGGTACTTACTACTGACCCTGTCTATGTGACACCCTGTAGGGTACTTACTACTGACCCTGTTCATGTGACTCCCTGTAAGGTACTTACTACTGACCCTGTCCATGTGACACCCTGTAGGGTACTTACTACTGACCCTGTCCATGTGACTCCCTGTAGGGTACTTACTACTGACCCTGTTCATGTGACTCCCTGTAAGGTACTTACTACTGACCATGTCCATGTGACTCCCTGTAGGGTACTTACTACTGACCCTGTCTATGTGATTCCCTGTAGGGTACTTACTACTGACCCTGTCCATGTGACTCCCTGTAAGGTACTTACTACTGACCCTGTCTATGTGACACCCTGTAGGGTACTTACTACTGACCCTGTTCATGTGACTCCCTGTAAGGTACTTACTACTGACCCTGTCCATGTGACACCCTGTAGGGTACTTACTACTGACCCTGTCCATGTGACTCCCTGTAGGGTACTTACTACTGACCCTATTCATATGACTCCCTGTAAGGTACTTACTACTTACCCTGTCCATGTGACTCCCTGTAAGGTACTTACTACTGACCCTGTTCATGTGACACCCTGTACTGTAGTTACTACTGACCTTGTCCATGTGACTCCCTGTTAGGTACTTACTACTGACCCTGTCTTTGTGACTCCCTGTAAGGTACTTACTACTACTGACCTTGTCCATGTGACTCCCTGTAAGGTACTTACTACTGACCCTGTCCATGTGACTCCCTGTGGGGTACTTACTACTGACCTTGTCCATCTGACTCCCTGTAAGGTACTTACTACTACTGACCTTGTCCATGTGACTCCCTGTAAGGAACTTACTACTGACCCTGTCTATGTGACTCCCTGTAAGGTACTTACTACTGATCTTGTCCATGTGACTCCCTGTAAGGTACTTACTACTGACCCTGTCCATGTGAACCCTTGTAGGGTACTTACTACTGACCCTGTCCATGTGACTCCCTGTAATGTACTTACTACTAACCCAGTCATTGTGACCCCCTGTAAGGTACTTACTACTGACCCTGTCCAATTGACCCCTGTAAGGTTCTTACTACTGACCCTGTCATGTGTTATCTGCCATAGAATCCACCTGATCTGTGGTAACAGTGTATTTTGTATGTTCAAGTTGATTAAATTGTTATGTTCATTTTACATAGACTCTGGTCTATTTAATTATTGTAATTTTATAAAAAATTTCGTCATTTATATTTATTGTCATTTTACTATGTTATATAATTTTAGACAAGAAGTCATCATTTGATCTATTTAAATGGAGAGACACTTAAAGTTCAATATTGTTTTATGTCAGAATTATGATATTACATTTATATAAATCCTTTACAGGTGTCAGGTCTGTGACAAGGAACCATCTGTATACTGGTGTCATGGCTGTCAGAGATCTATGTGTCAGGACTGTAACAATCAACACATGGAATCAGAGGATACTGAAGATCACATTGTACAACATGTACAGGACAAGTATTCACTGGATTATAACTTCAAGGTCAATGTAAAGTGGATCAGTGATATAAAGGTGTTACATGATGATGTGTTAGTTATAGCTGATATTAGTGGTAATCAATTAGTAACATGTGATATAACAGGACAACAGCAACATACCATTCCATTACCTGGTGGACCATGGCGTATAGCTGTAGTAGACAACAACACTGTAGCTGTTACATTAGATACTACTACTGTAGTGATAGTAGATGTCAGACAGAGAAAAGTTATACAACGTACTGATGTAAAGGTGGAGTGTGGTGGTATCATGTACAGAGATAACCAGCTGTTTGTAGGCTGTGGTGATAGGACAATAAAGGTAATGAACATGTCATTGAAGGTAACACGTACAATACCAGTGGGTGTAGAACCTGGGTATATCTGTGGTGGTGAGGCAGGACGTATCTACTATACTGACCTTGATAAGTTGTACTGTATTGATACAGTGGGGAACACTTTGTTTACATTTACTGATCCTAACATGAGTGTACCACTGGGAATTACAACAGATGATGAAGGACATGTACTTGTAATATGTAGACTGCCTGAAAATGTACTCAGGATTAGTCCTGATGGTAAACAGAGCCAGGTTATTATTATTACACAGATACCATCATCTGATTGGTATCCATGCATATGTTATAATTCACTGTCTAAATCAGTTGCTATTGGTTATGATGACAATGTTTATGTTTATAAGAAAGTATAAATAATCCACATTACAATATATTCTGATTGACACCAGGAAGTGATCATGTAGTTTACATATGTCTGACTTATCTGTTGTTATTGGTCGTGATGACAATGTTTATGTTTATAAGAAAGTATAAATAATCCACATTACAATATATTCTGATTGACACCAGGAAGTGATCATGTAGTTTACATATGTCTGACTTATCTGTTGTTATTGGTCGTCATGACAATGTTTATGTTTATAAGAAAGTATAAATAATCCACATTACAATATATTCTGATTGACACCAGGAAGTGATCATGTAGTTTACATATGTCTGACTTATCTGTTGTTATTGGTTGTCATGACAATGTTTATGTTTATAAGAAAGTATAAATAATCCACATTACAATATATTCTGATTGACACCAGGAAGTGATCATGTAGTTTACATATGTCTGACTTATCTGTTGTTATTGGTCGTCATGACAATGTTTATGTTTATAAGTATAAATAATCCACATTACAATATATTCTGATTGACACCAGGAAGCGATCATGTAGTTTACATATGTCTGACTTATCTGTTGTTATTGGTCGTCATGACAATGTTTATGTTTATAAGTATAAATAATCCACATTACAATATATTCTGATTGACACCAGGAAGCGATCATGTAGTTTACATATGTCTGACTTATCTGTTGTTATTGATCACTGGATGTAAACAATGTGTATCAATGTGTTAAATTACTACATGTAATGTATTATGTATGTAAAGAATTAGTGAAAGATAATATTCTGTATAATGAACTCTTAAATAAATGTCTAATATAGCATGAAACCTGACATGATGACCTGTTTAAAATGATTGACCTAATGACCTAAATGTCTATAATTAGACATGATATATAAATAGTTACTAACTAAAGCTAATGTTATTTGTTGGGTATTCTTTTCTGTTGCTGATAATATGTTCAAACACTAAGGAAATTAGTGTATTGAATAAAATATTACTGCCATTTTAATAAAATATTCACGAATATAATGCCTAATCTGATATTTAGAATAAAATTGGGGCAGCCATGTAGGACTGAATGTAAACTATTTATTGTACATGTATAAATTATTTCCAATTAAAAGTCAACAATTATTAACAGTATTTGGCAGACTTGGTTTTGACTGTTTATTTCAAAGTACATTCTGTGTGTATCAATGTATTAGAGTACTACATGTACTGCTAACTGTTAAATATTGTACAATTAACAATGTTTGATGTATCAGATGCACTGACTTGGTTGTGACTTTATTTATTTCAATTTACGATCGATGTATAACAGTGTATTAGATTACTACATTAACTGCTAACACTTACTAAGATTAAATATTGTAAATTTCTGAAGAATTAGTGCTTTAATATCTGTGTAATGAACTCTGAAATAAATATCCTATATAACATGAAAGCTAACATTTCTTGTCTAGAATGCCAGCCTTATCAACACTGAGGTTAGGGGTTAGTGTCTCACAGCGGGAAGGAGGTGCTCAACTTCAATCTTACTTGACAAAGATTGGCAATTTTCCTACTGAAGGTCTGGGATTTGTTCTTGGTACTCCGACTCACCAAATAAAAACTGGACAACTGTGATATAGCAGCATTAAACACCATTCAAACAAACACATGACATCTAAGTAATGTAGTTCTAATAACAAGTCAGCACTTTATAACTAGCATGTTTTTACAAGTCAGCAATGTTGTATATTTACTGACCATATCACATCCCATAACCTTGTGACACACATATCAACCTAAGAACTTTTACATAATGTTTGATTAAATAAAATGGTGCAAAATAACAAAATAAACAGGCCTTAAACTGATTACCACAAAAACAGGCCTAATACTGGTACAATATAGTAGACAACAAAAACAAATTGAATAATGATTACCATACAGTTGATAAGATAAACAGGTCTAATATTGATTACCGTACAGCTGATCACATAAACAGGTCTAATACTGATTACCATACAACTGACCACATAAACAGGTCTTATACTGATTATCATACAGTTGATCACATGAACAGGTCTAATACTGATTATCATACAGTTGATCACATAAACAGGTCTAATACTGATTACTATACATTTGACAACATAAACAGGTCTAATACTGATTACCATACAACTGACCACATAAACAGGTCTTATACTGATTATCATACATTTGACAACATAAACAGGTCTAATACTGATTACCATACAACTGACAACATAAACAGGTCTAATACTGATTATCACACAGTTGATCACATGAACAGGTCTAATACTGATTACCATACAACTGACCACATAAACAGGTCTTATACTGATTATCATACAGTTGATCACATGAACAGGTCTAATACTGATTATCATACAGTTGATCACATAAACAGGTCTAATACTGATTACTATACATTTGACAACATAAACAGGTCTAATACTGATTACCATACAACTGACCACATAAACAGGTCTTATACTGATTATCATACATTTGACAACATAAACAGGTCTAATACTGATTACCATACAACTGACAACATAAACAGGTCTAATACTGATTATCACACAGTTGATCACATGAACAGGTCTAATACTGATTACCATACAGCTGATCACATAAACAGGTCTTATACTGATTATCATACAGTTGATCACATAAACAGGTCTAATACTGATTACTATACATTTGACAACATAAACAGGTCTAATACTGATTACCATACATCTGACCACATAAACAGGTCTAATATTGATTACCATACAACTGACAACATAAACAGGTCTTATACTAATTACCATACAACTGACAACATAAACAGGTCTAATACTGATTACCATACATCTGACCACATTAACAGGTCTAACACTGATCATCATACAGTTGATCACATAAACAGGTCTTATACTGATTACCATAGTGTTGATCACATAGACAGGTCTAATACTGATTGCTATACAGTTGACAGCATAAAGAGGTGTAATGCTGATTACCATACAGTCGATCCAATAAACAGATATTATACTAATTATACAGTTGATTTATACTGATTACCACACAGTTGACAACATAAACAGGCCTAATACTGATTACCACACAGTTTATCACATAAACAGGTCTAATACTGATTACCATACAGTTGATCACATTAACAGGTCTAATACTGATTACCATATAGTTGATCACATAAACAGGTCTAATACTGATTACCATACAGTTGATCACATAAACAGGTCTAATACTGATTACCAAACAGTTGACAACATAAACAGGTCTAATACTGATTACCATACATCAAAAAGAAAAGGTCTTAATTTCTGACATGTAACTTTATCGCAGTTATATTCAAAAATGCTACACAGACTACTATCAAATTATTACGTATAGATAACATATTTGCTCAAATCCCGTAATTGTAAGGGAAACAAAGTATTGAATTGTATTGAGAATATACTTGCGACTTGGGTCATTGATTGATTGATTGATTGATTGATTGATTGATTGATTGATTGATTGATTGATTGATTGAGAAACATTAAGCAGTTTTTTATATTCATAGTGGTCAGTTTTGTTGGCGCTGGTAATCTATGTGAATAGCTTTCGTGTGTTTAAGATTTCTAGGACAAGATGATTTTAGTATAGATTTTACGATGTTCTCAAATAAAATATAATAAAATATGTTCTCAATCAACGCATCCGCCCAAGAATTTAAACAAGATTGAATGGGATCCTATTGGAGAAAATGTCTTTATAAGCAACATGCTCCTCTGGATCTAAAGCGTATGTTATACTAACAGCAAAACCAACAACGTTCGCTCTATGTGTCAATAATTTATACATTTGGGAATTTCATGTGGATTTTGCAATTGCAACTCGTTGAGAATTATAAAGATGATGATAAGTCTTTAATTTTGTGCGGATAAATTACGCTTGCAAAATTTGTTAGGAATTTCTGTCAAGACAGTACTGATAGCTAAGTAGCTCCGTTACCCTTTCGCGCACCACGTCAGCTTTTGCCCAACAACAAATACCTAGCCTTTTCGCGCTACACTGCTGAACGCTAGTATAAAGAAGAACCCAGGAAAGACCTTAGACCTTTTAACATCCATATGTCAGATTATTACCACACAGAACGTGCTCCGCCGCTTGAAAATCAGGAAACGTGCTGGCATTTGTCCTTGCTTTTGCATATACAACCATAAGAAACCCGACCAGATCAGAAGTTTGTTTTATTCCTCCGCTATATTAAACACAGTTTCACTTATTGAATACTGAATGAGAGTTCATGTTTGGGAAATAGTCCGCCGAAAGCAGTAGCAACGATGGGAAAACCGCTCAAGCAGCCGAACGAAAAAGAAACTGGTATTTTGACCACTTTACCATATGTTCTACCGATTAAAAAGCTGGACACATAAGAAGCACTTGGAAGATATGGCAACTTAAGACTTTACAAGATCGACTCAAAATAGGTTTCCCGCCAATGATCTGGCAATAAATCCCCAAGACATTGACATGAAAACCGACAATAAACCTCTACAGCTTTACCTTGGTTTAAGTTATATTTTGGCTTACATTCAAACAATGATTTAAAAAAAAACCAGTCACTCGTCATGGTACACTGTATGTGATAGATAAAGAGTATGTATGCTCCGCTTATTATATATGGAAAATTCCTAAATATGGAAAAAGTCAGTTTGGATAAAGCAGTTTTGGACTGAACGCTTTCCACATTGGTCATTTGTGTCACGTAGAAAACGCGAACGACTCGCCAAGGCTAAACGTTGTGTGACGATGTTCAGTTTGCTTAGCGACAAGATCTGATCATGGCTACAAAACAGAAAGTGGCGTTATAGTTCTCTTAAGGCCAAAAACATCAAGGTTGCCATCATAATAAGCAAAGGTGCCGCTCACAGCATCACTATCTTGCATAGTAAGCACGATTGTTTGAATCTGTTTGTTGTCGAAAATATTTGTTAACTCCATTTCATATATAAATTATATCCTAAGCGTAATGAAATGAAACATCCGATACCCCAGCATGTTGTAGACGCATAGATACATTAACTTCGTGTAACGACTTAAAGTTATCAGCGTTTACCAGTTATTGTAAACAATATAGTTTACCCTTACCAGACAATGCAGACAAGGTAGTCCGCCTCTAGCAGATAATGTAAACAAAGTAGTCCTCCTCTACCCGACAATGTAAACAAAGTAGTCTTATGTAAATAAAGTTGTCCGTCTCTACCAAACAATGTACACGAAGCTGTCCATTTACCAGTTAATGTAAACAATATAGTCCAACTGTACCAGACAATGTAAACAAAGTACCCCACCTCTAGCAGACAATGTAAACAAAGTAGTCCGCCTCTACCAGACACTGTAAACAAAGTACCCTACCTCTACCAGACAATGTAAAAAAAGTAGTCCGCATCTACCAGACAATGTAAAGTAGTCTGTCTCTTCCACACAATATAAACAAAGTAGTCTGCCTCTACCAGACAATATAAACAAAGTAGTCCGCCTCTACCAGACAATATAAACAAAGTAGTCTGCCTCTACCAGACAATATAAACAAAGTACTCCGCCTCTACCAGACAATGTAAACAAAGTAGTCCGCCTCTACCAGACAATGTAAACAAAGTAGTAAGCCTCTACCAGACAATATAAACAAAGTAGTCCGCCTCTACCAGACAATATAAACAAAGTAGTCTGCCTCTACCAGACAATGTAAACAAAGTAGTCTGCCTCTACCAGACAATGTAAACAAAGTAGTAAGCCTGTACCAGACAATGTAAACAAAGTAGTCTGCCTCTGCCAGACAATGTAAACAAAGTAGTCCGCCTCTACCAGACAATGTAAACAAAGTAGTCCGCCTCTACCAGACAATATAAACAAAGTAGTCTGCCTCTACCAGACAATATAAACAAAGTACTCCGCCTCTACCAGACAATATAAACAAAGTAGTCTGCCTCTACCAGACAATATAAACAAAGTACTCCGCCTCTACCAGACAATGTTAACAAAGTAGTCCGCCTCTTCCACACAATATAAACAAAGTAGTCTGCCTCTAGCAGACAATATCAACAAAGCAATCCGCATCTACCAGACAATGTTAACAAAGTATTCCACCTCTAGCAGACAATATCAACAAAGCAATCCGCATCTACCAGACAATGTTAACAAAGTAGTCCGCCTCTAGCAGACAATATAAACAAAGTACCCCACCTCTACCAGACAATATAAACAAAGTAATCCGCTTCTACCAGACAATGTAAAAAAAGTAGTCCGCCTCTACCAGACAATATAAACAAAGTACACCACCTCTACCAGACAATATAAACAATGTAGTCCGCCTCTACCAGACAATGTAAACAAAGTAGTCTGCCTCTGCCAGACAATGTAAACAAAGTAGTCCGCCTCTACCAGACAATGTAAACAAAGTAGTCCGCCTCTACCAGACAATATAAACAAAGTAGTCTGCCTCTACCAGACAATATAAACAAAGTACTCCGCCTCTACCAGACAATGTAAACAAAGTAGTCCGCCTCTACCAGACAATATAAACAAAGTAGTCTGCCTCTAGCAGACAATATAAACAAAGTAGTCTGCCTCTAGCAGACAATATAAACAAAGTAGTCTGCCTCTAGCAGACAATATAAACAAAGTACTCCGCCTCTACCAGACAATATAAACAAAGTAGTCTGCCTCTACCAGACAATATAAACAAAGTACTCCGCCTCTACCAGACAATGTTAACAAAGTAGTCCGCCTCTTCCACACAATATAAACAAAGTAGTCTGCCTCTAGCAGACAATATCAACAAAGCAATCCGCATCTACCAGACAATGTTAACAAAGTATTCCACCTCTAGCAGACAATATCAACAAAGCAATCCGCATCTACCAGACAATGTTAACAAAGTAGTCCGCCTCTAGCAGACAATATAAACAAAGTACCCCACCTCTACCAGACAATATAAACAAAGTAATCCGCTTCTACCAGACAATGTAAAAAAAGTAGTCCGCCTCTACCAGAAAATGTTAAGTAGTCTCTTCCACACAATATAAACAAAGTAGTCCGCCTCTACCAGACAATATAAACAAAGCAGTCCGCCTCTACCAGACAATGTAATGTAGTCAGTCTCTTCCACACAATATAAACAAAGTAGTCTGCCTCTACCAGACAATGTAAACAAAGTAGTTCGCCTCTACCAGTCTGTCTCTTCCACACAATATAAACAAAGTAATCCGCCTCTAGCAGATAATGTAAACAAAGTAGTCCAACTCTACCGGTAATGTCAACAAAGTAATCAGCCTCTACCAGACAATATCAACAAAGTAGTCCGCCTCTACCACACAATATAAACAAAGTAGCCTGCCTCTAGCAGACAATATAAACAAAATAATCCGCCTCTACCAGACAATGTTAACAAAGTAGTCCGCCTCTACCACACAATATAAACAAAGTAGCCTGCCTCTAGCAGACAATATAAACAAAATAGTCCGCCTCTACCAGACAATGTAAACAATGTGGTAGTACAGGTTCTCATCTGCTAGATCTTCTTGATAGTAATTTAAATCAAATCCTACTGAATACTATACAGACAAAACAGCTTTATAATTTAATACAAACAGTTCACAAACTAGAGTTAAAACCATGGTACTGTCAATATTAGCTGCTGACGTCATAAATGATGCCAATACTGTTATATATTCATTGTAATATCATGATAAAATCAAGCAGATAGTTTTAAATAGTAAATAACAACCAGTTAGCATCGCTATTATCTCGCACTATGCGTCACATCCGCTTCGATACACTTGACGCACATTTGTGTAAAAAACGGAAAAAGCACTAATTGTCATCATCTATTACATTTGATAATATTTTTCCTTATTTATTTGCTTATAAATGATTTACGTTTATATATGTAATAAAACTGTAAGTTTATGGAGAAAAAAATCGAAAGTGTGGTTCTGTTTCCCGCCAAAATACATTAAATCACAAGATTGTATTTAAGATATAAATGTTGATTTAACTCAACTTCAGGTTGATATTATATATATATATATATATACAAATTACACGAAAATCGACACTGAACTCCAGTTGGCTCAGAGATTGGAGTTGACCAAAATCTACCTGATTAGTCTAATGTATTAATGATGGACCAAAATCTACCTGATTAGTCTAATGTATTAATGATGGACAAAAATCTACCTCATTAGTCTAATGTATTAATGATGGACCAAAATCTACCTGATTAGTCTAATGTATTAATGATGGACCAAAATCTACCTGATTAGTCTCAAGTATTAATGATGGACCAAAATTTACCTGATTAGTCTAATGTATTAATGATGGACCAAAATCTACCTCATTATATGTATTAATGATGGACCAAAATCTACCTGATTAGTCTAATGTATTAATGATGGACCAAAATCTACCTGATTAGTCTCAAGTATTAATGATGGACCAAAATCTACCCTATTAGTACACTGTATTAAGGATTCGCGTTTAGATTCAGAGTACAGGGGATGGTAATCACTTTCTTCTTGTGAACTGAGATTTCTGTCGGAGTCTATTGGAATTATTAACTGAAAGCTGAAGGACTGACACATTTTGTTACTATTGTCTACAATGGATGAAAACGATTAATATTGATAATTTCTGATAAAATAAGGAAAATAATATTAATGAGGTCAGTGAATCCTGCATTAAAATTACTCGCATTTTGTATAAGTTTGACTTTTTTTCAAATTTCATGTTGTGGGTCGAAATTATATTTAATAATATATTTCTCAGATTATTTTATTATGAAAGAGGTTCGATATCTTTTATTTACAAAAAATGTTTCTTGTCTTATGATAAATTTTTGCTCAGGCAAGTACTTAGTCCCAAAGACCTGAACACGGAGCGGATTGTCCATTTGTTAGAGTACATGTGTTAAATATAAAACGCCTGCTCAGAATTACGAATTACTATGAAGTAATGCGTATCAAGAGTACCCCGCTTCTGTCGTGGTAAGACACATTTTGATGTGCATTTCGAAAAAAAAATTTCGAATTTTGAGCTGCTGTAGAAGTTAAAATTCGCAGTAATATCTTTCAGAGGCTAATAAATTTACGCACGTATTGGTCAATGACAATTATTTCAATGATTGTGTTGCCCCGGAAACTAAACACCGACCCTTGACATAAAACTGACAAATTTTTGTAAATTAAGATTGGAGTCGAACACATCTCACACACAAACAAACAAACAAACACAACTCGAATAATCCTTTAATTTCAACAAGTAGACGGCGTCCTATCTTTGAACAATTCAAGACAATAGTGATGGCGTTGCAAATCTCTCGTAGTCAATGATTAAAGACACACCAGTTGAAAATTTAAATTAAATTTGGCGAACGGAACGACTCTAGTTACCTTATCATAGATTGCACCTGTCTGTGCAACCCGGAGCTCATAATAATATAGGATATGGACCGAAGCGAAGATAAAACATGATCTTTAATTGTATTATGTAGCCTTTTAACTGTAAATTGTCAGATATAAAGTTTATATTTTATAACATACTGAGTAAGATGTAGAAGACATTTTTTTAAAATAGTGAAACTCTAAGACATTGAAATGCACGTGCAACTCATGCATAGCAATGAATATTCAAGAGACATACAATTTACGGGTACAGCATAATCGAACACCGGACGAATGGCGAGACGCTGTCTTCAACAAAGTTAACAAGCTATTGGAGGATTGAATGCTTTGAGTCTACTTTTCACTCGTGGTTTGTACGAGAGTATATTATATTGTATTATATGTATATTGTTTCTTTGTCTAATTAGCGACTTTTGTTTTTTGTGTTTTTGGTTTTTGTGTTGCGTTTTGTCTATATCCGGATTTGTAACTGTCCCTTGACTTTTGGCTCTTGTTGTTCGGTCGGTTTTCTTTGCTATTTTTTTTTTAATAGTTCTGGTTTTCTCCTTATAGTGCAAATAGTCTACATTTTTTTAAATAATGTGGATTTGATATTCACTGATTTGTTTTTACATAAATCCAACATTTGTTAAAATCTCGTTCTTTAAGCAGATTATTAAACTAAAACAACTTACTTCCAATCATTTAAAACCCATTTAAACACTATTATTTAACCAATAAACCTTACTTAACACAGTGTTATTACTTGGAAAGAAATCAAACAAAACGTTGTGAGATTAAAACCTGTTCCTATAAACAGCTAACAGTCCAAGAGGTAATGTGAATAAAACTAATTAACATCTAAAAGTCCGAGTGGAAACTGATCTGTACTGCTGGACGTTACAGGTATGTTTAAAACGTCTCATTTACATATAAAATAATTAGGAAATAACAGTATTGTATTTGAAGATTTGCCGGCATCAATTGATGATTTAATGGTCGGAAATTGAGTTTTCTAGTGACGCGTGAGCGTTGCCAGTAAACGGATATTTCCGACAATCTAATCACTAATTGATGCAGGCAAATTTTCAAATACACTACGGTTATCTCCATTCTAATGCTACGCCATTAAAAAACTTAATTAACTGATTAAAATGGTGATTTTTATTTACCGAAAATAACGTCTGCGCTTGCGTTGACTTTTAATCGTGGAATTGATGCCATGAAATGTTTGCCGTTGTCCAATCAGAATTGACGTTACATTAAGAATTGCATTAGAAATATAAATTTATGTTGTTCATTTCTTTTGTTTGTTTGTGTGTCTCTCTTTCTTGATTTTCTTCCTTGTGTTGTTTAGCGCATAGAGGACTTTTCAGGATGAACAAGTGAATGTGCTTTGTCGGAAAATATCAAGTTTGTTTGTACTTTATTAATATTTCAGATATTGTATGCATCAACCAGACAATGCTAAAGAAAGACGTGACGTGTCTGTGGATCCTCCTTGGTATCGCGCTATTGTCTACCACACGAGTAGAAACCGTGTCGCTTACGGATATAGAATCCATATATAATGATGTCATAACTGGGATCAACAAGGACATCAGACCACAGTTAGACCAAACAGTAGCCACTAACCTTACAGTTGACCTCAGTCTTATGACGTTACATGACATAAACGCCGTGGACGGCTCGATGACAATTATGGCCTATTTCATGTTTATGTGGAAAGCTGAAAACATCGCCTGGAATCCCGGCAGTTACAATGGAGCATCACTTTTGACAATTCCGTACGACAAGATATGGCGGCCTCCAATCGCTAACAGCAATGCTGCAGGATCTGCCGAAATGTTTGGTACAGATAACTCATATTTAACTGTGTATTCGACAGGACAGGTAATGTGGGGTTCGGGAGAAACTCTCGAATTTTCTTGCGATATCGACACAACCTATTTTCCATTCGACACTCAGAAATGTACTATGAAAATTGAAACATGTGGTTATCAAGTAGGAGAAATAATGTTTGATTTAGGATCCATGCCTGTAAAAACAGCAATGTTTAGTGAAAACAGCGAATGGAAATTGATTCACACGTCCGCGTCAGTTGACAATTCTGGCATGGCTTCCGTCAGTTTTAATTTTCATTTTAAACGTCGTCACCTCTTTTTGTTAATTACATTAATACTTCCCGCTATTTTTCTAACAATGCTCAATATCCTGGTTTTTCTTTTGCCACAATCTGGAGGACGGATTGGGTTTGCAATGACTATATTACTCTCTATAGTTGTATTTTTGACGATTGCGCAAAGTTTACTTCCGCCCACGGCAACACCACGTTTGTCCGCCATTTGTATCATGCTTGTAATAGATATGGTGATGAGTGGAATGATAGTAGCTTCGCTAGTTATATGCGATCTTATTTATTACAAGCCAGACGACGAACAAATTCCAAACTGGATCAAATCTGCAGTCCAGATGAATTTGCCTTGGAGCCATTATAAACGAAATAACATTATTAACGTCACAGATAAGCAACCAACGGCAATAATCAAGGTTGATGAAACAAAAGAAAAGAAAGCGAAAGATGACGATGATAAGCAGTTGACATGGCAACGGGTAGCACGTTATGGGATAAACTTTCTTTGTATCTCTTTATATTATGGTTTGTAGTCGTCAGATTCATGTTCATTATCGACGTCGTAGCGAATTCATAAATGCAAAAACAAAATGGCAACCAAATATTACATCATAGACATATATACAACAAAGTTTGCTTTTAATATACTTTTTCTTGAAAATGCACAACAGAAGTAGACAGACATTATGAACGTATGACCCTCACTTTGTTCTCCTTTATGTAATATGAACGGGATCTTGACGAGATTTCTCGAGAATAAACTAGTATTCAATTAATTCTATTTATTTGCTATAATTGCTATATACTTATGTGTTTCTAGCTTAATGTTTGTTATACAATGTTTGTTTGTTTCTTTGTTTGAATGATGTTTAACGCCACTTTCAGCAATTTTTCAGCTATATCATGGCGTCCTGTTTTAATTAAAAGAGGAAGCCGAAGTACCAGGAGAGAGCCCCGGACCTTCATGGCGAGAACACGATAACACACTGATGGGATGGACTAATGGAAGATAAAATTTTGACTCCGACTAGTATTTTTGCCCTGTAATTATTCGGAAGTTTTATTTACATTCTGCGTTCAACAATCTACTAAATTATAATTATTCGTTGCTATCGGAAACTCTAGAACATACAACAAATACATTTCAAATTATAAATCAGTGTACATAGCTAAAATACCTTTGTCGCTTTTATTTAGGCATTAGATTTGATTCACTTCAAGCATTTATTTTTTTTCAAATTCATTTAAACAGAAAATGAAAGCATAACAGCTGCCAATATCAATCAAAGATAACAAGAATAATTATGATTGGCTAAATCAAATAGAGCAACCCACATTATACGATATAACTTTGGTTCGTCACATGACCCATTCTTATGCCGTTAAAATTCAAATAGTCCCATGACGTCATCGTAGTTTTATTAAATTATAATGAATATTTCCATTTTATTTCAACGGGTTATACTCTATAAAATGGTTTGAATCTGTTGATATTGGTCCGATCCGCGGTTTAAAATAGGCGTAAACAGACCCAACCTATGTTATGTTGTATAACTTGTTAAAACATTTGAAATATACTTAAATATAAACATTACTGCTGTCAACAACAATGAAAGCGACATCTATCTACAATATATTTTTTTTCGATGGACACAGATATCAATTATTTTTGCAGTGACGATTGTTTTGTTTGTTTAAATGGTGCATATCCCCACTTTCAGTAATTTTTCAACTGTTATTGGGGTGAAAGCTGGATTAGTCGGAGACATCCCCCGACTATTGGAAGCAAAACTTGCAATCTTTATCAATTCAGACTCGAGTCGAGTACACCACGCCCGCATCCAGACTCAGTATTGACCGGCACGTGATTAATATTAGACTACGTACCTGTACCAGTCGGCGTTTTGCAATGAAACAACATTTTTGATTGCGAGATTCTGACGATAGTTAGAGCAAATTGAGACGATATTCTGAATAAAATTTGAAGATGTCTTTCAGAAAGAGGTCTTAAAAGGCGAAATAAACGAAAAGATATGTCTCGAGACACTGTCATGCCGAGCAATTCTGTAAAATAAACTCTTTAGATTGTATTGGACTAGAGTATAAAACAAAAACGTGAGTCAAGGATAATGAACTGTCGCCTAAATTATTAAGTTCAGAGGTCATGCAATGGAATCCACACAAAAAACGACATCTGGTGTTCGTCAAACAACATTATGGCCGTGTAAATCTGTATACTCGCATGTTATTTTTTATATATTTTAATTAAAAGTACGATATTGCTTAATCAAAATAGATTGTTATACAGACTATGTCCAAAAAGAAAAATAATGATAAAAAAGGCACGTAGCCTATACGTCGATAAATAAATCTATTTGGTGTTATTTTTATATTGATAAATATATAGGTATTCAAGTAATAAATAATATCGGATCGCTATTTGTCGACATTGTTGTGTCCAGCTAATATTTCCTCGTTTGTTATGTACTACTGCACGTGCGTGTTAACTAACGTCACCTTGACATGTTATCTCTAGACGACAACAGGACGAACCGGAAATCCATGGCTGTCAATGACGGCGACGGGAACAACGCACACCGATATAACGCTTTGTTGGTGGAAGACAACGGTAGTAAATATGTACCAGTAACAGGTTACCAGATTGTATACCCGTTATAAAGTACAACGCTGAATGCTACGCTTTGTTTGCCGTCCGACCAAGGGCGTTAAGTTGTCGGTGTAGGACGTAAAAAAACTCCCCAAGTCAAGTCAAGTACGTTTTGTTCTGATTTTGTATATAGTGTATACATGTGTAACAAGTGTGTGTTGTCTGTAGGCTCCAGAAGAAGTAAAGTTTTAGAAACTGATAGAAATGTTCTCTCAGAAATTAGTAAATGCTGATCAATGTTAGAATGGGATGCAAATTATAGAAATGTTAATATTGCTTCTATCGCCTAAACATTTACTACTATTCTACCTGAAGTAAATCGGCGTCAGGAAGCGGCACTGATGAGTCTTGATAAGACGATACGCGCGTCTGGTGTAGTCAATTCGATTAACCTTGGTATCTTTCATGACATTATGTTTTAATTTAGATTGCAAAATCGGAAAAATGGGAAGATATTAACATTTATAATAATGCTGTGAAATGGACTCACATCTTTGTGCTATTAACTTAAAAGATACCGTTCCATTTTTACTAATATATTTTCAATAAATTATAATAAAGTCATTCGACGAAATTATTAACATTGAGAGAAAAGGCTTTTTATTCTAAATGTGTATTGGTCAATATTTTGATTTTTATATATTTACACAGGAAGTTGATATATTAATTGGGGATATATGTTGTTTACATTACTAATTAAAAATGTCGGAGATTGGTATGTATTTACATTATTATGTTGACATTAGCTTATTACACAAACATGGTATAATATGGCAATATTTCTAAAGTCTAGATTCAACACAATATCACGGACAATAGTGTGGACTATGGCTGGGAGTCAATAAAAAGGATTTAAAACATATAAATTGTTATATAGTTTAAGTGAAAACCGATCCGATGATGACGTTGGTAAAGTGCAAAACAACCTTAGTGGTCAATTCACTACTTAAATAAAGATGATATCCCATTAGAAATTCTGCTAACTTAAGAATCGTTTACTGTTTGTAGATGGTATTTCCTCGTCTACGAGGATAAACATCCTTCTCACATCATTTACTGTTGGTAGATGGTATGTGCCCTAGACGGACCACCAGTCTCCCTCACACCATATGTGCTTACGTATATGTATTGTTGGTTTGTTTGAAGAATGTTTGACTTCACTTTTAGCAATTTTTCAGCTATATCATGGCGTCCAGTTTTAATTGGGAGGGAAAGAAAAAGACGGAACATCGGCAGAAAAGCTGGCAATCTTTGTCATTTAAGATTGGAGTCCAATATACCCTGATCGCAGTATTACAATCGTGTTATAATACTATGCAAATCAGTTTACAAAATCGTCAGGAGGCAACATGTACATGTTACGACATTACATGCCAGTATTCCTGTCGATGGATGGTCGTTTTAATTTATTGCTAAAACATATATGTTAATAATAGCTGGCGATGGAGTTGCGACTGTACCTCTGTGTTTGTAACGAGGTGGCGACTGACTACTCTGTGTTTGTTACAGGATGGCGGCTACTCTGTGTTTGTAACGGGATGGCGACTGGCTACTCTGTGATTGTAACGAGGTGGCGACTGGCTACTATGTGTTTGTAGCAGGAAGGTGACTGGCTACTCTGTGGTTGTAAAGGGGTGGCGACTGGCTACTGTGTTTTGTAACGGGATGGCGACTGGCTACTCTGTGTTTGTAACTATAGGTGGCGATTGGCTACTATGTGCTTGTAAGAAGTGGCTACTCTGTGTTTGTAACGAGGTGGCGACTGGCTACTTTGTGTTTGTAACGGGATGGCGGCTACTCTGTGTTTGTAACGGGATGGCGACTAGCTACTCTATGTTTGTAACGGGATGGCGGCTACTCTGTGTTTGTAACGGGATGGTGACTTACTGCTCTGTGTTTGTAACGGGATGGCGACTGACTGCTCCGTGTTTGTAACGGGATGGCGACTGACTGCTCTGTGTTTGTAACGGGATGGCGGCTACTCTGTGTTTGTAACGGGATGGCGGCTACTCTGTGTTTGTAACTGAGTGGTGACTGGCTACTCTGTGTTTGTAACTGAGTGGTGACTGGCTACTCTGTGTTTGTAACTGAGTGGTGACTGGCTACTCTGTGTTTGTAACTGAGTGGTGACTGGTTACTCTGTATTTGTAACGGGATGGTGACTGGCTACTCTGTGTTTGTAACTGAGTGGTGACTGGCTACTCTGTGTTTGTAACTGAGTGGTGACTGGCTACTCTGTGTTTGTAACGGGATGGTGACTGGCTACTCTGTGTTTGTAACGGGGTGGTGACTGGCTACTCTGTGTTTGTAACGGGGTGGTGACTGGCTACTCTGTGTTTGTAACTGAGTGGTGACTGGCTACTCTGTGTTTGTAACGGGATGGTGACTGGCTACTCTGTGTTTGTAACGGGATGGCGACTGGCTACTCTGTGTTTGTAACGGGGTGGTGACTGGCTACTCTGTGTTTGTAACGGGATGGTGACTGGCTACTCTGTGTTTGTAACGGGGTGGTGACTGGCTACTCTGTGTTTGTAACTGAGTGGTGACTGGCTACTCTGTGTTTGTAACGGGATGGTGACTGGCTACTCTGTGTTTGTAACGGGATGGTGACTGGCTACTCTGTGTTTGTAACGGGATGGTGACTGGCTACTCTGTGTTTGTAACGGGGTGGTGACTGGCTACTCTGTATTTGTAACGGGGTGGTGACTGGCTACTCTGTGTTTGTAACTGAGTGGTGACTGGCTACTCTGTATTTGTAACGGGGTGGTGACTGGCTACTCTGTGTTTGTAACGGGGTGGTGACTGGCTACTCTGTGTTTGTAACGGGGTGGTGACTGGCTACTCTGTATTTGTAACGGGATGGTGACTGGCTACTCTGTGTTTGTAACTGAGTGGTGACTGGCTACTCTGTGTTTGTAACGGGGTGGTGACTGGCTACTCTGTGTTTGTAACTGAGTGGTGACTGGCTACTCTGTATTTGTAACGGGGTGGTGACTGGCTACTCTGTGTTTGTAACTGAGTGGTGACTGGCTACTCTGTGTTTGTAACTGAGTAGTTACTGGCTACTCTGTGTTTGTAACTGAGTGGTGACTGGCTACTCTGTGTTTGTAACGGGATGGTGACTGGCTACTCTGTGTTTGTAACTGAGTGGTGACTGGCTACTCTGTGTTTGTAACTGAGTGGCGACTAGCTACTCTGTATTTGTAACGGGGTGGTGACTGGCTACTCTGTGTTTGTAACTGAGTGGTGACTGGCTACTCTGTGTTTGTAACTGAGTAGTTACTGGCTACTCTGTGTTTGTAACTGAGTGGTGACTGGCTACTCTGTGTTTGTAACGGGATGGTGACTGGCTACTCTGTGTTTGTAACGGGGTGGTGACTGGCTACTCTGTGTTTGTAACGGGGTGGTGACTGGCTACTCTGTGTTTGTAACTGAGTGGTGACTGGCTACTCTGTGTTTGTAACTGAGTGGTGACTGGCTACTCTGTGTTTGTAACGGGGTGGTGACTGGCTACTCTGTGTTTGTAACTGAGTGGTGACTGGCTACTCTGTGTTTGTAACGGGATGGTGACTGGCTACTCTGTATTTGTAACGGGGTGGTGACTGGCTACTCTGTGTTTGTAACTGGGTGGTGACTGGCTACTCTGTGTTTGTAACTGAGTGGTGACTGGCTACTCTGTGTTTGTAACGGGATGGTGACTGGCTACTCTGTGTTTGTAACGGGATGGTGACTGGCTACTCTGTGTTTGTAACGGGATGGTGACTGGCTACTCTGTGTTTGTAACGGGATGGTGACTGGCTACTCTGTGTTTGTAACTGAGTGGTGACTGGTTACTCTGTATTTGTAACGGGATGGCGACTAGCTACTCTGTATTTGTAACTGTGTGGTGACTGGCTACTCTGTGTTTGTAACGGGATGGTGACTGGCTACTCTGTATTTGTAACGGGATGGTGACTGGCTACTCTGTGTTTGTAACGGGATGGTGACTGGCTACTCTGTGTTTGTAACTGAGTGGTGACTGACTGCTCTGTGTTTGTAACGGGATGGTGACTGGCTACTCTGTGTTTGTAACTGAGTGGTGACTGGCTACTCTGTATTTGTAACTGAGTGGTGACTGGCTACTCTGTATTTGTAACTGAGTGGCGACTGGCTACTCTGTGTTTGTAACTGAGTGGTGACTGGCTACTCTGTGTTTGTAACTGAGTGGTGACTGGTTACTCTGTATTTGTAACGGGATGGCGACTGGCTACTCTGTGTTTGTAACGGGGTGGTGACTGGCTACTCTGTGTTTGTAACTGAGTGGTGACTGGCTACTCTGTGTTTGTAACTGAGTGGTGACTGGCTACTCTGTATTTGTAACTGAGTGGTGACTGGCTACTCTGTGTTTGTAACTGAGTGGCGACTGGCTACTCTGTGTTTGTAACTGAGTGGTGACTGGCTACTCTGTGTTTGTAACTGAGTGGTGACTGGCTACTCTGTGTTTGTAACTGAGTGGTGACTGGCTACTCTGTGTTTGTAACGGGGTGGTGACTGGCTACTCTGTGTTTGTAACGGGATGGCGACTGGCTACTCTGTGTTTGTAACGGGATGGTGACTGGCTACTCTGTGTTTGTAACTGAGTGGTGACTGGCTACTCTGTGTTTGTAACGGGATGGTGACTGGCTACTCTGTGTTTGTAACGGGATGGAGACTGGATACTATGTGTTTGTAACGGGATGGAGACTGGATACTATGTGTTTGTAACGGGTTGGCCACTGGCTACTCTGTGTTTGTAACGAGGTGTCGACTGGCTACTCTGACTCTGTGTTTGTAACGGGATGGCGACTGGCTACTCTGACTCTGTGTTTGTAACGAGGTGTCGACTGGCTTCTCTGTGTTTGTAACGAGTTGTTGACTGGCTACTCTGTGTTTGAAAACGGGATGGCGACTGGCTACTCTGTGTTTGTAACGAGGTGTTGACTGGCTACTCTGTGTTGGTAACGGGATGGCGACTTAATACTCTGTGTTTGTAACGAGATGGCGACTTAATACTCTGTGTTTGTAACGAGGTGTCGACTGGCTACTCTGTGTTTGTAACGAGATGGCGACTTAATACTCTGTGTTTGTAACGAGGTGTTGACTGGCTACTCTGTGTTGGTAACGGGATGGCGACTGGCTACTTTGTGTTGGTAACGGGATGGCGACTTAATACTCTGTGTTTGTAATGAGGTGTCGACTGGCTACTCTGTGTTGGTAACGGGATGGCGACTGGCTACTCTGTGTTGGTAACGGGATGGCGATTTAATACTCTGTGTTTGTAACGAGGTGTCGACTGGCTACTCTGTGTTGGTAACGGGATGGCGACTGGCTACTCTGTGTTGGTAACGGGATGGCGACTTAATACTCTGTGTTTGTAACGGGATGGCGACTTAATACTCTGTGTTGGTAACGGGATGGCGACTTAATACTCTGTGTTTGTAACGGGATGGCGACTTAATACTCTGTGTTTGTAACGAGGTGTCGACTGGCTACTCTGTGTTTGTAACGAGATGGCGACTTAATGCTCCGTGTTGGTAACGGGATGGCGACTTAATACTCAGTGTTTGTAACGGGATGGCGACTTAATAATCTGTGTTTGTAACGAGGTGTCGACTGGCTACTCTGTGTTTGTAACGAGATGGCGACTTAATACTCTGTGTTGGTAACGGGATGGCGACTTAATACTCTGTGTTTGTAACGGGATGGCGACTGGCTACTCTGTGTTTGTAACGGGATGGTGACTGGCTACTCTGTGTTTGTAACGGGATGGTGACTGGCTACTGTGTTTGTAACTGGGTGGCGACTGGCTACTCTGTGTTTTAACTGGGTGGCGACTGGCTACTCTGTATTTGTAACGGGGTGGTGACTGGCTACTCTGTGTTTGTAACTGGGTGGCGACTTAATACTCTGTGTTTGTAACGGGATGGTGACTTAATACTCTGTAACGGGATGGTGACTTAATACTCTGTAACGGGATGGTGACTGGCTACTCTGTGTTTGTAACTGAGTGGTGACTGGCTACTCTGTGTTTGTAACTGAGTGGTGACTGGCTACTCTGTGTTTGTAACGGGATGGTGACTGGCTACTCTGTGTTTGTAACTGAGTGGTGACTGGCTACTCTGTGTTTGTAACTGAGTGGTGACTGGCTACTCTGTGTTTGTAACTGGATGGAGACTGGATACTATGTGTTTGTAACGGGATGGAGACTGGATACTATGTGTTTGTAACGGGATGGAGACTGGATACTATGTGTTTGTAACGGGTTGGCCACTGGCTACTCTGTGTTTGTAACGAGGTGTCGACTGGCTACTCTGACTCTGTGTTTGTAACGGGATGGCGACTGGCTACTCTGACTCTGTGTTTGTAACGAGGTGTCGACTGGCTTCTCTGTGTTTGTAACGAGTTGTTGACTGGCTACTCTGTGTTTGAAAACGGGATGGCGACTGGCTACTCTGTGTTTGTAACGAGGTGTTGACTGGCTACTCTGTGTTGGTAACGGGATGGCGACTTAATACTCTGTGTTTGTAACGAGATGGCGACTTAATACTCTGTGTTTGTAACGAGGTGTCGACTGGCTACTCTGTGTTTGTAACGAGATGGCGACTTAATACTCTGTGTTTGTAACGAGATGTTGACTGGCTACTCTGTGTTGGTAACGGAATGGCGACTGGCTACTTTGTGTTGGTAACGGGATGGCGACTTAATACTCTGTGTTTGTAACGAGGTGTCGACTGGCTACTCTGTGTTGGTAACGGGATGGCGACTGGCTACTCTGTGTTGGTAACGGGATGGCGACTTAATACTCTGTGTTTGTAACGAGGTGTCGACTGGCTACTCTGTGTTGGTAACGGGATGGCGACTGGCTACTCTGTGTTGGTAACGGGATGGCGACTTAATACTCTGTGTTTGTAACGGGATGGCGACTTAATACTCTGTGTTGGTAACGGGATGGCGACTTAATACTCTGTGTTTGTAACGGGATGGCGACTTAATACTCTGTGTTTGTAACGAGGTGTCGACTGGCTACTCTGTGTTTGTAACGAGATGGCGACTTAATGCTCCGTGTTGGTAACGGGATGGCGACTTAATACTCAGTGTTTGTAACGGGATGGCGACTTAATACTCTGTGTTTGTAACGAGGTGTCGACTGGCTACTCTGTGTTTGTAACGAGATGGCGACTTAATACTCTGTGTTGGTAACGGGATGGCGACTTAATACTCTGTGTTTGTAACGGGATGGCGACTGGCTACTCTGTGTTTGTAACGGGATGGTGACTGGCTACTGTGTTTGTAACGGGGTGGCGACTGGCTACTCTGTGTTTTAACTGGATGGCGACTGGCTACTCTGTGTTTGTAACAAGGTGTCGACTGGCTACTCTGTGTTTGTAACGGGATGTTGACTGGCTACTCTGTGTTTGTAACGGGATGGTGACTGGCTACTGTGTTTGTAACGGGGTGGCGACTGGCTACTCTGTGTTTTAACTGGGTGGCGACTGGCTACTCTGTGTTTGTAACGAGGTGTCGACTGGCTACTCTGTGTTTGTAACGGGATGTCGACTGGCTACTCTGTGTTTGTAACGAGGTGGCGACTTAATACTCTGTGTTTGTAACGGGATGGTGACTTAATACTCTGTAACGGGATGGTGACTTAATACTCTGTAACGGGATGGCAACTGGCTACTCTGTGTTTGTAACGGGACGTAGACTGGCTACTATGTGTTTGGAACGGGTTTTCCACTCTGTGTTTGTAACGAGGTGTAGACTGGCTACTCTGTGTTGGTAACGGGATGTCAACTGGTTACACTGTGTTTGTAACGAGGTGGCGACTGACTGCTCTTTGTTTGTAAATGGATGTCAACTGGTTACTCTGTGTTTGTAACTGAGTGGTGACTGACTGCTCTGTGTTTGTAACGGGGTGGTGACTGGCTACTCTGTGTTTGTAACTGAGTGGCGACTGGCTACTCTGTGTTTGTAAATGGATGGCGACTGACTGCTCTGTGTTTGTAACGGGATGGCGACTGGCTACTCTGTGTTTGTAAATGGATGGCGACTGGCTACTCTGTGTTTGTAAATGGATGGCGACTGACTGCTCTGTGTTTGTAACGGGATGGTGACTGGCTACTCTGTGTTTGTAACGGGATGGTGACTGGCTACTCTGTGTTTGTAACTGAGTGGTGACTGGCTACTCTGTATTTGTAAATGGATGGCGACTGGCTACTCTGTGTTTGTAAATGGATGGCGACTGACTGCTCTGTGTTTGTAACGGGATGGTGACTGGCTACTCTGTGTTTGTAACGGGATGGTGACTGGCTACTCTGTGTTTGTAACTGAGTGGTGACTGGCTACTCTGTGTTTGTAACTGAGTGGCGACTGGCTACTCTGTGTTTGTAACTGAGTGGTGACTGGCTACACTGTGTTTGTAACTGAGTGGTGACTGGCTACTCTGTGTTTGTAACTGAGTGGTGACTGGCTACTCTGTGTTTGTAACTGAGTGGTGACTGGCTACTCTGTGTTTGTAACGGGATGGTGACTGGCTACTCTGTGTTTGTAACGGGATGGAGACTGGATACTATGTGTTTGTAACGGGATGGAGACTGGATACTATGTGTTTGTAACGGGTTGGCCACTGGCTACTCTGTGTTTGTAACGAGGTGTCGACTGGCTACTCTGACTCTGTGTTTGTAACGGGATGGCGACTGGCTACTCTGACTCTGTGTTTGTAACGAGGTGTCGACTGGCTTCTCTGTGTTTGTAACGAGTTGTTGACTGGCTACTCTGTGTTTGAAAACGGGATGGCGACTGGCTACTCTGTGTTTGTAACGAGGTGTTGACTGGCTACTCTGTGTTGGTAACGGGATGGCGACTTAATACTCTGTGTTTGTAACGAGATGGCGACTTAATACTCTGTGTTTGTAACGAGGTGTCGACTGGCTACTCTGTGTTTGTAACGAGATGGCGACTTAATACTCTGTGTTTGTAACGAGGTGTTGACTGGCTACTCTGTGTTGGTAACGGGATGGCGACTGGCTACTTTGTGTTGGTAACGGGATGGCGACTTAATACTCTGTGTTTGTAATGAGGTGTCGACTGGCTACTCTGTGTTGGTAACGGGATGGCGACTGGCTACTCTGTGTTGGTAACGGGATGGCGATTTAATACTCTGTGTTTGTAACGAGGTGTCGACTGGCTACTCTGTGTTGGTAACGGGATGGCGACTGGCTACTCTGTGTTGGTAACGGGATGGCGACTTAATACTCTGTGTTTGTAACGGGATGGCGACTTAATACTCTGTGTTGGTAACGGGATGGCGACTTAATACTCTGTGTTTGTAACGGGATGGCGACTTAATACTCTGTGTTTGTAACGAGGTGTCGACTGGCTACTCTGTGTTTGTAACGAGATGGCGACTTAATGCTCCGTGTTGGTAACGGGATGGCGACTTAATACTCAGTGTTTGTAACGGGATGGCGACTTAATAATCTGTGTTTGTAACGAGGTGTCGACTGGCTACTCTGTGTTTGTAACGAGATGGCGACTTAATACTCTGTGTTGGTAACGGGATGGCGACTTAATACTCTGTGTTTGTAACGGGATGGCGACTGGCTACTCTGTGTTTGTAACGGGATGGTGACTGGCTACTCTGTGTTTGTAACGGGATGGTGACTGGCTACTGTGTTTGTAACTGGGTGGCGACTGGCTACTCTGTGTTTTAACTGGGTGGCGACTGGCTACTCTGTATTTGTAACGGGGTGGTGACTGGCTACTCTGTGTTTGTAACTGGGTGGCGACTTAATACTCTGTGTTTGTAACGGGATGGTGACTTAATACTCTGTAACGGGATGGTGACTTAATACTCTGTAACGGGATGGTGACTGGCTACTCTGTGTTTGTAACTGAGTGGTGACTGGCTACTCTGTGTTTGTAACTGAGTGGTGACTGGCTACTCTGTGTTTGTAACGGGATGGTGACTGGCTACTCTGTGTTTGTAACTGAGTGGTGACTGGCTACTCTGTGTTTGTAACTGAGTGGTGACTGGCTACTCTGTGTTTGTAACTGGATGGAGACTGGATACTATGTGTTTGTAACGGGATGGAGACTGGATACTATGTGTTTGTAACGGGATGGAGACTGGATACTATGTGTTTGTAACGGGTTGGCCACTGGCTACTCTGTGTTTGTAACGAGGTGTCGACTGGCTACTCTGACTCTGTGTTTGTAACGGGATGGCGACTGGCTACTCTGACTCTGTGTTTGTAACGAGGTGTCGACTGGCTTCTCTGTGTTTGTAACGAGTTGTTGACTGGCTACTCTGTGTTTGAAAACGGGATGGCGACTGGCTACTCTGTGTTTGTAACGAGGTGTTGACTGGCTACTCTGTGTTGGTAACGGGATGGCGACTTAATACTCTGTGTTTGTAACGAGATGGCGACTTAATACTCTGTGTTTGTAACGAGGTGTCGACTGGCTACTCTGTGTTTGTAACGAGATGGCGACTTAATACTCTGTGTTTGTAACGAGATGTTGACTGGCTACTCTGTGTTGGTAACGGAATGGCGACTGGCTACTTTGTGTTGGTAACGGGATGGCGACTTAATACTCTGTGTTTGTAACGAGGTGTCGACTGGCTACTCTGTGTTGGTAACGGGATGGCGACTGGCTACTCTGTGTTGGTAACGGGATGGCGACTTAATACTCTGTGTTTGTAACGAGGTGTCGACTGGCTACTCTGTGTTGGTAACGGGATGGCGACTGGCTACTCTGTGTTGGTAACGGGATGGCGACTTAATACTCTGTGTTTGTAACGGGATGGCGACTTAATACTCTGTGTTGGTAACGGGATGGCGACTTAATACTCTGTGTTTGTAACGGGATGGCGACTTAATACTCTGTGTTTGTAACGAGGTGTCGACTGGCTACTCTGTGTTTGTAACGAGATGGCGACTTAATGCTCCGTGTTGGTAACGGGATGGCGACTTAATACTCAGTGTTTGTAACGGGATGGCGACTTAATACTCTGTGTTTGTAACGAGGTGTCGACTGGCTACTCTGTGTTTGTAACGAGATGGCGACTTAATACTCTGTGTTGGTAACGGGATGGCGACTTAATACTCTGTGTTTGTAACGGGATGGCGACTGGCTACTCTGTGTTTGTAATTTGTAACGGGATGGTGACTGGCTACTGTGTTTGTAACGGGGTGGCGACTGGCTACTCTGTGTTTTAACTGGATGGCGACTGGCTACTCTGTGTTTGTAACAAGGTGTCGACTGGCTACTCTGTGTTTGTAACGGGATGTTGACTGGCTACTCTGTGTTTGTAACGGGATGGTGACTGGCTACTGTGTTTGTAACGGGGTGGCGACTGGCTACTCTGTGTTTTAACTGGGTGGCGACTGGCTACTCTGTGTTTGTAACGAGGTGTCGACTGGCTACTCTGTGTTTGTAACGGGATGTCGACTGGCTACTCTGTGTTTGTAACGAGGTGGCGACTTAATACTCTGTGTTTGTAACGGGATGGTGACTTAATACTCTGTAACGGGATGGTGACTTAATACTCTGTAACGGGATGGCAACTGGCTACTCTGTGTTTGTAACGGGACGTAGACTGGCTACTATGTGTTTGGAACGGGTTTTCCACTCTGTGTTTGTAACGAGGTGTAGACTGGCTACTCTGTGTTGGTAACGGGATGTCAACTGGTTACACTGTGTTTGTAACGAGGTGGCGACTGACTGCTCTTTGTTTGTAAATGGATGTCAACTGGTTACTCTGTGTTTGTAACTGAGTGGTGACTGACTGCTCTGTGTTTGTAACGGGGTGGTGACTGGCTACTCTGTGTTTGTAACTGAGTGGCGACTGGCTACTCTGTGTTTGTAAATGGATGGCGACTGACTGCTCTGTGTTTGTAACGGGATGGCGACTGGCTACTCTGTGTTTGTAAATGGATGGCGACTGGCTACTCTGTGTTTGTAAATGGATGGCGACTGACTGCTCTGTGTTTGTAACGGGATGGTGACTGGCTACTCTGTGTTTGTAACGGGATGGTGACTGGCTACTCTGTGTTTGTAACTGAGTGGTGACTGGCTACTCTGTATTTGTAAATGGATGGCGACTGGCTACTCTGTGTTTGTAAATGGATGGCGACTGACTGCTCTGTGTTTGTAACGGGATGGTGACTGGCTACTCTGTGTTTGTAACGGGATGGTGACTGGCTACTCTGTGTTTGTAACTGAGTGGTGACTGGCTACTCTGTGTTTGTAACTGAGTGGCGACTGGCTACTCTGTGTTTGTAACTGAGTGGTGACTGGCTACACTGTGTTTGTAACTGAGTGGTGACTGGCTACTCTGTGTTTGTAACTGAGTGGTGACTGGCTACTCTGTGTTTGTAACTGAGTGGTGACTGGCTACTCTGTGTTTGTAACTGAGTGGTGACTGGCTACTCTGTGTTTGTAACGGGGTGGTGTCTGGCTACTCTGTGTTTGTAACTGAGTGGTGACTGGCTACTCTGTGTTTGTAACGGGATGGCGACTTGCTACTCTGTGTTTGTAACTGAGTGGTGACTGGCTACTCTGTGTTTGTAACGGGATGGTGACTGGCTACTCTGTGTTTGTAACTGAGTGGTGACTGGCTACTCTGTGTTTGTAACTGAGTGGTGACTGGCTACTCTGTGTTTGTAACTGTGTGGTGACTGGCTACTCTGTGTTTGTAACTGAGTGGTGACTGGCTACTCTGTGTTTGTAACGGGATGGCGACTTGCTACTCTGTGTTTGTAACTGAGTGGTGACTGGCTACTCTGTGTTTGTAACGGGATGGTGACTGGCTACTCTGTGTTTGTAACGGGATGGTGACTGGCTACTCTGTGTTTGTAACGGGATGGCGACTGGCTGCTCTGTATTTGTAAATGGATGGCGACTGGCTACTCTGTGTTTGTAAATGGATGGCGACTGACTGCTCTGTGTTTGTAACGGGATGGCGACTGGCTACTCTGTGTTTGTAACTGAGTGGTGACTGGCTACACTGTGTTTGTAACTGAGTGGTGACTGGCTACTCTGTGTTTGTAACTGAGTGGTGACTGGCTACTCTGTGTTTGTAACTGAGTGGTGACTGGCTACTCTGTGTTTGTAACTGAGTGGTGACTGGCTACTCTGTGTTTGTAACTGAGTGGTGACTGGCTACTCTGTGTTTGTAACGGGATGGCGACTGGCTACTCTGTGTTTGTAACTGAGTAGTTACTGGCTACTCTGTGTTTGTAACGGGATGGCGACTGGCTACTCTGTGTTTGTAACTGAGTGGTGACTGGCTACTCTGTGTTTGTAACTGAGTGGTGACTGGCTACTCTGTGTTTGTAACTGAGTAGTTACTGGCTACTCTGTGTTTGTAACGGGATGGTGACTGGCTACTCTGTGTTTGTAACTGAGTGGTGACTGGCTACTCTGTGTTTGTAACTGAGTGGTGACTGGCTACTCTGTGTTTGTAACTGAGTGGTGACTGGCTACTCTGTGTTTGTAACGGGATGGCGACTGGCTACTCTGTGTTTGTAACGGGATGGTGACTGGCTACTCTGTGTTTGTAACGGGATGGTGACTGGCTACTCTGTGTTTGTAACTGAGTGGTGACTGGCTACTCTGTGTTTGTAACTGAGGGGTGACTGGCTACTCTGTGTTTGTAACGGGATGGTGACTGGCTACTCTGTGTTTGTAACTGAGTGGTGACTGGCTACTCTGTGTTTGTAACTGAGGGGTGACTGGCTACTCTGTGTTTGTAACGGGATGGTGACTGGCTACTCTGTGTTTGTAACTGAGGGGTGACTGGCTACTCTGTGTTTGTAACTGAGGGGTGACTGGCTACTCTGTGTTTGTAACGGGATGTCGACTGGCTACTCTGTGTTTGTAACGAGGTGGCGACTTAATACTCTGTGTTTGTAACGGGATGGTGACTTAATACTCTGTAACGGGATGGTGACTTAATACTCTGTAACGGGATGGCAACTGGCTACTCTGTGTTTGTAACGGGACGTAGACTGGCTACTATGTGTTTGGAACGGGTTTTCCACTCTGTGTTTGTAACGAGGTGTAGACTGGCTACTCTGTGTTGGTAACGGGATGTCAACTGGTTACACTGTGTTTGTAACGAGGTGGCGACTGACTGCTCTTTGTTTGTAAATGGATGTCAACTGGTTACTCTGTGTTTGTAACTGAGTGGTGACTGACTGCTCTGTGTTTGTAACGGGGTGGTGACTGGCTACTCTGTGTTTGCAACTGAGTGGCGACTGGCTACTCTGTGTTTGTAAATGGATGGCGACTGACTGCTCTGTGTTTGTAACGGGATGGCGACTGGCTACTCTGTGTTTGTAAATGGATGGCGACTGGCTACTCTGTGTTTGTAAATGGATGGCGACTGACTGCTCTGTGTTTGTAACGGGATGGTGACTGGCTACTCTGTGTTTGTAACGGGATGGTGACTGGCTACTCTGTGTTTGTAACTGAGTGGTGACTGGCTACTCTGTGTTTGTAACTGAGTGGTGACTGGCTACTCTGTGTTTGTAACTGAGTGGTGACTGGCTACTCTGTGTTTGTAACGGGATGGTAACTGGCTACTCTGTGTTTGTAACTGAGTGGTGACTGGCTACTCTGTGTTTGTAACGGGATGGTGACTGGCTACTCTGTGTTTGTAACTGAGTGGTGACTGGCTACTCTGTGTTTGTAACTGAGGGGTGACTGGCTACTCTGTGTTTGTAACGGGATGGTGACTGGCTACTCTGTGTTTGTAACTGAGGGGTGACTGGCTACTCTGTGTTTGTAACTGAGGGGTGACTGGCTACTCTGTGTTTGTAACGGGATGGTGACTGGCTACTCTGTGTTTGTAACTGAGTGGTGACTGGCTACTCTGTGTTTGTAACTGAGGGGTGACTGGCTACTCTGTGTTTGTAACGGGATGGTGACTGGCTACTCTGTGTTTGTAACTGAGTGGTGACTGGCTACTCTGTGTTTGTAACTGAGTAGTTACTGGCTTCTCTGTGTTTGTAACGGGATGGTGACTGGCTACTCTGTGTTTGTAACTGAGTGGTGACTGGCTACTCTGTGTTTGTAACGGGATGGTGACTGGCTACTCTGTGTTTGTAACTGAGTGGTGACTGGCTACTCTGTGTTTGTAACTGAGTGGTGACTGGCTACTCTGTGTTTGTAACTGAGTGGTGACTGGCTACTCTGTGTTTGTAACGGGATGGTGACTGGCTACTCTGTGTTTGTAACTGAGTGGTGACTGGCTACTCTGTGTTTGTAACTGAGTGGTGACTGGCTACTCTGTGTTTGTAACTGAGTGGTGACTGGCTACTCTGTGTTTGTAACGGGGTGGTGACTGGCTACTCTGTGTTTGTAACTGAGTGGTGACTGGCTACTCTGTATTTGTAACGGGATGGCGACTGGCTACTCTGTATTTGTAACGGGATGGTGACTGGCTACTCTGTGTTTGTAACGGGGTGGTGACTGGCTACTCTGTGTTTGTAACTGAGTGGTGACTGGCTACTCTGTATTTGTAACGGGGTGGTGACTGGCTACTCTGTGTTTGTAACTGAGTGGTGTCTGGCTACTCTGTGTTTGTAACTGAGTGGTGACTGGCTACTGTGTGTTTGTAACGGGATGGTGACTGGCTACTCTGTGTTTGTAACTGAGTGGTGACTGGCTACTCTGTGTTTGTAACGGGGTGGTGACTGGCTACTCTGTGTTTGTAACTGAGTGGTGACTGACTGCTCTGTGTTTGTAACTGAGTGGTGACTGGCTACTCTGTGTTTGTAACTGAGTGGTGACTGGCTACTCTGTATTTGTAACTGAGTGGTGACTGGCTACTCTGTGTTTGTAACGGGATGGTGACTGGCTACTCTGTGTTTGTAACTGAGTGGTGACTGACTGCTCTGTGTTTGTAACTGAGTGGTGACTGGCTACTCTGTGTTTGTAACTGAGTGGTGACTGGCTACTCTGTATTTGTAACGGGGTGGTGACTGGCTACTCTGTGTTTGTAACTGAGTGGCGACTGGCTACTCTGTGTTTGTAACGGGGTGGTGACTGGCTACTCTGTGTTTGTAACTGAGTGGTGACTGGCTACTCTGTATTTGTAACGGGGTGGTGACTGGCTACTCTGTGTTTGTAACGGGGTGGTGTCTGGCTACTCTGTGTTTGTAACTGAGTGGTGACTGGCTACTGTGTGTTTGTAACGGGATGGTGACTGGCTACTCTGTGTTTGTAACTGAGTGGTGACTGGCTACTCTGTGTTTGTAACTGAGTGGTGACTGGCTACTCTGTGTTTGTAACTGAGTGGTGACTGGCTACTCTGTGTTTGTAACGGGATGGTGACTGGCTACTCTGTGTTTGTAACTGAGTGGTGACTGGCTACTCTGTGTTTGTAACGGGATGGTGACTGGCTACTCTGTGTTTGTAACTGAGTGGTGACTGGCTACTCTGTGTTTGTAACTGAGGGGTGACTGGCTACTCTGTGTTTGTAACGGGATGGTGACTGGCTACTCTGTGTTTGTAACTGAGGGGTGACTGGCTACTCTGTGTTTGTAACTGAGGGGTGACTGGCTACTCTGTGTTTGTAACGGGATGGTGACTGGCTACTCTGTGTTTGTAACTGAGTGGTGACTGGCTACTCTGTGTTTGTAACTGAGGGGTGACTGGCTACTCTGTGTTTGTAACGGGATGGTGACTGGCTACTCTGTGTTTGTAACTGAGTGGTGACTGGCTACTCTGTGTTTGTAACTGAGTAGTTACTGGCTACTCTGTGTTTGTAACGGGATGGTGACTGGCTACTCTGTGTTTGTAACTGAGTGGTGACTGGCTACTCTGTGTTTGTAACGGGATGGTGACTGGCTACTCTGTGTTTGTAACTGAGTGGTGACTGGCTACACTGTGTTTGTAACTGAGTGGTGACTGGCTACTCTGTGTTTGTAACTGAGTGGTGACTGGCTACTCTGTGTTTGTAACGGGATGGTGACTGGCTACTCTGTGTTTGTAACTGAGTGGTGACTGGCTACTCTGTGTTTGTAACTGAGTGGTGACTGGCTACTCTGTGTTTGTAACTGAGTGGTGACTGGCTACTCTGTGTTTGTAACGGGGTGGTGACTGGATACTCTGTGTTTGTAACTGAGTGGTGACTGGCTACTCTGTATTTGTAACGGGATGGCGACTGGCTACTCTGTATTTGTAACGGGATGGTGACTGGCTACTCTGTGTTTGTAACGGGGTGGTGACTGGCTACTCTGTGTTTGTAACTGAGTGGTGACTGGCTACTCTGTATTTGTAACGGGGTGGTGACTGGCTACTCTGTGTTTGTAACTGAGTGGTGTCTGGCTACTCTGTGTTTGTAACTGAGTGGTGACTGGCTACTGTGTGTTTGTAACGGGATGGTGACTGGCTACTCTGTGTTTGTAACTGAGTGGTGACTGGCTACTCTGTGTTTGTAACGGGGTGGTGACTGGCTACTCTGTGTTTGTAACTGAGTGGTGACTGACTGCTCTGTGTTTGTAACTGAGTGGTGACTGGCTACTCTGTGTTTGTAACTGAGTGGTGACTGGCTACTCTGTATTTGTAACTGAGTGGTGACTGGCTACTCTGTGTTTGTAACGGGATGGTGACTGGCTACTCTGTGTTTGTAACTGAGTGGTGACTGACTGCTCTGTGTTTGTAACTGAGTGGTGACTGGCTACTCTGTGTTTGTAACTGAGTGGTGACTGGCTACTCTGTATTTGTAACGGGGTGGTGACTGGCTACTCTGTGTTTGTAACTGAGTGGCGACTGGCTACTCTGTGTTTGTAACGGGGTGGCGACTGGCTACTCTGTATTTGTAACGGGGTGGTGACTGGCTACTCTGTGTTTGTAACTGAGTGGTGACTGACTACTCTGTGTTTGTAACTGAGTGGCGACTGGCTACTCTGTATTTGTAACTGAGTGGTGACTTGCTACTCTGTGTTTGTAACTGGATGGTGACTGACTACTCTGTGTTTGTAACTGAGTGGTGACCGGTTACTCTGTATTTGTAACGGGGTGGTGACTGGCTACTCTGTGTTTGTCACGAGGTATTGGCGACTGACGACAGCTTCTTAGTTTATGTTCAAGTTTGTGGCAACTACCCACTCGGTGTATGCTTGAGGGAGTAGCGTCTGACCATTAGGTTAATGTTCGAGGGATTTTTGACTGGTCACTAGGCTGTAATCATGGGAGTGTCGACTGATCGCCTGGTTTATTTTGAGGGTGTCGACTGGCAACTCGGTTTATATTGGTTTCTTCTTTGCAGCCCTCGTCCGTAGTTATTAAGTTCCTTTCTGTTGTTTTCAATAGAAGTAAACTCGTAAACATGGGTAGATAAAACAACACATAAATTTTATCAAAAATGTAAAAAGGTTGTACAATTTACAAAATGTATCTACTCGCGCTTCGTCTAATCAGACTCATCAGTGGCTTTCAAACCCTACCTCCATATAAATATTCCACTTCCAATTTTTCTCATAACGGGGCCTGCGCCCTAGACGCATTATTAGGTCACGGCGGCTTATAGACGCATCGTATAGATGCCAATCCGCTTACAATCCTCCCGCCCCTTAATCCGTCACTGTATTTTTTTTACGACGATTATAATGAACAAAGGGATTATGTTTACTACAATTAAAAGTATATATTATGAATTGCTTAATTTTATTTGCATAGTGTCTCGTTAAGCTAATTATACTAAAAAATATTATTTCTGTATAAAAATCGTACAATCAGGATGTTTTGTGATTTTAATATAGCCAAAAATCGAAATGGCGGAAAACCTCAGATCTACCTGAACAGGTTTTAACACAAGGCAAGTGAAGCTGATTTATTCGTTGGTTTGAATGCTACTGTCTTCAAATTTTTGGCTATATTATGGCGTCAAGTTTTTTTGTTTTTTTTTGGGGGGGGGGGACCAGAGTACCTGGATAAAACACCTGATTTTCCGTATATGCAAAATCTTTCAATCCTTATCGATTAAGATTGGAGTCGAGCACACCCTATCCGCAGTAAGAGTCGAATCCTCAACATCAGGGTTGATAGACAACGTGATCACAAGTATAACTACCGTCACCATTTTGCAACCGTCCACCGAAGCCCCAAGTAAATCAGAATGTTAAACTGTAAGATTTATGAGCCATGGCTAACACAAAAATAAAATAACGAAACAACAACGGAACAGAAACTCTAAACATTCAAATAACGAATGGTTAATATTAAGTGTCTCGTATGTGACCCCATCGTGTTTCTTATCGCCAAAGGTCATGAAAATTGGGGTAGATTAACTTACAAAAACAACATATAATTCAATTTAATGCGACCTTTTATGTCATTCATTACTGCTTTATTTAGGACTTATGAACATTGCTTTTATTGGAACACGATCAATATAATAAAAAAAATGACCTTAATTTCTCTGATCCGAAAAATTTACTTAACAAGATGAAAAACCAAAACCGTTTAATTACTAATAACATAACCCAGGATTGTTAATTGTTGTTTAAATCGACTAAAATCCCCTTTTATTTCCGATACATATTTGATTTTACGTAAAAACTTGAAAATAGGTCATTATGTTTGCTTTACAAGTTTTGTATGAAAATCGTGCGTTAAATGTTTGCTTGTGCGTTTATCTATTGCATTAAATTTAAAAATTTGATAATTAAATGTTTAACTTCAACTGCAATTAACTATATGGCCTCCATTTTCTTCGAGTATTCCATCAAGTTAATCATCTCTTATAGATCCCGTGAGTGTCAATATAGCGTTTTAGCAGTTTGTGATTGACTGAGCACAAGGTGTGCCCGACTCTAACATAAATTAATTAGGATTGTCAGATTTCTTTTGAAATAAGGAGTTCCACCCACCGGGTACTTTGGCGTCACCCCCCCCCCCGACCTCCCCCCACCCCCAAATAAAACTGGACATCAAGATGTAACTGAAAAGTTTCTTTGTTTTCTTCCAAAGAAGGGGTACAGGGAAAATTAGGGGAATATGAACCAGTAAAAAAGTCGATAGTTAAAACATTATTTATGACATGGACGCGCGTTTTTACATTAAATATTTTGATATGAACGCAGAAAAATTACAAAAATAGTTTAAAAGGCTTAAAAGCATGAAATTGTTTTTGAGTATTATCACCTTATCAGTTTTTTAAACTTTATTTTATGTATTTTGAAGTAACAGTCAAATTATTGCTCCGAGATGCTGAACATGAGAATTGTTAAGCGGAAGTCCGAGTTTAACACTTTAAAAGTCATCTACTCCACCGAGGAACCAAACTTTGACAGCATGTTCCTGAAACAGGCATGGAAATATCTATTTTATTAATGTATATCCGACAGCGCAATGATTAAATTTGATTACACACCTTTGTCTATTTTGAAGAAAAACAAATGTGAAAATTAAATACAGCATATTATGAGTTACTTATTCTTTTGATACTTTCCTTTTTTACTCCATACAATAGCATCGTTTAGCAGGTAATACAAAACATACTGTATCCACATCTTTGTCACGTGATACTACAGCATCTTGTTATATATAAACGAAACGATTTTTTTGTTTCTAATTATTATATTCATTTCTAATATTTCGTTAAACAAATACCTGCGCTGATATTCTGTATCGACGCATAATACAAGAGACAAATGAAGCATGACCTTTAAAATGTGTGTTAAATAACCATCATAATCCAATACAAAATAAAACGCGTGGAAAGTTTCAATTCATGTTAGTTACCTTCCCGTTCTATTACAGATTTAAATATTGGATCGTTCATTTAGAAAAATGCCGACATTTGTTAAGATGAAATGTTTTTACATTTCCATTGTCATTGTGACATGTTTAACCACAACAGTCCATACGGCATCGTATTCCGACATTTTATCGGTTTACAATGATATTATGAATGGTTACAACAAGGATCTGAGACCACAGGTAGACCAAAGTCTGGCAACAAACCTGTCCGTTGACATGAGTCTTCTGACATTACTTGACATAAACGAGGTCGATGGTTCAATGACAATTTCAGGCCAGTTCAGATTTATGTGGATGGCAGGAAACATAGGATGGAGTCCCGGTAGTTACAATGGAGCATCACTTTTAACAATTCCGTACGACAAGATATGGAGGCCACCAATCGCTAATAGCAATGCTGCAGGTTCTGCCAAATTGTTTGGTACAGCTAACTCATATTTAACAGTGTATTCAACAGGACAGATAATGTGGGGTTCTGGAGAAACTCTCAAATTTTTGTGCGACATTGACACGTCATATTACCCGTTTGACACACAGAAATGTACTATAAACATTGTCACGTGCGGTTATCAGGAGGGAGAAATCATGTTTAACCTGATAGACACGCCAGTGAAAACAACAATGTTTAGTGAAAACAGCGAATGGGAATTAATTCACACGTCAGCTTCAGTCGACAATTCTGGCATGGCTTCCGTCAGTTTTCATTTTCATTTTAAACGTCGCCCGCTCTTTTTGTTAACAACACTGATACTTCCGGCAATTTTTCTAACAATGCTGAACCTGCTTGCTTTTATTATGCCACACGAGTCAGGAGAACGCCTCGGATTTGCAATGACCCTTTTACTCTCTATAGTAGTATTTTTGACAATTGCGCAAGGTCTACTTCCGGCTACGGCAGAACCAAGACTGTCCGCCATTTGCATTATGCTGATGGCAACTATAATAATGAGTGGGATGATAGTAGTGTCCGTTATTATTGGTATTATAATTAATGATAAAAAGGACGAAGAAGAAATTCCTCGTTGGATTTCAAAAGTAGTCAAATTCGATCTGTGTCGCAAACAGCGTCCTAACAGTGTATCTGTTGCAGAACTACAAGACAAGAAAAAGATGAAATCAGACGATGACGATGATGAGGATGAGGAAGTAACATGGAAGAAAGTAGAAATATTCTGGGATAGACTTTCTCTTTATTTCTTTTCTTTTTGTTTTGTAATGGTTTGTATAATATATGTTTTTGACGTCGGCCTTAAATTATAAAAGCCTGATATTTATAGCACAAAACGCTATATAATCGGATGTGTTGAAAATACTTCAGACTCTTACATAAAAAACCTATGTGATACAGATGATACTCGTCTCACTTATTACTTCAACAGTAATATACTGTTTTATTAACACAGTAATTAGTAATTTCGTTTGTTGTTTTTGATAATGGCAATTCACAAAAAGAGCGCGTGTTCGTGTTGGTTGCAAGAGAAAATGACTTGCCGTTGTATATCAGTTATTTTAATACAAACATATATATTTGACGTCATTTACTGTTTTATTACACACCATGTTACAGATATCGAGATCGCATCCTCAATAATGAATATATACCATTAAAGATCACGTAGTCACGATTAAACAGATCTCGAGATGTTCCCTCAATAATTTCACGCGCGCCTCGGAAACGACTTCACCTGATTTGTTCTTTTGTTTGGCCTCGATAATTATTTCTCATATGTGTTCCAACGGAAATGAAATTATAACCTGCTTTGTCAGCAATTATATATTTGACGATGGATAAGCACTTAATGTTTAGCGGACCTCTCCCGCATAGTTAGATTCTAATATGTTTCTCTTACTGACATTTTCCCACGAACATGTGGTTGTAATTCTTGTAAAATGTGCACGGTCTTTTAAAATGTAGTCAGTCATGTTTTAGTATTTGAAGAATAAAGATGTAGTTTGTGAAATATAGTTAATTCTTAGGGCCTTAGCCCCGATTACTATGTTGCGTTACAAAACCCATCGCAACATCTGGTGAAGAAAATCCGGGGTTTATGTAAATGTATTATACTCGTTCTAAAGCCAAACTATGTCGGACGTTGAGCAAGAATCTGAACATTCTGAAGCCTAAGACGTCCCCCAAGTCATCGATATACAAGCTACAGCTCCGATTCCTACCGAAAATATGACGGAATTAACAACTATTCTGAAGGATTTAATTACTAATCTGAAGGAAGAACCGAAACGTAAAGTGAATATAACCAGAGTTACAAACCAAACATTTAGGCCAGATAAATTTACACCCAGTTAAACCGAATCGCCGTCTACATGGCTCTCAAAATTTAAAAGTTGGACTACAATTAATCGCCAGGACGATCTAGACACGATCAAACATACATTTCGGTTATTACTCCCAGATACTGAGTTAAGATGGTTTGACAGTCAACATCAAGACAGTGGACGATATTTATAATTCTTTTGAGTAATATTATTCATCTAAACAACCTTCGTGGCTACTAGAACAAGCATTATGGGACAGAACTATGTTAAGTTCAGGGACGTTTGAGAATTACATTTCTGATATCCAGTCGCTCACGTCAAGACTTAACAAAAGCGACAAGGAAACATCAGCTTTTGTGAGAGGTCTACCCCCATACATCAGAATGACAGTCGTCCAGAGGGATCCCAAAACCTTCCTCGAAGCTGCGCAAAGTGCCCGTGTGTGCCAAGAAGCCATAAGTTTTTCGGGTAACAAACATTTTTCATCGGACGCACGAACGGATTTAAAGTTAATAGTTGAGCGCCAACAACAATCTATAGACACGTTAACCCGTATTGTAAGTTCAATGGCAAAAACCAGAAATAATGAGGAACTTTGTGCCGCGGGAGCGTCATCAACCCTTCATCAACCCGTTTAGTGTGCCAATTATGGGATAAGCCGAATCACACAGCAAAAAACTGTTGGACACTAAAGAAGAAACGCACAGTAAGGCAAAATGACACTAACATTAAATGTGATTTTTGTGGTTTAAAGAACCATAGAACCAGAGACTGCCGCAAGTTGAGGGCAGAAATCAAAGAAGAACTAAAATAGTACGACTTGGCATTGGTCAAGGTAATGTAAAGTCGCCAGATCAGAAGGACAAAATCCTTGATAAATGTGACAAGCGATAATCCAAAATTTTCCAATGTTAATAGGCAATTTAATACCGAAGAGAACGGCAAGGCTAATTTTTTAAGTAATAATATTCCTTTTACAATTTTTGACACTAAAGTGTATGCTTTACTTGATACTGGTTCTGATATATGTGTAGCAAATTACAATATTTTCACCAAATACCAACAGTTTGATAAGCTTTCAATTATTTAGTCGGATAAAGAGTTTATAACCACAGCAGGTGGCAAAAGGGTAAATATTGATGGTGTAATAAATGTTCCGGCTAGTTTAGCTGATCATAATGTTATTATAAAATTTTACCTTGTTAAAAACCTTTTGACAGATTTAATAATTGGTTTAGAGTTTTTGACGACAAACCGAATTAAAGTAGATTTTGGGAAAGGTATGTTATCTATTGACCCAAAAAGAAATGTTTTTTGTTCTGAAGATATAAATATACCTGCAAAGTCAAAAGCTATTTTTGTAGCCTTTATCAAGGGTTCGTTACCTAATGGAATATCTGGAATTGTAAGTGGTAACAATAATAATGATAATCTAATACAGGATAAATCATTGTGGAATATAAATGATGGAATGGTAGTAGTTAGAGTAGCTAACATGAGTGACCATGCAATTAGCATGAATGGGAACATTTGTTTGTTTATCAAAAGGTTATTGAAGTCAATGACACAAATAAACCAATTATCACTCAAAATAAAAACAAATTCAAACCCTCAAATCAATGCAAAATAAACACAGAGTTAAATGATAAGGATGCAAAATTAATTTCTGACTTGATTGACAAGTTTGCAGACATATTTTCGTCAGACGGACGTTTAGGTCAATGCGACATTGTCAAACACGAAATTCATGTGAAAGACGGTCAAACTCCCATATGGCAAATAGCATATAGACTTAGTCACAAACAGAAAGAAATTATGACAGATGTTATGACTGACTTGCTCGAATAAGACAGAATACAAGAGTCGACTAGTCCTTGGAGTTCCCCATGTATGCTAGTAGCAAAGAAAAACAACAAAAGTTATAGATTCGTTTGTGACTTTCGTGCTTTAAATTTTGTCACGACATTTCAAGCACTTCGCCTTCCAACTGTTGAAGAAGCTCTTGACAGCATAGGCACAAGAGGACCTGTATGGTTTTCATCTCTGGACCTATGTAACGGATTTTTCCAAATAAAAACAAAAGAAAAATCCCGACCTCTGACAGCCTTCCGGACGCATATGGGACTTCATGAATTCAAGCGTTTGCCGCCAGGCCTCGCAAATTCACCAGGTTCATTTCAACGTGTAATGGAAGCTGTATTAAGAGGACTGTCATGGAAGTCTTGCTTGGTATACTTGGACGATATAATTATATTTTCGAAAACAATTGAAGAGCATGCAATGCATGGCAAGAAGTATTTGAGCGTCTACAAAACGCCGGATTAAGGTTAAAACCAGAGAAATGCTAAGACAGAGCTGAAATATTTAGGCCATACTGTAAGTAAAGAAGGAATATCCCCCGATCCCGACAAGATTTAAGCTGTCCGATCATATCCAATACCTAGGAATTTAAAGGAACTGAGAGCATTTTTATGTCTTTCAGGTTATTACCGAAAATTCATTAAATCATATTCAAGCATTGCATGTCCGTTGTATGACTTAGCAAAGAAGGACAAAGATTTTGAATGGAATGAGACGACTCAAATTGCATTCGACGAGTTGAAGAAGCTTTTAATATCCCCACCAATTTTAGGATTTCCCGACCTTAACGAACCATTTATTCTTTACACAGACTGTTCCAAACAGTCGACAGGAGCTGTTTTGTGTCAAAGACAAGGTTCTGTAGAAAGGTCATTAGTTATACAGGGAGAAAATTAAATTCTGCCGAGAAAAATTACTCAATTAAAGAAATGGAGTGTTTAGAACTTGTGTTTGGTGTAAAACACTTTGATTGTTATTTACGACACACTACATGCGATGCTGTAGTTGACCATGCCGCACTTAAATGGCTTTTTAGTTTGAAACAACCAACAGGTAGATTGGCTAGGTGGATTGCATTTTGCAATCATATCAGATTAATATTCTGTACAGAGCCGGTCAACTACATGGTAATGCAGATTCACTCAGTAGGCGTGGCTATGAAGAATCAAAAGAGAAATTTAACAACAGGTGTGCATTGAAATACAAAGTACCGCAAAATATCTTGTTACCAGAATGTATTAAGATGGAAGATATCATTACACACCAATCTTAAGATCTAGATGTTAAATTGATAACTGATTATCTTGTTTCTAATAAACTACCAGACGACAGTAGTAAGCGTCATTCAATTTTAGTACAAGATCAGTATTTCATGCATAATGATGTGCTGTATCACGTGGATCACAAGAAAAATCGAGGAGAGTTTGGTGCCAATTTACAGTTGGTAATTCCACGTCCACAAAGCGATGCATGACTCACACATTGAAGGCGGTCATATAAGAATATCCCGCACAATAACAAAAACAAGACTAAGATATTATTGGAATCGTATGTACAGTGACGTCGTCAACTGGGTTAGTTCTTGTGAAGTATGTTGTCAGCGTAAGCGATCACAAAACCCTGTACGGGTTTTTAAGACCATGGGTAGGCCCATTTTTCATCGCCGAAAAATTATCTGAAATTCATATGAGGTTATGAAGAGTTTCGGATGGCAAACTTATTTTTAACAGGGTCAATATAAATCGATTAAAACATGGTACAGTAAGATATAAAGATTTTGATGAAACACCCCTTAATGATATAGATGCAACTGAGCCTGCCATTTTGTCAGATTCTGAGATACCCGAAGAAAGGATTACAGGTTCAGAAAATGAGCTTAAAATCACTCCTGTCAATAAAGAAGTTCAAGAAAATCATCCAAACGAAAATAAAATGTACGAAGTTGAAAAAATATTAAGAAACAAGTTTACAGATGGTGAATGGCAATACAGAGTAAAATGGCTAACATTTGACAACAAATTCAACTCTAGGGCTAATTACAATGATCTATCAACTGAATGTCAAACATTAGTTAAACAAACTCACAACAAAATTCCTACAGATAAAAGAAGTAAAAAGAAGGGATAGTATTTTTTATGTGTTATATTTTCACATATTGTGTATATGTATTTTTTTTCTCATTTTAAGATTGTTTTTTGAAAAGTACACAATAGCATTGATCAGAAAAGGGAAATCACATTTGTGTTGTATAACAATTGTTTTTCCTATTTGGTCCGTTATCATCCTTTGCGCACTGTTGTGTCAACCTTTTTGGTTATTTGTTGTACATTACTTTTACATTTAGAATACCACAGACATTTATGTTTCTTATTGTTGATAAAACACTTTGATTCATTATTATGTGTCTAGTATCATGTCTGTACTATATTATTTTATCTTGTTATACTTATTTGATTTATTGTGTGCTGAAAGGTTCTCGAGAATGGACAGTTCATTAGAGTTAATGAGATTAGTCGTGGATGAATTAAGTATGTGCATGTTCTGTTACGTGTCATTTTGTCAATCATTGATGTAAAAGTATACAAATACAAATACAAATATCTTTATTTCCTAATCATAGGGCCCATCAGAGCATGTTAATTAGATTGTTACATTTTTTTCATCACAGCAAAACATAAAAACATCAATTACAGAGAGCCAGCCTTTCCAATTTTCATGTATAAAGAGAGATAACTCTAAGATACAGCAGTACATCATTTATGTGACAAATAAACAAGTATTAATAATAATGAAAATAATAGAATATAATTATTTATTTAATCTGATTCTGATTTTTGCTTATCTACTGAAAATACACAAAGAATTAATAAAGTAGTTTCCTCATTAGACATAAGCAATATATATAGTTGTTCGTTATTTAATGTATTAAGATTTGGATAAATTTCAAAGTAACAGTTTAAAAATGAATGACGTTTTACTTTATGTTTGGAGCACTCTAGCAGATAATGGAGTTCATCTTCCACTTTATTCATATTGCAATTCTGACATAATCTTTCTTGTTTTGGAAAATGATCTTTGGTTTTCCAAGATTGTTAATGTGTTGCTCATAGCGCCCAGTCTCAACTCTTAATTTATGGTTACTTAAACGAAATTTTGTTAGTGTTTTTCTATTATCTGAATGTAGTGGAGCAGATAAATAATTTTCTGTACCAAAGACAGTTTTATGAAGGAAAAATGTGCAGAGCTTGCCATCTTTGCCTAATTAAGATAATTTTGTTTTATCCCAAGTATTGAGAAAATTTTGCTTCAGACAATTGTTTAATGAACGCTTAAAATAAGCATGTTTCCAATTACTTATATTTGAGACATTAATATTAAGTTTTTCACAATAAAAAGCAATATTTGAATACCATGTACAATGGCTTACATTTCTTTTATACATTTCTTTATATTCAATGAGTGCACAGTTTAAAAGATGTGAAGGAGATTTTTCAAGTCTGTAGTAGTACATGAATATAGATTTTAATACTTCAATATATAATGGGTATCGCCCAAGTTCTGAGAGAACTCCAATATTTGTTGTAATTTTTGAGACATCAAGTATATATTTGCAGAATTTATAGTTCAGTTTTTCAAAGTCCCAGTCCTTAAAAATTTCAAACAAGTCGAGATGTTTTCTTTTAGAAGTAATATTGAGAATGGCCCAATTTTCACTTCCATATAATACTATTGGTCTTATACAATGATCAAAAAGATGTAATAATGTCTTTATACTAGGTTGTGTAGATTTCATATCTTTGTATAATTTAAAACATGCCTTTAAGCTTTTCTGGAATAATTGCTTTTTAGCTGCATTAAATTTGCCAGTATTTTCAATAACAATTCCTAGATATTTATATTGATTTACACTTTATAAGTCATGATCTCCAATTTTAAAGTTTTCTTTAATAACTTTGCCATTATTGTTAAATATCATAATTTTAGATTTATTAGGGTTCACCGCAAGGCACCACTCGTTGCAATAGTTAAAAAGATGGTTTAACTTATTTTGAAGACCTGGTTTTGTTGTTGCAAAGAAAACAAGATCATCTGCATAGAGTAGACATGGTATTTTTGTGTCATGTAGTATAACTTGATCTGGTTCACTTTTAAGGATTGGGGGGTAAATCATTAATAAAGAATTTAAATAGATTAGGACTTAAGACGTTACCCTGTTCTACTCCAACTTTTGCCGTAACAAATTTTGTTAAATAATTATCTATTTTTACACAAAGTCTATCTTCTGAGTACATTGATTTTAATATAGTATAAAAAAAGCTGTTAATATTGTACAATTGTAACTTATATAATATACCAACATGTATAACAGTGTCAAATGCTTTACGAAAATCAATAAAGCATGCATACAATTTTTTATTTACTAATTTTAAGTCTTTTTCAACAATACATTTCATAACAAAGATATGGTCAGATGTTCGAGCTTTTTTAGAGAATCTAATTTGTGTCTCATGAATTATCTTATTAGAGGTCAGAAAGTGGTCAAATCGGTTGTTAAGTATTAAATTAAAAAGCTTGCCAAAAGTATTGTTGATTGCAATACATCTATAGTTTTCAGGTTTATCTCTGTTCTCAGCCTTAAAAATGGGACAAATATAGCTTTATGACCAGACCTTCGAATAGATACCGGAGGAGAAATCAGCATTAAAAAGTTTCAGTATAATCTTATTAGTGTAGGTTCTTGCTGCTTTCACCATTTAATTTCAGTATATACTCCGCCCATATAATGAATACATTGATTTCATTGGTGGTTAAAGTTTTTCTTTTTAGTTAGAAAGAATTATTATTTTGATGACCTGATCACTCATCAACTGGTAATTTAATGAATCTGTAGTATGACACGCGTGTACTATTTGATTTTTTTAGTTAAAGATTAAATTTTTTCCACTGTTAAACAAATTTGAATTGTGCTGTTCAACTATTTAGAGGGCAGGAGCAGTCAAATTATTTTATTTTTTTTACTCTGTATCTATTTTATATTTGTAAGTCTTGTTTCGAATTTTTATCTTAAAGAATTATTTTGAATAAAGTAGTGGAAACTTTATTTTAAAAACCCGGGAGTGATGTTACAACGGAAATGTTTATTAATGAAATTATAACCTGCTTTGTCAGCAATTATATATTTGACGATGAATAAGCACTTAATGTTTACATAGGGGACCTCTCCGGCATAGTAAGATTCTAATATGTTTCTCTTACTGACATTTTCCCAAGAACATGTGGTTGTAATTCTTGTAAAATGTGCATGCTCTTTTAGAATGTAGTCAGTCATGTTTGAGTATTTGAAGAATAAAGATGTAGTTTGTGAAATATAGTTAATTCTTAGGGCTTTAGCCCCGGACAGTTTCTAATTATTATGTTGCGTTACAAAACCCATCGCAACATATGTTAGATTTCATTCTAACTAACTTACACTGAGCTAGAGGCTTTGTCTGGAAATGAGTTTTAAGGTATCCGGACCACAATTGACCACGTGATAATATTTGGTGTCCCGGATGTCCAATGTTTTTCAATGGAGCAGACCTCGATAATGTTCGGCAAACATCGGAAATACTATTTGAGTAACTAACTTTTTTGCTCAAAACTGCTAACAATGACTAAAATTAAAACAATATATTAATTTTTATCATTAATTAGCAATACGTCGTTATAATAAAGCTGTATTTCTTGGTGGAAAAATAAAATTAAGCGGTGACTTCAATTATGGGTCGGATACCTTAATCACAATAAAATATAAAATAATAAATCCTAATCTGTTATATTTTTATTTAATAATAATGTTAAAGCTATCGCCTTACTCATATCGAGAGCAAAATGAACCGCTTAAGAATTTAATTGAATTTGTGCTTTTATGTGCCATGATTTTACTATTCCATTAAGCACATTACATGGATCGACTATATAATTAGCAAGGCTGACAACTTATAACCCATCTTTCACTATAAAAACAAAACTAAGATAATACAATATAAGTGTGAAAAATATTGCTTAAGGCTTCGGGACAAGGGAAATAAAAGATACGAAATATATATATTTTTAATATATTTTGTTTTCGACAACCGACTTATATTGATTTTATCCTGAGATTTAACAATACTTCAAAATGCGTTAATTTTTTTTTAATTGAATCTCAAATGTTTCCCTAATTCTTACGTCAGAATCAAACTGTTCTGATTGCTCAATATGTTTCAAGACTGAGGCCGGTTGTATTCGACACCCTGTATTTGTGTAATTAAACGGTTTACTGCTAAACATATTTGGAAGTTATGCTCCGAACACTGCTGTTCATTTCTACTTACAAAATTTGGAAGTTATGCTCCGAACATTGTATAAGACCCGCATCATTTAACACTGGCACTGTATCAGTTTGTTGGATTGAATTATGTTGAACGCCAATTTCAGCATTATTTCAGTATATCATGGCGTCCAGTATCCAGAGAAAAACCGGCACATTCGGTAGGAAAACTGCCAATGCTTGTCGATTAAGATTGGACTCGAGTACTTCATACCCGCAGTGAGAATATAATCTGAAATCTCAGCGTTGACAGACCAAGTAATCAATACTAGGCAAAAGTAACCACTCGGCCACCGAGACCCTGGCATTTTATTAGATCATCGTGTTATTTTACAGTGGCGTTGTGTCAGACCAACATGTTATTTTACAATGGCATTGTATCAGCCACCAAAATGTTATTTGACCGTGGCGCTGCAACGTACATGTTTTTACAGTGGCATTGTGTTAGACCAACATGTTAATTTAATGCGGCATTGTATTTGACCAACATGTCATTTTACAGTGGCATTGAATAAAACAAAATGTTATTTTAAAGTGGCAATGTGTCAGATCAAAATGTTTTTTGACAGTGGCATTGTATCCAACCAATAGTCATTTTGCAGTGACACTGTATCAGACCAACATGTTATTTTACAGTGGCATTGTATCAGTCCAACATGATATTTTACAGTGACGTTGTATTAGACCAACATGGTAATCTACAGTGACATTGTATTAGACCAAGATGATATTTTACAGTGGATTTGTATTAGACCATCATGTTTTTTACAGTGACCTTGAACCAGACCAGCATGTTATTTTACAGTGGCATTGTGTCAGACCAACATGTCATTTTACAGTTGTATTGTGTCAGACCATCATGCTATTTTACATGGCATTGTGTCAAACCAGCATGTTTTACAGTTTCATTGTGTCAGACCAACATATTTTTCAGTGTCATTGTGTCAGACCAACATGTTTTACAGTGGCATTTTGTGAGATCATCATGTTATTTTACAGTGGCCTTGTATCAGGACACCATGCTATTTTACAGTGGCTTTGTATCAGACCAACATGTTATTTTATAGTGGCAATGTATCAGCCACCAACATGTTATTTTACAGTGGCGCTGCAACGTACATGTTTTTGTAGTTACATTGTATCAGACCACCATGTTACTTTAAAGTGGCGTTCTATGAAATCATAATGTTATTTTAAAGTGGCATTGTATCAGAAAAACACGTTAATTTAATGCGACATTGTATTTGACCAACATGTCAGACCAACATGTTAGTTTACCATTGTGTCAGAAGAACATGTTATTTTAAAGTGGCATTGTGTCAGACCAACATGTTATTCTAGAGTGGCATTGTGTCAGACTAACATGTTATTCTAGAGTGGCATTGTGTCAGACTAACATTTTGTGTAGGGTTTATTTCTCTTTTCTGTTTTTGATGATTTGTGTGATTCTGCTTTGTGTTTAGTGTTAGGCTGCCCATTGAACCCCATTATTATACTAAAACCCAATGGATAATTGCATTGAAATGTACAGGGCAGCCATCGGTCTATTTTATTTTCGTATACCATGCACCCGCAGACTCGTCAAGGTCAATTATCATGTAAGCTCATACAAAGATATACTACTCACCAATTTAAAGTGTTCGTTACTCGTCGTCTCCCTCTCCCTACTTCAAAGTTTAAATCCAAATGTAAATGCTGTTTTTCTGTTATTTGTCTTACATTATATCCTTGCTAATGGAAATATTGAAAAAAATCCTGGTCCCATAGTAAATAATATAAATAATCCATTAACAAGTATATCAGAGAATTCAATCTCAATATGTAATTTAAATATTCGTAGTATGAGAAACTTTCTTGAAAATTTCACGAAGGAGTTTGATATAGTTACTATGACTGAAACCCATCTAGATTCAGTTTTAAGTGATGAAGACTTGCATCTCGATTCATTTTCAAAAAATATAATTCGTAAGGATCGCAACAAATATGGTGGTGGCTTACTTATCTATGTCAAGGATGATTTTTCAATTACTCGGAAAGGTGTACTCGAAAACCAAACCGACGAATCGCTTTGGGTAGAAATTAAAGGTAAAGGTAAAATATTTTTACTTTGTTGTACTTATCGACCTGAATGGACGGACAATGACTACTGGACACGACTTAATTATGCAATAGGATTAGGCTACGAGATTAATGAAAACATTGTGATAACGGGTGATTTTAATTCTGATTTATTTAATGGTAACAATAATAAATTAATTGAAACAATGAACTTATTCAAATTAACGAATGTAATCGATAAGCCCACTCGGGTGACAGACCACAGTAGTACATTACTTGACCCAATTATTATAAGTGACTCAATCCAGTATTTATTTTCTGACGTTTTCAAAGTACCTGCTGACGTAAGTGATCATGATGCAACAATACTATTTATAGATTGTCCAAGATATATATCAAATTCATTCCAACGGGAAATATGGTTATATGATAAAACAGATATTGAAAAATTTTCAAAACAATTGAACTCTACAAATTGGATAGGACTTTTTTCGGATGCGGACGTCGATGAAATGTGTAGATTATTTACCAATAAGTTTCTTGAAATCGCAAGGGAAAGCATTCCAACTAAAACGGTTACCATAAGAATTAATGATAAGCCATGGTTTAACAGTGAACTTAGGAGGGAAATCCGTAGAAGAGATAGATTTAGAAAACCAGCATTTAAATCTAAATGAGCAGCGGATCTTATAAAGTATAAGAAACAAAGAAATAAAGTAAATAATTTGAAAAAAGCTGCAAAAGAAAAGTTTGAAAAGAACCTTGATAATATAATATTGGATAATGCTACAAATTCTAAAACCTACTGGAAAATTATGAAAATGTTAATAAAATCAAATAAAAGCTGTTCTAATATACCCCCACTTCAGAATATAATTCAAGATCATAGTTTGGGAGATGTAGTATATGGGGACGACGAGAAATGTAAGCTATTGAATACGTATTTTAGCCAAATTTCGTCCGTGAAGGATGAAAATGTTATTCTCCCGGATTTTGAACTTAAGACAAATATACATTTAAACAATATTATTATCAGTAAAGAAGAAATTGTTGACATTAAAAAAATCTTAGAACCTAATAAAGCATCAGGGCCAGACATAATAAGTCACAATATGTTAAAAATGTGTTCTGAAAAAATAGCAATTCCACTTCAATTGATTTTTAATAAATCTCTGCACCGATGCAAATATCCATCCATTCGAAAGACTGCAAATGTTATTGCAATATTCAAAAAGGGCGACAGTTAAATACCATCTAATTATAGGCTAATATCACTCATTAGCTGCGTAGGGAAGATAATGGAACGTGTTATTTATAAATATGTTTTTGACCACATGCAAAGAAATAATCTAATATATAAATACCAGTCAGGTTTTCTTCCTTACTGTTCCACAGTCCATCAGTTGTTAGAAATATACAATTGTATTCTAAATTCACTCGAGAAAAAGGAACTAAATTGCTCTGTTTTTTGTGATTTTTCTAAAGCATTCGACACAGTTTGGTATAAAGGGTTATTACATAAATTGAAATCGTATGGCGTAAATGGAAATTTATTAGAATGGTTTAAAAACTATTTAAATAATAGGCAGCAAAGAGTAGTTATAAAGCAATCATCTTCTGTGCTTTGTAATGTGACTGCTGGTGTTCCTCAGGGATCGGTATTAGGTCCATTATTATTTATCATTTATACTAATGATATAGCCGAAAATCTAGTCTCTCTCTGCAGACTTTTTGCTGACGACACGTCGTTCAGCTAATCTAGTCGCGACGTTTCACAGATACAATCTGTGCTTGATCACGATCTTAGAGAGCTGAACGATTGGTCAAGAAAATCGTTAATGTCGTTTAACCCGGAAAAAACAGAAATTATGTTATTTTTAAATATATCACAGCCAGAAATGAGGTTTTCATTATATAATATAGATATTCCAGTTACTACTTTTCATAAACATCTAGGAGTCACTTTTAGCAGTGATGCTAAGTGGAACATACATATTGAAAGTATTATATGTAGTGTTTCAAGGCACCTAAATGTACTAAGGAAGCTTAAATACAAACTTAATCGAAAAAATCTAGAGAAACTCTATTTAGTCTTTATAAGACCCCTTTTCGAGTATGCCTGTAAAGTTTGGAACAACGTTGGTTTGGGTTACTGTAATAAGCTCGAGCTACTGCTGCTCAAATTGTCACAGGCCTACCAAGTTTTACTAATACAACTAATATTTATACTGAATCTGGGTGGGAGCCTTTAGCCGAGCGTAGGAAACGTAGAAAGCTACAAATGTTTTATAATATACAACATAGCTCTGCACCAGCATATCTGTGTAATTTAATACCACCAACTATACAAAGCACTTCGGTGTATCCCTTGCGTAACGGTAATAACATTATGACCCCTTATTGTAGACTTTCCCTGACTAACGAATCATTCATACCATCAACTATTCGACAGTGGAACAGTTTGGATATGTCGATTCGTAATGTCGATTCTATATTTAAATTCAAATCCGAACTTAAAAACATGAACCCATGTATAAAAGTTCCAAAGCATTATGAATATGGACAGCGTAAATTTAATATTGTCCTAACCCAGCTAAGATGATTAGCTTCATTTTTAAACTTTGATCTTTACCGAGTTAATATTATTTCTGTTCTATCCTGTCGCTGTGGATCTAACTGTGAAGATTCGTATCATTATTTCTTTGCATGTTCTAAATATACCATCATCAGTGACAGATTATTTGAGAACCTTTCCTGGCTGCTCAATTAGTGTCCAATAAATCTAGAACTTTTAACATGTGGTAACCCGATATTGTCCACTGAGCAGAACAAACAAGTTTTTAAACATGTATTTGAGTATATCAAAGGGTCAGAAAGATTCCACGTTGATTAATAACTTGTACACAGGGTTATTTAGCACACAATTCATCACCCCCCCCTTATTCTCTAATTATTCGTTTATTTTTGCTAATTTTTTTCTGGTACATTCCATTTATCTCATGTATTGTACAGATCTTATCTTACACATATAATATATATTGTATTAAATTGTATGCATGCTCCATAAATGTTCTGTTGCAACATATTGTATATTCGGAGAAGACTTCATAAGTTTGTCTAACTTGTGTCTTATCCTTTTTGCAAATTTGAGCAAATAAAATATGTTAAAACTAACTTGTTGTTTTATAGTGGCATTGTGTCAGACCAATATGTTATTTTACAGTGGCATTGTGTCATACCAACATGTTTTACAGTGGCATTGTGTCAGACCAACATGTTTTACAATGACATTGTGTCAGACCATCATGTTTTACAGGGGCATTGTGTCATACCAACATGGTTTACAGTGGCATTGTGTCAGACCATGATGTTTTACAGTGGCATTGTTTCAGACCACCATGTTATTTTGCAGTGGCATTGTGTCATACCAACATGTTTTACACTGGAATTGTGCCAGACCATCATTCAATTTTACAGTGGCATTGTGTCAGACCATCATGTTTTACAGCGGCATTGTGTCAGACCACCATGTAATTTACAGTGGCATTGTGTCAGACCAATATTTTATTTTTCAGTGGAATTGTGTCATACCAACATGTTTGTATAGTGGCATTGTGTCATACCAACATGTTATTTTATAGTGAAATTGTTTCAGACAGACAGGTTATTTTATAGTGGTATTGTTGTTTTATAGTGGCATTGTGTCAGACCAATATGTTATTTTACAGTGGCATTGTGTCAGACCAATATGTTATTTTACAGTGGCATTGTGTCATACCAACATGTTTTACAGTGGCATTGTGTCAGACCAACATGTTTTGCAATGACATTGTGTCAGACCATCATGTTTTTTGCAGTGGCAATGTGTCATACCAACATGGTTTACAGTGGCATTGTGTCAGACCATCATGTTTTACAGTGGCATTGTTTCAGACCACCATGTTATTTTGCAGTGGCATTGTGTCATACCAACATGTTTTACAATGGAATTGTGCAAGACCATCATGCAATTTTACAGTGGCATTGTGTCAGACGATCATGTTTTACAGTGGCATTGTGTCATACCAACATGTTTTACAATGGAATTGTGCAAGACCATCATGCAATTTTACAGTGGCATTGTGTCAGACGATCATGTTTTACAGTGGCATTGTGTCATACCAACATGGTTTACAGTGGCATTGTTTCAGACCACCATGTTATTTTACAGTCATTCCAACATGTTTTACAATGACATTGTGTCAGACCACCATGTTTTACAGGGGCATTGTGTCATACCAACATGGTTTACAGTGGCATTGTGTCAGACCATCATGTTTTACAGTGGCATTGTTTCAGACCACCATGTTATTTTGCAGTGGCATTGTGTCATACCAACATGTTTTACAATGGAATTGTGCAAGACCATCATGTAATTTTACAGTGGCATTGTGTCAGACCATCATGTTTTACAGCGGCATTGTGTCAGACCACCATGTAATTTACAGTGGCATTGTGTCAGACCAATATTTTATTTTACAGTGGCATTGTGTCATACCAACATGTTTATATAGTGGCATTGTGTCATACCAACATGTTTATATAGTGGCATTGTGTCATACCAACATGCTATTTTATAGTGGTATTGTGTCAGACAAACATATTATTTTACAGTGGTTTTGGATCAGAGCATCGTATTATTTTATAGTGGCATATTATCAGACCACCATGTTATCTTACAGTGGCATTTGTATCAGGCCAAAAACCACCAGATTAGCATCAACCGGAATTTTATGTGTCTGTAAAGGAACATGTATAATTCTTGCATCTGGTGAGCTTTACAATAAAATGGGTAAGGTATGTCACTATATTGACTGTTTAAGATTTTTGCAATATCACTTTGTAGATCATAATTCAAATAAGAGTTTGATTTTTGGCAAGTGTAATTTAGCAATGCACATAAACTAGAGATTTGTTTTTAATTGTAAACATTTCGTTCTAATATATTCCAATTACAAAATAAAAATTGATGAAAAAGATGTACTTAAACTTTTGTTTAAATGAAGCAAGTAGGTTAAATTGTCATTACTGCAGAGATAAGTACACGTACATACAAATAAGTGCTTAAAACAAGTGTCAACCTTGTCTTCTCTAATTATCGTGTTGGAAGATCAGCATGGGAACATTTTCATATGGGTTACATATTTGTCAAAATACAGTTTGAGCATCATGTGTTAAACCATAAAAAACATAAATAAAAAATTCCAAAATGCTGAATTACTTCTCATGAGCATAATTTCTATAAAAAATCCAGAAAAAGCTATTCAGTTTCTTAGAAGCCATTTTAAGGCACTCTACATTTAATCGTCATCTTCTCTCATTGACGTCTGTTAATTTGTGTATAGTCAATGATGTATGGATAAATACACAATCTGAAGAAATCCCATGATTCTTGCTCCTTTCTGTATCACAAACGAGTGTTAATAATTTCCGAATTGTTGTCTTCGATCTGATTGTTTATATCAACAGAAATAGTCACTTCACCCAAACCCTTTGAAATACCATTCTGCAATTCTGTCTTCAGTTCATCTGGAATAGAAAGAAAATTTTCTAGGATAACGAAATACATTTAACTCTAAGTTTGTTAATTCAACCGTTAATCTTTCAATAAATATGTAAAAGTCTATTTATAGAGCATTAAGGAAATGATCGAACCAAACAGTTTTAGTTTTTTGTTTTAAATATACTAGGCGTTGGTTTAAACTGCGTTCATCATCAAACAAAATAGTGGATATACATAGTTCAATATGGAAACAGCTTACTGATGAATATGTTCAAGAAATAACCACAAAACGTAATAGCAATAGTACAAACTGACTTTCAGTTAGGATGATCTAAAATCATGTTAGCAATTAAAATTCATATGTGAATGCTAAAATATAGAAAACAATAGAGAAGTCCTGCTGCAAATTTTACAACTGCACACAAATTTTAACAAAAACATACCGCCAAATGATCTAGTATGCAAATATTTGATATTGATAATGATACTGATCATTCATTAAAATTCACCACCAAACTAACATCAAAAGTTGTATGCATATACTATTTTACAGTACAACATTTAAGTAAAAAAGCTTCATACGTCATTTCCTGTCACCTTGTGATTGCTTATGTTGTCATAGTAATTCAGATAGGTCACTTCCTGTCTCATTCAAACAAACCTTGTGACTGCTGTTTTTTGACACAGTAATTAAATATTAGGAATAATATTAGCACATAGTCTAATTGTAATTCAATAATGGATTTTCTGCCTTGTCACTCTCCGGCACAAGGAACATAACTGGTTCCCAGATATAACCCTTGCCACACGACATTCCTGTTCACTGCGGACTACATTGGTCGTCTGCCCGTGACGTTTGTAAACAAAGAATATTGTTTGTAAAATAATACACGAGATCTTATTTATTTTTAAATAGTGTACGCGAAGCTTAACCAATGTCATCCAATGTGCGGATGACGTAGGATACCCAGAATCCTTTGCGTGGAGATTTCTACCTTGTAACAACGCTATTCCTTCCTCAATTGTATCACTGCACAACATATTTTTTATTTCCGCCCTTTTTATTGCTGGATAAATTTTTTCCTGAAATAACAAGAAAAATTCTTTGATGTTTTCATTATATATATAAATATGCAGATATGTGTGTGTTTTATTTCCAATATCGCAATTATCCACCGCGCTGCTGGCAGGCATCGCTGTTTTGTAACATTGTGATGTCACGTTGTCCTTCGAATCTATCAATAATTATACATAATTGAGAAATAGTCAATAATGTGTACAACAACACGATAATGGGAATAAAACAATTATTCTCGTCATGCGATCTCCGATAAATAATAATACTTATACTTTGTGCAAAATTATATTTTATTTTTACAAGCTTTAGAAACAATAAAAATATGATTCCCTGATTTTTCTATGAGTACAAATAAACTTTTAAATTAAACATTTGTTTACAAGCACTATGACTTTATCCAGTTACTAACTAAATACAACAACCCATTTTTGTAAAGGAAATGTCAAGATTGCAGGAGCTAACATCTTACTTCAATAATCGTTTGTTTAGCACATGTATGCTTACTGAAGACTGACAGGCAAGCGGAAGGCGATTCCTTGTACAAAAAACCCATGATTCTAAGACATTTTTGAAATTGCAGTTACGGAAAAACGAACACTGTTTGCTTACATTTTCTTGTTCATAGGAGACTTTTTCTGCTAAAAACAGTAAATTTCACTGAGAGTTAATGAGTTTTCCCCTCTTTTTAACATGTTTTCGCAGTTCGTTTTATTGAATTAATATGTTATGATCAAATAAAGAAAAATGGCATTGAGTTTTCTGCACAACCTGTAACTTTAAAACGGTTCTTAAAACTTGGAATCTTTCATCTTTTTATTGAAATATATCATTTCTGGCTGGTTCTAAGAAATACCTGTATTATGCTAACAATATTAATTGTATAAAATTATCACTTGACATTTCCTAATTTTTACCAAATGTAATTTAATGTCATCTTTTACCTAATGAACCACAGGGTTTCTATTCACCGTTAATCAATAAAGTACATGATGTATGTAATTAAGCCTACTGTGTCTATTACTTAAATAACTTAGACTACCTTACCTTTTACATGTGTATTCATGTAATTAAGACAATTATGTTGATTTTAATTAGGACTACCTTGCCTCTTATTGTTGTAATTATGATTTTTTCCCTTATATTGTGTAATTATGACAATTTTCTATGTTACTTAGAAAATTAAGACTACCATGCCTGTTGTTTCGTTTGTTGTTGTTTGTTTGAATGGTGTATAACGCCACCTTTAGCAATTTTTCAGCTTTACCATGGAGTCCAATTTTTATTGGAGGAGGAAGCCGAAGTACCCGGAGAAAACCCAAACTTTGGTAGGAAAACTGGCAATCCTTTTATCAATTAATTTATCATGTTTATCAATTGTTTCGGTAATTAAAGTTAAACTGTCTCATAATAACTATTTTGTTTACATTTTGTGAAATTAAGACAACCTGCTATGTCACATAGAAAATTAAGACTATCTTGTCGCGGCTGTTAAGATAACTTTGTGTCTGACTTTATAATTAAGACTATCTAGTTTCTGGATTAAGACTATCTTGTCCGTTGTTCAGGTAATAATTACAACATTGTTTTTTATTAATTAAGACTGTATTGTATGTTACTAATGAAATTAAGAATACATTATTATGTGCGTTATTTAGGTAAGAAGAATATATTGTCCATTATTTAGGTATTTAAGAATACATTGTCCCTTATTTAGGTAATTATAATACATTGTCCGTTATTTAGGTAATTAAGAATACATTGTCCGTTATTTAGGTAATTAAGAATACATTGTCCGTTATTTAGGTAATTAAGAATACATTGTCCGTTATTAAGGGCATTAAGAATACGTTGTCCGTTATTTAGGTCTTTAGGAATACGATGTCCGTTATTTAGGTCTTTAAGAATAAGTTGTCCGTTATTTAGGTAATTAAGGAATACATTGTCCGTTATTTAGATAATTAAGAATACGTTGTCCGTTATTTAGATAATTAGGAATACGTTGTCCGTTATTTAGATAATTAAGAATACGTTGTCGGTTATTTAGGCAATTAATACAAAATTATCTATGATTTGTGTTACTATAACCACCTTAGCTCTAATTAAGATAAGTAAGTCAGTTATTTCGTTCATTAAGGCTATCATGTCTTTCATTTATCGTATTAAGAATACCTGTTATATAATAAAGATAATTAACCCTAGGGTACCACCAGCCTAGGAGTCACACCTCGTTGCTTACAAGAATATCATTGATTCATTCAGTGATTTATTCAATGTCTAAAATTGAATCCTGAAATATCGAAAAGGATTTAAATCGTAAGGTTTTTTTATTTGCAATGTGTAGATGGCCTTAGCCGGATTTGTCATAACTTTTGGAATTTTGATGATAAAAGCTCTGTCATCATTATTTAAATTTTAAATATTTTGGGTATGAGCGCTGCTGATGAGTCTTGACTAGACGAAAGGAGCGTAAGGCGTAGTAAATTGTTTAAACTTGGTATCTTGTTGACATTTTATTTATAATTAAGTCTACCTTTGTATGTTATTTAGGTATTCCGACTTCATTGTCTCTATTTATGTACTTAATAATACCTTATACTTAAATTTATGTTACTTATACTTTATTTTATTTAGACTATATTGTATGTTATTCATTTAATGAACATTTTGTCTCCGATTTTTGTATTAAAGGCTTCTATATATCTTTAAGCAATTGACCACTATAAATAAATACTTACAGGTATACAGGCAAACACAATTTCCGTATTTCTCTTCTTAAATTCTAAAATCAACTCTTTTATACACTAAAAAATAAACAGATTATTTTAACAGCAAATGTTAATCCTGAACATCGGTCAGAGTGGTCAAAGGGTTCTTGATATTCAATGTCAACTACGTGTTCGAGTTTTTTTGTCAACATTTCTGATCGGAAGAAATGAAAAGACCATATTACATCTGCGATTTGGTAAGCTTTTATTATGCAAGAGAAGGAACTGGTGATAAAATTTACCAATTACATGTACTTGCCTGAGATCAGTTTTCTAATGTTTATCGCCACTTAATTGCGTCAACACAAGTAACTGATTACAAATCAAGTGTTATTACGGCTTTCTACAATAACGATGAGTTTAATCATTAAACTCTTTGTAATCAATTAAGGGGACGAGATTATAAAATGTTTGGGCTTGTAGTTTCTGAGGAAAGTTGTGTTTAATTTCATCCGTTAAGAAATCGATATGTCCTATTGTGGCCTTGCTTTTGCCTGGTCATTGTGAAGTGCCAACATTTATAGTGGACTCACAAACATGGCTTGTACCTAGTTACAATCATTAAGGCTAAGAGTTTCAAATGAGAAGATCAGACGAATCATTCAATCAAAAAGCAAGACATGCCATGGTAGCCATGTTTTTTTTCGAGAAAGTTAAACAAGGAACATTTACAGAGGCTTTTACAGATATCATATGTACCAAATTATAAAACAATTGGATATATTATTTCAGAGGAAAATGTCGTTGAATGTTTCGCGAATCAGAAGCAAGAATGTTGCATGATGGTCATGGGATGTTCACACGACTTTGTACCAGACTGTTAAAAAAAATGGTGGGTTAAAAAAGGTTTCATGGCATGCCAAACTTCCCGCTTCCATTACAATAGCATTTATAAGATCTTTCATTGGAACGAGCGGATTATTGGATTTCTCCTATCGATATAGTTAAATTGTGGAATTTTAAACCCAATCTATTAAGATTGGGGAAATCCGATAATCTGAATATTATTGTATTCTCCTTCTTCTTTAACTTAAAAAATGAGTAAATAATTATGTGAATTCTCCCATTTTTCTGTCATGACTATTTAATGCGAGGTATTTGGTTTGGTCTTTTTTTTTTGGCCGAGCATTCTTAATAACAAACAAATTGCAAAACTACTGGCAATAAATACTTTTTGACCAATCATCGTTTTTCGATAAATTGTATAGTTATTTATAGGACTATTTTCTCTTATCAATCAATAGGCGGTATATGAAAGTTATTTTGTTTATGACGTCATCATTTAAACCCATCAGCAGATGAGAATCGCATATTCACTAGTGAAGAGATATTTTCTACGCCGACACAGCGGTTTGAATAGTACCTAAAAATTAAAGATATATATATATATATTTTGTGTATCAATGTACTGCTGTGAAAAGATGATGTACTTCAGGGATGTTTAGGGTTCCATGTAATCATTTAATCATGTGTGAATGTCGGGATGATTGTGGCATTCTTGTGAGTCACAATGAAATATAGGGTCATACATCATCAAAACATAAAATGACTTACGTGAAGTGCACTAAAATCTATAATAGATACGTGACTGCAATCTAACACACATGACTGGTATTTCCCGTCTGAAATTAAAAAAAAAATTTTAATACTTGTTAGGTAAATGAGAAATATCTGTACATTGTGTCACAGGCAAAACAAAACGAAATGTAAAAATATAACAAAATAGAGTCTATAACGTCTTTCTAAGGCAGTGAACCTTATGTCTTTGTTGGTGGTTATTGCTAGTGGTCTGGTACAATAAAGTTATTAAGGTATTCTATCAATCTCCACGCAAAGGATTCTGGGCATCCTTCGTCAACCACAATCACCTCTGCCATACCATTGGTTGACATTGTGAGAGATATCTCTCATGGATGATAAGCTTCGGGTACAAACGCAGTAATTTCAATGTAAAACAGTACCAAAGTGTATAAAAAGACTATATAAAAATAAATAAAATCTCGTATATTATTTTACAAACATTGTTCTTTGTTTACAAACGTCACGAGCAGACGACAAATGTAGTCCAGCAGTAAATGGAGGATGATGTGTGGCAGAGGTTATATCTGGGAACCAGTTATGTTCGATGTGCCGGAGAGTGGAATTATATAGGTAAAATCATTTTCAGATCCAATTGCTTTATGCAAATTGGTTTTTAGTTTTGTTTTGCTTTGAATTGATTTGACAATTTTTCAGCTTTATCATGGCGTCCAGTTTTTATTTTAGGAGAAAGCAAAAGTATACATAAAGGAAAGAGTACTGGTAATCCTTATCAATAAAGTTCTAGCACATCCTACTCAAAGTTAGGCTCGAAAACGTAACTTCGGTAAAGCTAGTGTAACGCCACCATAAAAAACCCATAAAACAAATAACTATTACAACATGAGTGTGGGTGATCGAAACTGCAATATATGATTTTCCCACAGCTTTCACCAATTTTTTCTGCAACAATCCAGCCAGTAGTTAATAGAGTTTATTTTATACAACCCACCTTTTTCTGTCAGACGTTCCATTTCTTCTAAAATGAAGTCACAGGATGGAAAGGTTAATCCTTGCGTTATTGAAAGGACCAAAACATCTGTCTGTAGTGTCTGAAATCAATTTAATAAAATAAAAATAAAAAATTAATGACTGAAACCATTGCAGAAATGCAATCAAATTATTCAATGAAAGACAACAAAACAACATAATGCCTGACATCAAATAAAAATTTTTATAACAAATTTGCCGGCACGAAATGTGAGTGTACTATTTTATTTTAAACAAAACGAATACAACAATAAATCTATATTAAATTGCAGAAGAAGAAAAATATATATATATATATTCATAAAATAGTACAGGCACACTTTTGAGAAATAATGATAAAAGTTATGTCAATTAACTATTATTAGTAGGATGTCATGTCTCACATAATAAAAAAGCATTTGATAAAAAAGAATTTTAAAAAATTGAAAAAAGTTGTATATAAATATTTTAGAAATGTTAGCTAGGTTAGAATTCTTGTTTAAATCAATAAATAAATAATTTATAAATTATTACCCTGATACGTGGTCTTGCTGTTGGATACAGAAGCATGAGAAGTGAAACGCTTATACCAATTATTATTCCATACTGAAAAATATATAATGCAATACAGTAGAATATTAAAACAACTTATTGAATATGGGATAAATATTGTCACCTTAGATAGTTCATGTTTACACAATGTGCTTCCTTACCTCGAAGTCAGGTCCAACACCTCGAAGTCAGGTCCTACACCTCGAAGTCAGACCCTACACCTCGAAGTCAGGTCCTATACCGCGAAGTCAGGCCCTACACCACGAAGTCAAGCCCTACACCTTGATGTCAGTCCCTACCAAGTATTAATGTTAGACAAATATGTTTTCTTACCTCCAAGCAAAGTCCAAAACGGGCAAACAATTCATGTTAGAACAATGTTTCCTTACCTTCAAGCCAACTCTTACACACGCAAAAAATTCAGGTTAAAGCAATTTGTTGCTGTAACTCTGAGCAAAATCATATACAAGCATAGAATTTTGGTTAAAATTATATGCTTCCTTACCTTAAATCGCAGTTCTAAATAAGCAAAGAGTTCAGGCTGAATCAACATGTTTACTTACCTAAACATGCAGAAATAAACATTTAGAATTATACAAAAAATCCATATTGATTTAAACTTGTCTCTATATTCTCAATTTCGTATCGGTACCTGATATTTTCGTTCTACGTAAGACGGAAAAATATGTGATTTTTATGTGATCTAATTGATCCATATACTTGCAATTTTTATAATTTGATCCATATACTTGTAATTTTTATAATTCTGAACATATTCGGCAGACCAGTAACTTTTTGAAGTATTATAGTCTGCGTCCAAATGGTCATTAGAACATCAAAAATCAGACTAAGGAAAAGCTTAGCTTGTCCTCAGGTTGTGGATACGGGATGATCTCTCGTTAATGGGCTGTTCGGTCATCATACTCAAAGCCTGCAACGAGCCAAAGTGGTTGACCTTTTCGGAGAATGCCACGTTCCTTGCACTCTAAAAACCCCTTTTGTACATATCGATAAGAATAGGCTTGATATACCCGCTACAAAAAGTTAAATTATCCTCCCCCACCTAATAACACATCCTGCAACAATGGCATTCAAAATTATCTGACGTTTTGTCTTATTTCACCGTTGACTTGTTTGGGCTTATGGGGGTTTTGGGGGTTTTCTTTTTTAAACTTGTTCTCGTATTGAATATAGCTGAAAAAGCGAAATGATCGCTGTACGAAAGCAAAGATCCAATATATATTAATTATTAGTATTTTTTGCGAGACAATGGTTATCAGGTCTATATCAGATGAGCTCGTAGAACGAATCTGATATGGACCTAAAAATCCTTGTCGAGCGAAAAAAAATACTAATATTTTTTATCGGTAATTTCTCAATTTAAATACAGCTTTTTAATTTTGTTTTCGTTATTTGACATATTTGATGTTATTTTGCTTTGTAATAATGCCGTTTTTATGGTAAGAATCTGTGCATTACTTCTTTTTTTACAATTTTTATGCGAAATGCGGTCTGACATGACGTCACTTCTATGCTTTGTTCAGCGATGTATACAATGAATCCAGAACGAAGTGTACTTTTAAAATATACTGCATTTAATTCTCTAAACAACTAATTCCTTATTAATGATAAACAGGTATTTTAACCAAATTAAACGCCGTTAAAGCGATACACTTTCATGACATGTTCATCGCCGAAATTCGAGTGTACTGCCATACAAAAAAGGGGGGATATTGTGTATACATTGTTCGTTATATTTCAGGAGACTAATAACTTAAGATACTCTCTAAATACTGATTGTGTGTTGCGTTTTATATTTTGTAACACTTCTTAGTGTCTGGATAGGTCTGATTAATTGCAGCATAGATATATGTACTTTTTTATGTTTGTTTTCCCTAATATTTATGAGATTTGGTCAGTGATGCGCGATTCTCAAAGGTAAGGCAGAGTCTTCCGCAATGTGTTCGCGCATGACAAGTGACCAACAGTTGATAATTTCTAGTATCACTAGTCGGTGTCCTACTGAGCGTTGATACTAATTTTATTGGTAGTAAAGATCAACGGAAATTGTAACAAATTACCGATAAAACAAAATACATTTTTAAACCCGAGTAAAGTAGACAGATATCTATAAAACAATGGCTGAGTACAAAAATTAAATGGGTGTATGCAAATCGTGTAAATGAAATCATTTCTTTACCAACTGGGAAAAAATCGCAGTAAGAGGAACTGCCTAATGCGCGATTGTCAAAGGTAAGGCAGATTCTTCTGCAATGTGTTCGCGCATGACAAATGACCAACAGTTGATCATTTCTAGTATCACTAAATATCATGTTAAATAACAGATTGGTCAACATAATATTTCAAAAAAATAATAAAGTAGTATTACCAGAGTTCTGACAAAATGGATAACTTTTTTGGTTTAATTAGCAGAGGAGCTACCTGATTTTTATTAATGCTAATATTATATTTTCAGATGCAAAAAAAACTGAAGGACCAAGAGCCAAAATTTATTGAAATAAAAGATGAAGTCAGGTAGTATCGGCATGTAGCAACTAAAAACTATGCTATGTATTAGATTTTGCTTGATATTTCGGGTTTATAATTCTCCCTTTACTTCGGTTCTTTTTGTTCTGTCGGTTTCCTTGATATTTTGTTTATTGTTGTATGGATTGAATCAATATTATTAATTACATTTTCCAACTAAATTGTTAGGAACAAACAATTTAAGTAAATAAAATTGAAAGCAAGTTTGAGAAAATGGCGAGTGACAATAAATCAAAAAATATAATTGTTTGCTTTTCAAAAAAGTTACAAACATATAGTTAAGACGACTTTTATGTTTCTGTATCTCTTCCACACTCTGTTCATGTGGTGTTTTATGGGAATTGTAGAACCCTGATTATTGAAAAAACTAATAAAACAGGTTAAAACAATGTTTGCCTTACCTCTAAGTTAAGCCCTAAACATGCAAAGAATGTCAATAGTAGTGGCAAAAGCTCAATTTCTGAAAAATAAATAACACCAGTTGTTCATCTTGTTTTAATACAGTATTTATTTGTAAAACGTACGCAGACAACACGTAATATATTGTGTTTGTTTGAATGGTCTTTAATGCCACTGAGCAATTTTTCAGCTATATAATGGCGTCCAGTTTTTATTACTGGAGGAAGTCGGAGTACCCGGATAAAACCCCCCACCTTCGGTAGGAAAACTGACAATCTTTGTCAATAAAGATTGGAGTCGAGTACACTCTGTCCGCAGTGTGACTCGAACCCACTGCCTCTTTGTTGACAGACCACGTTATCAATAGTGCCTCAGTGTTGACAGACCAATAGTAGGCGAACTACTTTAACCACTCGGCCACCGAGCCCCCCCCCCCCCCGCCCACAAAAAACACACAATAGATAAACATATCAGAAACATAAGACTGCATATAAACTGTGAATGTCTAAAAAAAGTCACATTGTTCTGTAATTATATCAAATATATACTATAAAAAATTGTTTTATAAAATATAATGACTTATATTTGTCTGATGCTTGATGTCAAATGTTCCATTTCTCACAAATGAGGGGCCTCGGTGGCCAAGTGGTCAAGGTAGTTCGTCTACTATTGATCACTTGGTCTGTCAACACTGAGATTGCGCTATCGATTTTCACTTCAGGCAGTGTGTACTCGACTCCAATCTTAATTGACAAGGATTGCCAGTTTTCCTACCGCAGGTCGGGGATTTTCTCCGGGTACTCCGGAGAAAATCCCAATAAAAACTGGACGTCATGATATAGCTGAAAAATTTCTGAAAATAGCGTTAAACACCATCAAACAACAAACATAAATGCCATTTTTTAAAGATACACATAATTTGCATTACAATACTGTCAGCGTGTTTTAAGTACCATCAAGCAAAACCCATACTTATTTTTAATATAATGTTATGAGATTGCCTTTGCATATTTATCATGAGATAACCTTTCCACATTTATCATGAGATCAAATTGCACACTGAACAATAAATAACATGGCACATGTATCATGAGGTAATATATGCATAACTATCATGTGATAAATTTGCACATGAGATCACAATTGCAGATATACTATGAAATAATCTTTGTTCATTTATCATAAGATAAAATTCCCACATTTATCATGAGATAACCTTAGCACATTTATTATGAGAAAACAATCGCCTATTTATCATGAGATAACAATTGACTATTCAACGAGATAATCTTTGAATATTTATCATGAGACCATTTTTGAACATTTTTCATGAGATCATTTTTGCCCATTTATTAGGAGATCACCTTTGCACATGTATAAGATATAACCTTTGCACATTTATATGATATAACCTTTGCACATTTATGTGATATAACTTTTGAACATTTATATGATATAACCTTTGCAAATTTATATGATAACCTTTGCACATTATATGATATAACCTTTGCACATTTATCATGAGATAATCTTAGCACATTTATCATCAGATAATCTTTGCACATTTATATTATATAACCTTTGCACATTTATCATGAGATAATCTTAGCACATTTATCATGATATAATCTTAGCACATTTGTCATGAGATAATTTTAGCACATTTATCATGAGATAATTTTAGCACATTTATCATGAGATAATCTTAGCACATTTATCATGAGATAATTTTAGCACATTTATCATCAGATAATCTTTGCACATTTATCATCAGATAATCTTAGCATATTTATCATGAGATAATCTTAGCACATTTATCAAGAGAAAATTTTTGCACATTTATCATGAGATAATCTTAGCACATTTATCATCAGATAATCTTTGCACGTTTATCATGAGATAATCTTAGCACATTTATCATCAGATAATATTTGCAAATTTATCTTGAGATAACCTTTGCACAATTTATTATGAGAAAATCTTTGCACATTTATCATGAGATGATCTTAGCACATTTATCATGAGATAATCTTAGCACATTTATCATGAGATAATCTTTGCACATTTATAATGAGATAATGTTAGCATATTTATCATGAGATAATCTTAGCACATTTATCATCAGATAATCTTAGCAGATTTATCATGAGATAATCTTAGGGCATTTATCATCAGATAATATTTGCACATTTATCAAGAGATAACCTTTGATCATTTATCATGAGAAAATCTTTGCACATTTATCATCAGATAATCTTTGCACATTTATCTTGAGATAACATTTGCACACTTATCATCAGATAATCTTTGCACATTTATCATGAGATGACCTTTGCACATTTATCATCAGATAATCTTTGCACATTTATCATGAGATAATCTTTGCACATTTATGAGATAATCTTTGCACATTCAACGAGATTACCTATGCACATTTGTAATGGATGATTTTTGCACATTTATCATGCGATAATTTTGTCGGGTTTAACATGAGATCAACATTGCACATTTATCATGAGATCACCTTTTCACATTTATCAGGACATTACATGTGCACATTTCTAATAGCGAAATCTTGTAACAAATATGGTTATAAATCAGAAAATGTGCATCTGATTTGTTTATCAATACATGGCCTAAGCATTCAGTATATGAAAAACTTACTTTTCACTTTCCATAATTCTTTTATAATGTGATAATCCACCATTTGTATAACTGCAGAAATAATTACAGCAGCCAATGCTGACTTTGGTATGTACTTAAATAATGGTGTCAGCACTGCTAAGGCTAACAGTACTATACCACCTGTAAAAACAAAAATATCTTCATTTATTACGAGGTAAAGCAAGGAACTGAAGATTTTTGGTAGTTGCAGATAACTTGCAAAGTTTTGCCAAAAAAACAAATTAGGTTATTCCGAATACTAATAGGGATGTGAAAACCTCATTTGTTTCCCCAAAATTATGCGACATTGTGCTCCATATATTATTCAAAATTTTTCATAGAAATACTTTTCAAATAAATATCTTACAAGTACGAGTAGCTTTTGTTTGACCCAAAGTGGCGCAAATGTTTCGAATTTTCACAAATTTTACACCAATGAAAAAAAATAAATAATAATTTGTTAACTGGATACAACAAGGCTACCTATACCTGTATGATACTATATCTAACTTACACTTATATCTTACCTGTTTTTGTCACACTCATATGTTTTATGCAACTATTCCAGAAGATAACTTCATTCACACCTGTAGCTTACCTGTAAGTACTCCGGAAGACAGCATTAGTTACACCTACATCTTACCTGTAACTGTTATGGAAGACAGCTTTAGTCAAACCTGTATCTTCCCTGTAACTATTTCGCATGATAGATTTAGTCACACCTTTACGTTATCTTTAACTGATTTAGTAATACCTTTAATTTGCCGGGTTAATGATAGCTGACTGGGTAACGCAGTTAGTCGTCTACTTTGATCACGTGCCTGTCAACATTGAGGTTGCGGACTCAGCTTAAAATTTAATTGATACGGATTACTAGTTTTCTTGCCAAATGCCTTTGACTCCAGCTTTCTCGTCAACTCAAAACAGGACGCGTTGATATGGCTGAAAACATTGCTGATAGAAGCGTTAAACCCCATCAAAACAATCAAACAATATTATATCTTACCTGTAACTATTCTAGAGGACTGATTGAATCACACATATTTCTTACATGTAACTATTCTTCAGGAAAGATTAAGTCACATAATATCCATCCTATAAATATTCTCGAAGACGGATTTTGTCACACCAATATCTTCCTGTATTTCGCCACACCTATATGTGATATGTAGCTATTCCAGAAGATAGATTTAGTCACACCTTTATTTTACCTGTAACTATTCCAGAAGACATATATAGTCACACCTTTAATTGGAACTATTATAAGAACAAGACTTAGTTGCACCTGTATCTTACCTGTAACTTTTCCGGAAGATTTACTAAATAAATACTACGTATTTTAATGCGTCGTTTGATTTTCCACTCGTGATAGAATTTGAAAAAAAATTCCATTCGTATTTTTCAAGTAACTTTTTGGAACATGATTCGCTGTAACTTTAACGTATGGTAGAGGAAGTGACATCTATATCTTACCTGTAACTATTCCTGAAGCCGGTGTCCTAACACCACTCTGTGAATTGACTGCAGTCCTGCAATTTAGATACATTATAAAATAGCATATCTTAAAATTTACATACCGCTATTTTTATATAAGCAGCAATAAAAAAACAGGTAAACATGTTAGGTCATAAAACAGTACGGAGTAAACATGTAAGGTCATAAAACAGTACGGTATAACATGTAAGGTCAAACAATAGTACGAAGTAAACATTTAAGGTCCTAAACCAGTACGTGGTAAACATGTAAGGTCATAAAACAGTACGTTCAACATCAATTTGAGTATACTTAGGTTGATGTCTTTCTTTAGAAGATCGATGGCCATCGCGACTACTTCCTCAATCGTCATGGAAAATACACCTTTAAAATGCGATCAGACATTTTTCTGAGCCATAGCCAGCCTTTCATATTCTTGAAACTTGACCTGACAGTGAGTAACTAGAAGGTTGTTTAAATGCAGACACTGATTACTTTTTCAGACTACCTGAGTGCATCCATGTTTTTATGGATTCATTTTACTCCCGTTATGTGTGTTTTAATTTGTTGTTTCTACGTGTCGTGTATACTGGATTCGATCCGGATTTTGTAACTATCATATGGCTTTGTATTCTTCTTGACTATAGGTTTTCTTGTGTGCTTGTTTGTATGATTATTGAGAGACCAATTCATTCTAACAAAACTATTAAATATAATTGATTATTATATAGATAGAGATGAAATATAGAATTTTCCGAGTGACAGAAATCACGGTAAATCACATGTGAAAATTATCGTTTATTTTCACTCTCGGGTTTTTTCCCGCCAAAACGTCACAATGGTTTTGTACATACAGATACTCATCCGCAGTTCATAAAATTTAGGATTAAGCATTAAAATTTGACGAAAACAATTTTGATCTATATAATAAATATGATAATCAATTGGGCATCGGGAATATCCAAAATATGATCACGCGTGTCGCATAAAGCATCAGTTTAAACTCGTGCGCGGAACAAGTTCCGCGCACTCGTTTAATCAGATGCGTTATGCGGCACTCGTGATCATATTTTGGATATTCACTCCGCCCAATTAATTATCCTATAAGTAAAGAAAATGAGTCAAATTACCTTGAAAAACTGCCTGTGATTACATATGATTGGAAGAAACTGCTTATGATATTTGCTACACCTATAAAGAATATCAAATATCAGTATTTGAGGCAAAGTGGTATAACACATTAATAAAAATTATCAAACAAAGGTAGAAGATGTGGCAGGCAGAAAAAAGAGATTGGACAGTATTTCAGACTGCACAAGCTAAATACTGTGCGACATTCTGAGAAAGTCAGAGGACAGCAATCCAACAATCATCGTAGCACATTCACGCATATTCAGTAAAAATAGATAAAAATATAATATTTCGCCTGCAGACCGTTGTGATCACTGATACCAAAATAATGGCTAAAAAGGAAGTTAGGTATATTTCACGCTTTTTAGAGAGAATGGTGCCTTAAATAAATATAAAAATTTATAAATAGCCTTTCACATATTCCATAATCAGACTATTAAGCCCGTTCTCCATATAGAATGAAAAACCGGAGTATGATCAACATCCCCCCCCCCCCAAAGAACTACTTTTAATATTTGATATATGTTAGAAATGGGATCTTGAAAAGATTAACATAAAATTCTGTAAATACATTCTTAGAGATTCAAACTAAAAGTACAAATGAGACAAACTTGCCATAATTCCTTCATTTTTTGATGTCATAAAATAAACATTCATGTACTGAACAGACTAGAACTAAGTAACTCTATTACGAAACGCTTATAAAGAAAACAAGTAATGGCAATGCATTGATCTTCATATTTCACTCCTGTATATATGATATCCTGTTTTATGATATAGCGGCCCACTAGAACCATCAATAGATAAAACAAAGAAAATGTGTTAATACTTCAAAAAATTAATCAGATATATATTTCAATTTGAACACTGTATGTGGGTGTAAAATACAGAAAACAACATTTTGCAAGATTTCGCATAAGAATCACAAACTGAGCATTGGAAGGGATAGACATAAAAAAGACTAATGAAATTGGTAGAATTCAATTATTGCCACGGTGGTATCAAATCTGTCAACAGATTTATTAGATGTAGTTCAGGACGAAGAACATTTTGTACTTAAAAAGTCATATCAGGAAACTTTAATATCACAAATTCTTAACACATATCCAAAGTTGGAGAATACGAGTACCACACAGCTCCTTAAAATGATATGCTACACCATTTTTCTAATTTGAGATTTGAACAAAATCTGACATGAAGGTCTCTAAAAATGTTAATCGATGTTATTGTTATGAATGAATGTGAAAATAAAAGGAACGTTGATGTAAGTACCTGATTGTACATATCATCGAAAAGGATCTTTAAATAAATTAAATAAATATTATGAATGTATAGTTCACTTGGATAGTTAAACATGATTTTGTGAACCCTTATAATGTACAATGAATTAATTCAGGACCAGTGTGTAGTCAATATATTTTTGGTTGTTAATTGTGTTCAAGGATCTTCGCAATATTCATGTAGTTTAATTCTTTGCATTGGCCCAATCTAAGAGAAATAAGTCTCACTTGTGTTTTCTATTTTTTTACGTTATATGGTGACGTCACTGATAAAAACTTTAAAATTCTAAAGGACATTACGTGATATATGTTTTTCTCTAGTGTCATCAGAATTTTGATTTGTTCACTTTTTATAAGTCTGCTCTGTGCAAAAATTAATAAAAGCAACTGTGTGCAATTGCACTACAAATGCAAATCTCGATCATTTGTACTAAGCAATAAGTAATTTCCAACCAGTTTACTTTTTTCTTCATCTACATCTATGTAAAAGATAAGCTTGATTCGATACAAATCAATATAGAAATATCAATAATACCGAGTCGTTTCGTGTATGTGGCACATAAGGTATCCGACCCATAATTGAAGTCACCGTTTAATTTTATTTTTCGAGCAAGAAATACACCTTTGTTCAATCATGTATTGCTAATTAATGATACAAATTAAATATATTGTTTTGATCTTTAAGTCAATGTTAACGAAGCAAAAAAGTTACTTACTCAAATAGTATTTCCGATGTTTGCCGAACATTAACATTAAAAAATCAATGGAAATCCGGACACCAAATATGATCACGTGGTCAATTGTTGTCCAGATACCTTAAAAGATTATTTGTTGTTGCTGCAAATTATTTGAACAATTGCACAAGGCAATAAAATTATTCAACCTTTCTTTCCATGACATAGGTCAAATATTGCTCACGTAAAACAATCCTCAATTCATCGTATCACACTTTTCTAGAAATCATTAACATTATAACAGGTTGTAAAAAGTAAGGTTTGTGTACTCACCAATAGCTACCAGTTCCTGACTGGGATTAATTTTATAATTATTTTTCTTAGCTGTAAGAAAAACATTTGCAAAAATTATAACGTCATGAAGGCATACGCATACCCAGAGGTAGGAAAATAATTATTGCACAACTTACTTTCTAAAATGTTTAAAATTTATATTAATAGGCTTTTTAAAATTGCTGTACGGAATTATATTGTAGGTCATACACTGTACAGCATTGTTGAGTTTATTTTTTCATAATCTGACAAATAATTACGGTAAATCCTGAAATATTATATTAAATAACTATTTAGTTTCTTTGCTTCGTATTTTAACGAATTATATTGATGTATAAAAAATCAACACAGATACTCATTTAAGTTTACATACCAATTAAGTCTATATTTAAACATTATTGAATTGAAATAAACTTAAATGCAAAGAAGTTTAAACTGTAATGTAGGATCTGTGTAACATTTAAGATACAAAACTGGTCATTTGAACAAGCTATATATCTTCACAGGTATAGAATTACGTCCTCGATTATGGCATCATTATCAAGAATGTAAAAATAGACACTTACAGAAAGCTTTTGCAATGGCTATAAGTTCTACTATAGCAAGCAGTGGAACTATGGCAAACCCTCCTCCAATTTGCTAAAAAAATAAATATAGAAACAAGTTTTAATAGACATTATTTCTGTCTCATGTCAATAAAATATTATTGTAAAACATTGCTGCATACTGTGACATTTTTCCTTCATATAACTGGCATTATATCTCGGATCAATTTAATCACTATACAGTAATATTTCCTTTATTAATATTTTTTTTTCCAAAAAACTGGCACCACTTTTTGTTCGCGCTACCTTAGGCCAATTTACATTAAACAAAAAATTTTGTAATACGACTGTCACTATTTTGGGAAATATTTAACATTATCATATATAGTTCTTTGAATTGCTTCCTCAAAAGACAAGCTCTTCCTTCAGCCAATTTTAGTAACTTTCTATATCTTGTCATTTTTTGTACAAAATATATTTTTGAAAAGTTGCCAGATGAAATTTGAAACAACATAAACATTTCATTAAACAATAAATACGAAATTTATAAAGAAACAGCTGTATTATAGTCCAGTATATCTATTGCGTCTACTGTAAACTAACGCTTATTTAGGTAAAGGTAATACCAAAATACCGACCGACGAGAAAACTGTCAAAAAGACAATCCAAAAATAAATAGTCCGAGAAACCAGCAAACTTTAGAAACAACAACTAAAAATATAGTAACTACAGCATTGGTCCTGACTTGGTACAAAAGAAATGGTAGATTAAACCCAGGTTTTATGCCATGCCAAACCTCCCGCTTCCGCTTAGCGTAATTTATTTTCTCCTAACTGATTAATAAACTAAAATGTGAAAATAATTGCTGCATATTTTCTTTACTTCATTTGGTTACATTTCTTTTCATAAGTGACAAAAATGGTAAAATACATAACGGATTTATTAGACAGAATGTTCTGTTGTATTTTAGACATTTCACTTTTGTTAACTGCTGAGCAACTTGTTAGATTAAAATAATAGTTTCGTAACAAAAACAGCATAAAATATAATAAGAAAAGATACTCACAGTAAATATGTCACCAGTGGTAATAGTTGTATTTCCTTTCGTAATAGAAAAATCGGGCACACGGAATGATGGTAGACCGCTTTTAATGTCACCAGTTATGGATAATACATTAATATTGTAATTGATTAAAATAGCGCTTATTCCTGTTGCTATGATTACAACTATTGCATTGGCACCTATCAATAAAAAGCAATACAGTAATTTGTTTAATATCGATGAACAATGTGGTCTTCATTAAAAAGTAATAAAACAATTGTATTTAAATTAGTATGATATTTTGACCACAAACATTTTGAGTATACATTGGTGAGGGTCTGTTGTCTTCGTCATTGGTATGTAGTTACATAAATCGGGTTCTTTAGATTCGTTTCATATTTTAACAATGTGTCGCGATTAACAATATGTGTCTTGGCTCTTACTATTAAAATGAAGGTAATAAAAAACTACCGAACACCGATGAAACTGTCACAACCAACAATCCACAAATCAAAGTCATAGCAACCGACAACTCCAGAACCAACAACCAAAATATAGTATCTACAGCAATTGTCCTGACATGATACAGGTATTTCAAAAGAAATGGTGGGTTTAACCAGGTTTTATGGCATGCCAAACCTCCCTCTTCCATTACTGTAGTATTTGAGTTTTTTGTTGATTAAAAAGGATAGGTATCATATACAACTAGTCACTAATAGGTGTATCCAATCATCGTAGCACATTCACTGTACAATGTATTCAAAAATTGGGAAAACTATATGTAACCATATTTTCAAACAAGATTTTTTTTCGACGGGGAGGTGGTATCTATAGTAAAATTTATTAAAGGCGCGGACGAATCGTTTTTTCTTCCAACCTAGTTTTATAAGTTTATCCAGAAGAAATGGATAGCGTTTGCAAAATTCAGTATTCTCGCTGCAAGCTCTTTCATACCTGATCAATTGAAAAATATATAAACCCTATGCAGGAGAAGCTGGAATATTGCTGCATAGGTTAGGAATTTTTTTAATTTTGAAACTAAAATCGTCTTGTTTGTCGTAAATTCTTTTTCTAAGATGACTGTTGATGTCATATTCGAGGTGCAAGTCTAACTATGATGTAGATGAAGCTGTTTCAGTGGTTTCTTTAATTTCTAGTTCTGCAGGATATAATAACGGAAGCCATGCAGCAAATTGAGGGTTGTTAATTGAAAACAAATCATCAATATATCTATATGTAAAATTAAAAGACCTAGCTTCTGATATCGTCTTGTCTCTAATAAGACATCGACGAAATTCTGTTTCATAAGAATACAGAAACAAATTGGCAAGCATTGTACCAATTGGAATTCCGGTTGTCTGCTGAAAAACACATCCTCCAAAAGTTATCAATATGTTGTCCATCAGAAAATCTCACATGCTATCAACCTGTTTTTCGCTGTAGCATAACTTGCCTTTGAGTTCTTTAATAGAAAAACCTAAACTACATATTTGTAGGCATATGTGCAAGCGAAGGTTTTATGTATGATTTCCTTAAGACGGTATTTTAGTTTATCGTGCGGCAGAGTAGTATAAAGAGTTGAAAAATCAAAGGTTGTAACAGATGAAATTTTAGAATAAACAGTTTAACAGTATTTTTGTTGTCCTTCTTTCACTGCAGACAATATCTTTGTTAACAGTTTTGACAACTCTTTGGTAGAGCATGTAGATGAACCGGCTATGTATCTTTCTTGTAAAGATTTTTATGTAATTTAGGAATCCAATACAAGTATGGTAAGTCTTCAGACTCGTTGTCGTAATTAATATTCAAAGAAGTCAAATGTGGTACGTTTGCATGTGAAATTACCAGAGCTATCCTTGATGCCTAGTTCTTTAATGAGGCATTAATAGTAAAGTGACTTACATACTAACACACAGGGGCCTCGGTGGCCGAGTGGTTAAGGTAGTTCGTCTACTATTGATCACGTGGTCTGTCAACACTGAGATTGCGGGTTCGAGCCTCACTGCGGGCAGGGTGCGTTCGACTCCAATCTTAATTGACAAGGATTGCCAGTTTTCCTACCGAAAGTCGGGGGTTTTCTCCGGGTACTCCGGCTTCCTCCCCCCCATAAAAACTGGACGCCATGATATAGCTGAAAAATTGCTGAAAGTGGCGTTAAACAACGTTCAAACAAACAATACATACTAACACAATGTTGTTAGAAGCCTTGTCTGCAGGGACGACAACATATTTGTCATGGAGGGAATTGAGGCACCTCATAGCATCCTCGTCTTTGAATACAGATTTAGGTCTATCATTAATTAAATGCAATGTCTAAGATCCTTACGCCGACGTTGCATCAAAGACCTTATTGTCCTTAACGAATAGGGTTTGAAGATAAATTTTTCTTAGTAAGAGGAAACAAATTATATATTTTTCATCCCTTTTGTTGCGTTATATATATATTTTATAAGATCAATGTTTTTGGTAGAAGCATCGAATTTCTCTATCTTTCTGGGGTTTTTTTTATTTTAAGATGTTACAAGGTCCAAGAGATGTTGTAAGTCTATTTCTTTTTGCAGTCATACATTTTAGTAATTAAGAGAACTTTTGACAGACAATATGCAGCAATAAGGCAAGCTATACATTAATATATAAGCCTAATAAAAAGGTAGACATATCATTAACTAGCAACCTGTACTTACTTGTTGCCGTCAACCATATACTGTATCTAAGAGCTTTAGTAGCCCGTGATGGAACAACACCCGGAGGATCTTTCCATTTTATTTCCTTAACTTTCTAAAAAAGAATAACCTAAATGTTGAAATTCGAAGCACGTAATCAAAAAAATGTTTCAAAAGGCAGTTTTTTTTATTGTTTGAGATTTTACTCAATAAAAGAAATATGTCAGGTAGTTCCAGATATATCAGGTGGTTCAAGCATTTACTAATGAATGGCGACAAGATACCCAGTTAGAACCCTAACCTAGATCGCTAGAAGGAATATGTCAGGCAGTTCCAGCATTTACTAATGAACAAAGACAGGATACCCAGTTAAAACCCTTACCTAAACCTACCTATTACAATGGCCCCTCGATGGCCAAAATTTATAACACAATTTACAATCAGTTACTGTATGTGCATGTTTTCCAAAAAATAAATTTAATTTTTATTATTAGCTTAAGAAACGGGAAGAAAAGCATAAAAAGCTTTTAGAATCATGAAGAATAGAAAGATTGAGCCCCCAGGTTTGACAAACAGGAATAATAGTCAGAGTGCCAAGCTATTTAAAACGAGAAGAGAAGAACAACCAGAGAGTCCAGCTTTTACAAACGGATAAATGCATAGCTTCTAGAACAGAAGTAATAGCTATACCCAGTGTCCAACGTTTAGAAACAGGAACAATTCTAGCGTTTAAAAACTGGACGAATATCCCAACTGAGTGCCCAGCGTAAACAAGAACAATAGCCAGGTTGATTCCTTACATGATGAATAGCCAGAGTGTCCGGCTTTCGAAACAAAAAACATCCATACTGAGTGCACAGCTTATATAAAAAGGAAGAATAGTAAGTCTTTAGTGCTCAGCTCTTCTAAGATCCACTTAGTTCTCAGCTTTTAGAAACAAACATAAAACTTATTTAGTTCTAGTAATTTTGAATGCCAGCAATAACTGTGTCTTTCATATCAAAAGGGAAAGAACGCACGTTTCGTTAAATCTAAAGACTTAAATAAAAGATTCTGCATATTATACAATTATTCTAAATGATTCAAAATGTAACAAAACAATCATACCCTAAACATAAAAAGGATAATATACGAGCAGACTCCCATAATCAGATCCCAATAACTGAAAAATAAATCAATATTAGTTTCATATAAGCAGCGACTAATGGATATTTTTATAATTCTGGTGATGACACTTCGCCAAGTTATGCTATTTATCATTGTTGTAAAAAAAATAGTTCCTTTCATAAAATTACTAACAAAGTGAAAATAGAATTTATCACTCCCCATAGAAGCAATCATTTCATAGTTTTAAGTTTCTACAACTTTTATCTTTGAACAATGTCTTTGACAACAAAATTATATTCAAATATACTGTGCAGGTGTCAAATATCACACTAAATGATTTTCGCAACTACCATTGCAACACACGAATTGTCGGGTTTTGATTGGCTAAACATGGATCTAATTCCAACTCAGTTCAGATATTTTCCATATTTCTCAGCAAGTTAAGTCTAATAGTTTTCTATCTGAATTTATGTAAAACTCTTATCTGTTCATTGTGTAGTTAGTTTCCTTATCACTTATTGAACCAGAACTCTTCAGAGGTAGAGTTAGTTCCCCTTGCTTTTAGAGTTCTTTTCCCTATTGTATAGTTTCCTCTTCCCATTTATTTGTAGTAAAAATGTTTTTTATTTAAGTTCCCATCCAATAAAATAAACAAAAAGAATTGAACCAATAGAGTTAACCCATGATTAAATACTTTGGGGAAAATAATGGGGTGCATGCCGATTAATTGAAACTACAAATTTCTTGAAGTCACATGATCACAAATTAGTTAAATTAACTACATACTTCGTTTTTGGAATTTGTTTAAAGGTCTCATAAACCATTGGTGGAAAATCTAGAGGTATATTCTTCAAACCTAAAATACTCTGAAATAATAAAACATTAACGAATAAAAATGTCGTCAAAGATACTAAGGTTGATAGAATTTACGATGCCAGACGCGTGTGTGTGACTTTTTATTAGCACGAAATGATACATATATCTTGAAATATTTCAGCTGCTTCATTCATTTAGAAGCTCAGCGAGAATTCTGACTTTCAAAATGTCATAGCATTTCTTTTGTTCTTGTATTTGTCTGTTGTAACATTAAATTAAAATATGTCACCTCATCTGGATATCTGGATATCAGATCAAAGTCAACTCACCTGCATTTCAGATCAAGGAAACATTTGTCACACCCATTATTACAAGCACCGAGTTTCTAATATAGATTGAAATCGGGCTTAATTAGAGTAGGCAACAGAGAAATAGTTGTGCGTAAACAGTTTGATTTTTAAAGTTTTTTCCCGCTTTTCAAACTCTTATACAATGAAAAGACGTTCTCTTTTGTCAACTTCGGCCGTAGTTGACTCTTTTCCGTCATTGTAAACATGAATAGATGACCATTTACATTGACAACAAAAGTACGGGATGTTCCAAATAGGGCACTTACAGCAGAATAAAAAAATAGAAAATGTAAAACACAGCAGAGTTATCTGAGTTTGCTTCGAAACATTCAACTTAGTTTTGACTGAAGTATTTTTAAGGTATCCGGACCATAATTGACCACGTGATCATATTTGATGTCCCGGATGTCCATTGCTTTTCAATGGAGCAGACTTCGGTATATTTCGGCAAACATCGGAAATACTATTTGGGTAACTAACTTTTTTAGCACAAATGGTAACATTGACATGAAGTAAAACAAGATATTTAATGTGTATCATTAATTAGCAATACATTTATTTAATGACGAAGTATTTCTTAGTCGAACAATAAAATTAAACGGTGACTTCAATTATGGGTAGGATACCTTAAGAGATCGGGGCCAGAAAATCTGTATGTCAGAAATATGAATTATAACATTATTGAAGGATATTGGTTGTCATAAAATTAATTACAATTTTGTTTACGAAAGTAGGAATGTGTATCAATCATGATTTTGAAATATTGTATTTTTCAGATTTTCAGTCTCTCATTATAACTCTATTCCACATAGATAGTCCACAATATTCAATCCATTAGACTAGATATTGTTTAAGAACTTACCTTAAGTTGCCCAAAGCCGATAGTTATAGCAGCTGCTGAAGTGAATGCGTTTATCACAGGGTGAGATATAAAATTGACTATAATACCTGAAAACAAAGAAAACATATCAAATTCGAGTATGAACCTACTTATAAGTAAGCACCCTTAATCTTTATACAGAATTTCAGCTCAATTACTGGACACTTTATATTCTATCTTTAAATCTAAATGATAACAAATTTCAGGGAAAACATATGCAGACACATCCAAATAAATATTCTTTAATTGGCCCCAGTCAGATGCTCTCAGTAAAAAAAGTATTTACTTGTCACGTCCAAAAATAGATTTTTGGAACAGTGAGGCTGCCAACTGAAGTCTATTCAAGCACTGAACATTTATACATTTACTCAAAACTAATAAAATTTCAAAAAATAACATAACCCTTTATTGTTTTAGCCTATACACAATTCTTAGGGTAAATTTAAATGATTGTCGTGAAAAATTTTAATTTTCCAAAGAAAATAATTATATGTAGAAGACAAGTGAGAGAAAAATATGATAGGCAATATGTGTTCGATTGCTAGTTTTCCTGCCTACATAGTATTTTTACTTCCAAAGCCAATACGTCGTTTTCAAGATATAATCGCTCTCGTTAATGGAGGTGACAATTGCAAGGGCAATCACGTGACTTAATGAAAAATTTATGGCACTTTTATTGGAAAGCGGCAACATTTCAAACGAAATGGGACGGCTTAAGAAAGACGATACAAAAACGAATCCTGTGATGTGTTGTGCCGGGGTGCAAAACCTACACTAAACATAAATTTATGGAAGGTGTCGATTTTTATGCCTTTGTATGTCCTTAACACGACGTCAAATGACGGTGCGTTGAAGAAAGTGCCTTAAATAAAATCACGTGATACCATAAATCACGTAATAAGATACAACTAACTACCTATCTTGATAACTGCGTATTAAATCTATAACCATATAATTGCTATCAGTTGCATTAAACACAAATAAACTTCTAATATCTATGATTAACATACCTAGTTGAAGGAAGCCCATTATTAATTGAACTACTCCTGAACCCAGACATAGTACAATAGCGATTGTTGCATCATCTTTGATTGGTGAAGTAGCAAATGAGGCTGTTACTAGTGACATGATAGCTGTCGGTCCAAGTGTGACGTCTTTTGAAGTTCCAAGAAAGAAGTATACAAAACATCCCATAAACGAGGAGTACAAACCATACTGTAAAAAAATCAAACAAACAACCTACCATGAGTACAAAGGCCACTAAACTCATATGTAACCAACGTCAATTTAAATAGCTTGACTAGTGAATATGTGGTTCCCGTCTTATGATTGGTTGAAAATAAACAAAAATAATGACGTCATAAACAAAGCAACTTCTGCGTGATCGTAAAGTTTGGATTGGGAGAATTTATATTTCATTTCGAAAATTTTAGTACTTTTTAATTGGAGAAAAAGAGCCTTACATAAGCACTCTAGGATTACTGGATTTTGCAGATCTCGATAGTTAAATTATGGAATTTTAACTATCTCGATTGGAGAATCCGATAACCACTAGTAACAAATTTAAGATCCTATATATAAACAATCAGATCGTATTCAAATTGTATCAAAACCAGGCAATTCCACAATTACATTTTTGTTAACTAATTGAGCAAATCAGCGAATATACTTTCATCTAATGTCAAATACCATCACAGACATTTCATTTCCCAATTTCGAAGTTGTTAAGCAGCCTATCTTGTGTATCTTCAACAACGGACATACATTATTATTTTTTAATTTATAAGTTACTTTTTTGTAGCCTATTCATAAATTATGTTTCTAAATCAAAAACGCATTGAAATTGGTAATGTCTTAACATTGATATTTTGCCAATTGTGTAAGTTGCAATTATAGGATAATTAATTACCGTGACAGAAATCACGGTAAATCACATGTGAAAATTATCGTTTATTTTCACTCTCGGGTTTTTTCCTGCCAAAATGTCACAATGGTTTTGTACTATACAGATATTCATCCGCCGTTCATAAAATTTAGGATTAAGCATTAAAATTTTACGAAAACAATTTTGATCTATATAATAAATAGGATAATCAATTGGGCATCGTGAATATCCAAAATATGATCACTCGTGCCGCATAAAGCATCAGATTAAACTCGAGCGCGGAACTTACAAGTTCCGCGCACTCGTTTAATCAGATGCGTTATGCGGCACTTGTGATCATATTTTGGATATTCACTCCGCCCAATTAATTATCCTATAAATATTCCTTTTGTAACACCAGATGCATTGAAGAATGCAAAATAATATAACATAGTGCTCTTCATAGTACTAAAAGTGTTTCTCTTTTTGTTACATGCTTATGAAAAATAGAATAGAAATAAACGAATCCTTTTATTAAGTAAGAAGAATCCCTGTATAATACACAACAAATTCCTATATAATAAAAAGAAGAATTCCTATTGAATACAAGACGAATTCAGAAATAATAGAAAACGAATTTCTATATAATTTATGAAGGTTTCCTATATAATACATTACAAATCCTTATATCATACGAGAAGAATCTCCGTATATTACAAGACGAATTCATGTATAATGCTATAGGAATCCTATTATAATACAAGAAGAGTCATAATATAAAACAACAAATGTGTAATACAAGAAGAATCCTAACATAATACAAGAAAATTGTCTTTATCTTTTCATGACCACTCCTTGGTAAGTCGATTCTTTTTTTTCATATGGTAAAAAAATACACCCAATATTATACAAGAACTCCTATCAATACCAAAATATCCCGAATACAATACTAGGATAATTCCTAAATAATGCAACAATATCTCTTGTACACAAGAAGAATTATAATATAATATAACTTGAAACCGTATATTGGATAAATTACGAAGACATTGTCAACATATAAATAACGGTCAACATTATCAAGTCCTCGAAAAAAAATATGAACAATATTGGGCAACTACAGTTATGTTTAAACAGAACAGATAAATGTACAACCGGGGATGATTTTGAATTCTCCACTGCCAAAAATGTAGGTATGCTTTTCTGTTACCAAAGAAAATGCAACCCAATCCCGAACTTGCATTATTAATATATTAAAATTATTAATGAAACTACTTTCCTTAGTTTGATTCTTGATTGTAAACTAAACTGTCTACCCTATATCAAAGTGTTAAGGATTAAATACAATAAGGAATCGACATAAACTGATTATCGGTAGAATTTATCTTCATGGAACCTGTCACAATGAGTTCATTTCTAGCAAAAGCGTTTCAAATATACGTTTCAAACATACCACATAATCAATTATACTACGACCTTGTCTGAATCAACATTTTATATTAGCAAGAAGATCTTTAATCATTGTTCATCCATTTCGTGGTTTTACTTGTGATATGTTATATGCCCATAGTTAGAGTGCCAATTTTCTAAATAGATGGTAGTCATCCGTTTTCCATTTATTATAAAGAAGAGTTGGAAAGATTGGAAAGAGAGTCACTGTGCCCGATGTTTGAAAAATTTGTAATGAATTCGTAGAGACAACATTATGAATTGTTCGATTTATTTGAAGAAATTTTGAGCTCTTCCAAAAAATGGTTTATTATAATCCTTCATTTTTGGTTTGAAAATTAAGTTAAGATTTTTCTTTTTGTGTTTTTGACTCGCTGAAAATCGGGATGGTAATTACATTTTATTCATAGTATGTAGTTATTTAGTTTTAAAAATAAAGTAACGCCAAGAAGTATATACTTGTTTCGTTATCCTGCGAGCTTTCGCTCTGATAATTCGGAATTGGATACGATTAAGTTTTGTTGGGTGTTTCTTGAAGCGTCGTTCGGCCTTTTTACGATCTTAAATAGTTTATTTGGCATCGTATTATGGTTACTAGGATATTAACGACTTGTCGAGATTTTTAGAAATACAAAAACAATTTAGAAAGTAAATTACTATTTCTGAGACCGGAGAATCCCTTAAAAAAATGACAAATAATAAATCGCTTGTGTCTGACGGATTTGTTTCAGAATTTTTCAACTATTTCTGGGAAGACTTACTTATTGATTTTGGGAAGTCGCTTGATTCTATATCATGGGAATTTTTATATAGTGTGTTAAACTTTTAGAAGGATCAACTATTTGTAAGAACAATTGCTGAATAAGAACCATTCACAGGACTTAAATATTTATTAGAACATCGTACAAGATGCACAACTCTTCCTGTGACATCAAGCCTTCATTTTCCTTCCAGTGTGTTTCTTGAAGGCAACATCCCAGACAAATGGAAGCGGCAATTTTATTCCCTATTTTCGAATACAAGAGTTACTTCCCATTTTCAAGAGTTGTCTTTTATAACAGCAGGTATGTAGTATTGAACAGATAAGGAAAAATCACGGTTTTATATTTTTTTAAATAATGTCTGTGGACTGACTCTTCCAGTACAACTAAAAAAACTGCATAATTAGTTTGCACATCATAATAAATTTTATCAAATGCTTTGCTACATGTGTATAAAAAAATATTGTAGAAAAACTACTTGTTCCCTCAGTAGGTACTCTAAAGAACAGATAACTCTGCAAATGGGAGATAAATCTTGTTTACCGCAAGTAGGGAATATCACAGTGTAACTTCAATGCCGCTTATTATCTGCATAGAATCCGCTGTTGTAAAAAGCAGTATTTAAGCGACATGCATAATTACCGCTTAATTTTAACCTACATAATTAGCAATACTTTAACTCCACTTTTATCCAACTTAAACTATACTGATTTTCTAAGTAGTAAAAAGCGTGACTACAGGTAATTGATTATTCCTGCTTAAATCCAACTGATAGAATTAGTCATTCTCAAGTTTATTAGAAACCTACTTAATCGCTGCGGATTTATCTAAGTCAATTAAATTGATCGCTGTTTTCCAACTGAAAATACTTTAAGCTGTTATAGGAAATACGTTTTCCCTAATGATTTAACTCTGTGACTTTTGAATATAAATTAAATACCGCTTGTACACAACAGAAAAACTGTATACAATATTTATATTATTTGTTTTCTGTTTTCCGTTTATTTATATAAATTAGTTATATTACATCACATTACATTCACATATTAACAATTTACAATAGAAATAATGCACAAATTGTCTAATTATGCAGTTTGAGTATTTTCTATCATAGAAAACGGTTGGATTTATTTATTAATACTTCGAGTAAAGATTAAAGTTTTCAATCCAAAAAGAGAAAGAAGACACTGATATTACACATGACAAATGTATGACTTTGTTGCATAACAACATCATTATTCTCAAAATATAAATAAAAAGACATTAAATTTTCTTCTATTCATTATGTTATGCCAATTTATGGTACATTTGCAGTGTTGAATATTTTAGCTTAAATATCAAATATTTTCAAGCATTATTAAAAATAAATGCATATGCCACAGAAAGAAGGCTTGAACAAGTGAGAGTAATAATGCGTCCTTATTTAATACTATAGATTTGTTATATAATACATGTTCACGAGGTCGGGAGTTTCCTCCGATTTCTCTGCCACCCCCCCCCCCCCCCAATAAAAATTGCTGAAAGTAGCGACATAATAATAAGAAACCGTGCAAAATAAGTCGCCAAAACTTTGTTATAGGCGACTTAATGATAATAATAAAAAGGAGACAAAAAGAAGAAGAAACGGTGAAAAAAAAAATGTCTCCCAAAACTCCATCGTAATAGTTCGATTAAAACTCAGATGCATGCTGTTCTAGAAGAAATTGATCATTTATCAGTCTTCAAAACGTTAATATTGATTTGGCCTTAAAGAGTTGCTTAACTTCTTTTCAATAGCATAAAGTCAAATAGTCTCACAAAAAATTGTAAGCAATATAACTTACCTGAGGAGGGAGTCCAGCAAGCGTTGAATATGCCAATCCCTGGGGCATAACGGTCATAGCCACGGTCAGTCCAGCAATTATATCACACTGGAGGTCTGTAAAGCTAAAATAACAAGAATTTTTAGTTTGTTTTTTTGGGTAGAACATGGCATAGGTTTTTTGTTCTTCGTGACAATTTGATTATTAAGGGGATGCAGGACACCATCCGCCATTTTTAGTGAAAATTTCAAAATATATAGAACATTTATGGTAAATTTAATAATAATTTCTTTCATTATTAATTGCTTAATTTCAATACAATTTAAAATAATAATGAAAGTCTTGTACCTATATTATTACTCCATTTTATTAATGGTTGAAATACAAGGTTTTCGTTTAAATGAGTTTGGCATTGGCAAAACTAATGAAAATGAAATTTTTAACAAGGGAGGTAATTTTGACCAAAAAATACCATTTTTTAGCACTTTTTGACTAGTTTTTACCCAAAAGACAAAAATGTAATTCAGAGACCCCTATTTTTCTTGCCATCACTAAAATGTATACCAATTGCTTGACATTATATCAAAAATTCAGAAAATTTCATTGGATAGAATTTTTGTAATCTTTTATTTTAGTGCTTTTTATTCTCTTCTCTGTATAATCTATATGAAAATTAATAATTTCAGTGCCTAACCCCTCGAAAATAAGCTCTGAAACCCATATTTTTTATTATGAATTTTGATAACTTGTATAAAAAAACTAACTATTGGCGAATTTAAAGAAAATTCATTGACAAATTATTTTCAGTGAAAGTGTCCTGCATCCCCTTAACAAATGACAAATACCAGCCTGCACTTGAACTTCTCCATCTAGAACTGTTTTTGGAAACGAATATACAGATTGTGTTTTCTTAATCTTAATGTACGGAAGAGGTTAGCGTTAACTTTCCACCAACTGATAAACATCCTGATTCAATCATGGGTATCAATCAATCAATTAATTAATCGTTCAATCAATTTATCACTGAATTAATGTTGGACATAAAAAAAATCAAACAATATTGGACACCGGAATAATAAAACAATGTTGGACACGGAATAATAAAATAATATTGGACACGGAAAAAATCAATCAGTGTTGGACACAGGAAAAATAAAAAACAATGTTGGACACTGGCAAAATCAAAAATTATTGGACACGGGAATAATAAAACAAAGTTGGACACGGGAATAATAAAATAATGTTGGAAACGGAATAATAAAACAATATTGGACACGGGAATAATAAAATAATCTTGGACACTGGAATAAGAAAATAATGTTGGACGCGGGCATAATAAATAATGTTGGACACAGGAATAATAAAATAATGTTGGACGCGGGCATAATAAATAATGTTGGACACGGGAATAATAAAATAATCTTGGACACGGGAATAATAAAATTATGTTGGACACGGGAATAATAAAATAATGTTGGACACGGGAATAATAAAACAATGTTGGACACTGGAATAATAAAACAATGTTGGACACTGGAATAATAAAATAATGTTGGACACGGGAGTAATAAAACAATGTTGGACACGGGAATAATAAAATAATGTTGGACACGGGAGTAATAAAATTATGTTGGACACAGGAATAATAAAATAATGTTGGACACGGGAATAATAAACCAATGTTGGACACGGGAATAATAAAATAATGTTGGACACGGGAGTAATAAAATAATGTTGGACACGGGAATAATAAAACAATGTTGGACACGGGAATAATAAAACAATGTTGGACACTGGAATAATAAAACAATGTTGGACACTGGAATAATAAAACAATGTTGGACACTGGAATAATAAAACAATGTTGGACACGGGAATAATAAAACAATGTTGGACACTGGAATAATAAAACAATGTTGGACACTGGAATAATAAAACAATGTTGGACACTGGAATAATAAAACAATGTTGGACACTGGAATAATAAAATAATGTTGGACACAGGAATAATAAAACAATGTTGGACACGGGAATAATAAAACAATGTTGGACACGGGAATAATAAAACAATGTTGGACACAGGAATAATAAAACAATATTGACACGGGAATAATGAAATAATGTTGGACACGGGAGTAATAAACCAATGTTGGACACAGGAAAAATCAAACAATGTTAGACACGGGAAAAATAATACAGTGTTGGACACAGGAAAAATCAAACATTATTTGACACGGGAAAAATAAAACAATATTTGACACGGGAATAATAAAACAATGTTGGACATGGGAATAATGAAATAATGTTGGACACGGGAAAAATCAAACATTATTTGAGACGGAAATAATAAATAAATATTGAACACGGGAATAACAAAACAATATTGGACACGGGAATAATAAAACGTTATTGTACGCGGGAAAAATCAAACAATGCAGGACACAGGAATAATCAGGCAGTGGTGGATACAGGAATACTCAAACTGTGTTGGACACAGATGTAATGAAACATTTTGGATATAAAACACACATTTTGTAAACAATATTACACAACTGTTTGACAAAAAAGATATAATTAATTTAAGTTAAATTCATCTATATTATAATGTCTAAATGGAAAAACTATACATTGTTGTGTATAATACTGAATTTATATTTTTAATTAGTTTTTGTTCAATACTCTGCTGTCTGTACTATACAACTGAATTATACGTTATATATATTGACCTTGATGTCCATTCTTCATAATGGAGAACACCTATATAAGCCTGCTGTGTAATACTTTTGAATATTGTATCAGTTGATGCATTTTCAATAAAATCAATTGAATTGAAGTGAGATAATTTATGGGGGGGGGTAGGAGGGGGTCTCATCCCGTACTCCCGTAAAAATAAATACAAAATCCCGTTTTCCCGGTGAAATAATTTATCAATCCCGTTTTCCCGTTCAAAAATCGTCTGCTATAGGAAGTTTGATTGATTGAGTAAAATTTATACATCTGGGAAGAAGACATGAGTGATTTCCGCATTCATTTTTTATGTTTGTCATGATCTGTTATTGATATTAGACTTACCCGAAGACTAACCAAAGTGAAAGTTTGTAGATACACGAGTTTTCCGATTTCCCGATAAAATAAAATGAATTTCACGTCTCCCGCTAAGTAGAAATCCCGTATTCACGTTGAAACAAAACTATCTTTCCCGGATCCCGCTATGTAAAAATCCCGAATTCCGCAGTTTTATTTGTTAAATCCCGAATTCCCGGCGAATAAATCAGCCTTTCCCGCTGTCCCGTAAAAGGTCCTACCGACCCTCATTTATATGTATTTAAGTTTTCTCAGAACAGTCAGTTGATTCTATACAAAAAAATAACCTTATAATTGAATACCAACAATTCACCAGAAGGGGTAAATAGAACACATAACAAAACGCTAAATAATTTTAGCACTGTAACAAAATCAAAAATACTGAACAAAAAACGATAATAAATTGGTCAGAATTTTTAAAAGTTAAAAAAAGTTTGAGAAGCTGACAGCATTGGAACAAATTGTACAACTGAAAAAATATGAAATTCCTGCCAAATTAATAATGTAATAATTTATTTCAACATTTATTCTACCAACTAAACTGATAATAAAACAGCTTATTGTAGCAATTGCAATAATTTACTACAGGGCATAAAACAAGGAAGAAAATACAAACATTACATATTCATCAAAACTAACAATCGATCGTATTGAATTCGTAGTGATATTGTCAACATGCATAGAATTTAGAGATAATGTGATTGTAAAAAAGTTCTTGTTTGCATGTTAATAGCCAAATGCTGCTTAGAAATATGATTTAATAAAGATTAAAAATAATGGTTTTTCCACTTTTATGTACGTATATATGATAATAATATTAAATTTAATGTAGGATGTCTCATTTCAGGAGAATTGCTTATTTATTAAAAAAATCATGATTTTTCGACTTTTATTTACGTATATATAATAATAATATTTAATTTAATGCAGGAATGTCTCATTTCAGGAGAATTGCTTATTTATTACAAAATCATGATTTTTCGACTTTTATTTACGTATATATAATAATAATATTTAATTTAATGCAGGAATGTCTCATTTCAGGAGAATTTGCCTATTTTGGTTAAACAAAATAATGGTTTTTTCCACTTTTATGTACGTACATATAATAATAATATTTAATGTAATGTAGGAATGTCACATTTCAGTAGAATTGCTTATTTTTTATATATTTAATCTTAAAAATAAATATTTTAAATTACCTGTAGTTAACAATCCATTTTGTAATAGGAAATCTCGATTTCCATTCTTCCTTCGAACAAGAACTATCTATCCATTTTCTTGCTAACGTTTTAATATGTGCCATTTTCCTTTAACACGCTGGGACTGCTGTTTGTACAGACCCACGCAGGCCACCGAGAACCGGTGTGGTCTATGTACTTCCTGAATTGTAACTCATTTGTATCTGACATCTTATTATATAGTAAGACTACTGAGGGCGAGAGGTCTATTTGAATATGTACTAATTGTAAATGCAAATTAAACATGAACCTGTGAATAATATCTTCATCAGGTGCGGGGGCAATAATATCATCATGAGTTGCGGGGGTAGTAATCTCTTCATGAGGTGTGGGGCAATAACACGAGTGTACATACATTTCCAATATTTCAAATACAGAAAATACAAGGAAAACGTTTATCGATATGAAAACGTAACAAACAAAATATGCTTATTATAAAACATTTGTAATACATTAAATTTTCGGTAATTTAAGATTTTCTATAGATCTTCAATCGATTGTGTCAGGAATTTTATTTTTGCATTAATTTAAGCAAATTTCAAGTAGGTCACATTATTACTATTATAAAAGTAATATAATATAAACAAAGTTGTCTTCTTAATACAAGACTTGTTTTTATTCAACAACTGGGACCATACTTGGAGGAGGGACCATACTTGGAGGAGTTCCAAGTGCCCGACCCACAGATCAGCCAAGCGCGTCCCCGGGTCGCAAATAGGGAATGCCCTCTCGTTGGGGGTTGTCAGGTCATATTACGGAATGCCTGGCCGTGGGTAATGGGTAACGTTTTTGGAGAGTGTCACGCTCCTTGCACGGTAAAGATCCCTTTTTTAGATTTCGAAAAAGAGTAGGCTCATCGTAGCCGCCACAAAAGGCTAAATTCTGCGCCCCTACCCAATACTCCATACTTTTCCAGTGGCAGTCAAAACTTTGTCCCCTGTGTTCCATCCTAACCACTTTTTCGTTGATTTATTGTTTTTTAACTTGTTCTCGTGCTGAATATAGCTGAAATACTGGACGTAAAGCAACCATCCAATCAACTAATCAATCAGTTTATTCGCATGATACCTATATAACTGACTAGTGAAACTCAACCATTATCAACACACCACCTCACACACTACAATGGAAGCGGGAGGTTTGGAACGCCATAACATCTTATTTAACCCTCCATCTCATTTGAAAGGCCTGTAGCAAGTCAGTTGATGCGTTTCCTGGACTTTGAGTTGTGGATTGTCTTTTCGACAGGTGTTCGATATTTTGCCAGTTTCCTGGAGTTTGAGTTGTTGATTGTCTTTTCGACAGTTTCCTTTTGATGTTCGATATTTTGCCAGTTTCCTGGAGTTTGAGTTGCGGATTGGCTTTTCGACAGTTTCCTTTTGGTGTTCGATATTTTGCCAGTTTCCTGGAGTTTGAGTTGCGGATTGGCTTTTCGACAGTTTCCTTTTGGTGTTCGATATTTTGCCAGTTTCCTGGAGTTTGAGTTGTGGATTGGCTTTTCGACAGTTTCCTTTTGGTGTTCGATATTTTGCCAGTTTACTGGAGTTTGAGTTGCGGATTGGCTTTTTGACAGTTTCCTATTGGTGTTCGATATTTTGCCAGTTTCCTGGAGTTTGAGTTGTGGATTGGCTTTTTGACTTTGGTGTTCGATATTTTGCCAGTTTCCTGGAGTTTGAGTTGTGGATTGGCTTTTTGACAGTTTCTTTGGTGTTCGATATTTTGCCAGTTTCCTGAAGTTTGAATTGTGGATTGTCTTTTCGACAGGTGTTCGATATTTTGCCAGTTTCCTGAAGTTTGAGTTGTGGATTGTCTTTTCGACAGGTGTTCGATATTTTGCCAGTTTCCTGGACTTTGATTTGTGGATTGTCTTTTCGACAGGTGTTCGATATTTTGCCAGTTTCCTGGACTTTGATTTGTGGATTGTCTTTTTGACAGTTTCTTTGGTGTTCGGTATTTTGTTATTTCATTGGTATAGAACATGGATATAAGAATTAAGGCATTTAAACAAAACCATCTCTTATGGTGCTTTACTGCTGGGACAATTTGCAACGCATGTAACTCGTGAAACAACAATACTGATCTACTGATAAAGGTTTTTGGTTTAATGTCAGATGGGCCGATTTATTGTGGTCTTATTTTCATTAAAAAAAAACACGCCTGCCATTTTTCTTGCTTCCAAGATCTTATGTAACGAAACATTCATGTTTTGTTGTTCTTTTTTGTTTAATTACATTGTAAATGATCATAAATGTTGTTTTGGTTTTGTTTTGTTTTTTGTTTTTATGTTCTTTTAATTTAATTTAATTTTTTTTTCTTATTTTCGTATTAGATGTTATTATATATTTAAGCGTAAAATTCTAAATGTTCATATTAGAATCGAACTAATGCATGTCAGCTCTTATTTAGTTGATTAAAATATGCGCAGACGTGAATTATTTCTTAAATACACGAATATCATGTGTAAAGACATGCTATTAACATCATATTACCTTCTATCTAATCTTGATTTGCATATGAAATAGCTTTAAAGATTAAACCCAGTAATTTTATAAGCATGTGTCTTAAGAAGTAATAAGATAACTTCTGTTCGCTAGGTCTACATGTAATTAGCCGGACTGACATAACGTTTTTTAATGTTGATAATTAAAGGGTCTTCATTATTATTTTTTTTCTTTTTCCTTTATTTCGTTCTTTTTTTTAGGGGGGGGGGTATTTGAGCGCTATAGATGAGTCTTTATTAGATGAACCTCCCGTCTGGTATAGCAAATGTTTATAACCTTTGTATATTTGATAGTATTTTATTTTTAGTCCCTCGAAAAAACTGTATTTAATCATATAATATTAATTTACCAAGCATTTGAGGTATACAACAGAAATCTATTTCTATTGTCAGTTGGGGCCTCGGTGGCCGAGTGGTTAAGGTAGTTCGTCTACTGATGATCACCTAGTCTGTCAACACTGAGGTTACGGGTTAGAGTCTCACTGCGGGCAGGGTGTACTCGACTCCAATCTTAATTGACAATGATTGCCAGTTTTCCTACCGAAGGTAGGGGGTTCTCTCCGGGTACTCCGGCGTCCTCTCCAATAAAAACTGGACGCAATGAAATAGCTGAAAAAATGCTGACAGTGGCGTTAAAAATCATTCAAACAAACAAACAAACAATCTACTGTCAGTTCAATGTCACTATAATAGTGCACTGTGTTAAACAAGTATTTAAATAGTATCCTGCAACCATAATAAAAAACATTTTACACAAATGAAAAACATGTAAAAAGTGCACTTCTAGCCGATTTTCTAGTTTAAATTTACGGCACTTGTTCTGTGGATAGCCCAAAGTCGTCTTCGACATGTCGCAATCCAGAACAGAATATTAGATACCTTTAGAAGTGACGACAAGGGTACCAGGATACCTTACTCGGAGAAGTGACGACAAGGGTACCAGGAGACCTTACTCGGAGAAGTGACGACAAGGGTACCAGGAGACCTTACTCGGAGAAGAGACGACAAGGGTACCAGGAGACTTTACTCGGTACTACCGAATAAAGCATAAATTTATTCTGCTTCTGTATTGTAGAAATGTAATGATTGCAGGATAAATTGTTATTAAAAGATAACAATATTATAAAATTAAGTACTTCACACGCTTGTTTCAATAAAAAAAAATCATAATAAATGAAAAAATAGCAATAAATGTGATTATAGCAAACAGAAGTAATGAAATTTTTTTCTGAAAAGTCCTACAAAAATACAGAACAAATACGGAAAATACGCGATTTTTTTCTCGTGTGGTTGTTGCAAACAGTATATTTTTGTCAGTTTCTGCGGCAAATTAATCTTGACAGAAATCCTTGTAATCAATTAAATAAATTCAATTCAGCAAAACAGAAATGTCAATTCATTCAACAAATTTTGGATGGAAAAATTACCTAACTAATGTTGTGAATGATATGCAACTCATCTTGACCTTCGATTTTATAGGTCAAATGTTGTGAATGCTAATCAATTTGCCCAATTTTCTTGTATCTTTAAATTGTTCATGTTTTATCCAGTTAGATCTAGATTTGTCATTACTACTTTTGGACAAAATTGAATTACACTTCGATCTCACGTCCTTGTACTAAATACCAAAATTACAATACAATCGTACACACAGCGTTACACAGCAAGCCTATTCTTTAAATTCGTGACAGAGAAAAGTGCAAAACCTAGGCATTATAGCAAGATATAGAAAACATCGTTCAGTAAAAAAAATCATTAAAGTTAAGGCCGTTTAATTGTTACTTCCTATGCTACTGGTACAGCAAAGCCATCGTCTATTGGTGACATCACGTAGGACTGCGAAATTGGTTATGAGGTTTCACAAATTCATAATATTATTACCGTCTCCAAAAGACGATCAGTCTTCGGAGTAAATGAATCTCGGTTACTTGATTGGGTAGTTTGCTAAATCTATAAATATTTTTGTAAAATATCATTGGTTTACGTCAGGATCGCACTAGTATGTGTGCTGAAATTTCGATATATTCTTGAGTTGAATCGGGGTTGTAATCAGTATTTTAGTGTAGTAATGTTACGTTCCACATATTGACTTCTATTTCATTCAATGTATTGGTCAGTGAACAATGAAAAGGTAAACATTGTAAAAAAATCTCCCTACTTTTTAAAGCTGTTTGGGAGAAAATGATATTTTTTAAATCTTTATTTTCGTTCTGATATTGATGCATATATAACAACACATATTTTTACCGCTCATTTTGAATATTTGTTCAGGGAGTCAATTTTTGTTTAATTATTTTTCAAAAAGCACGTGTGAAGTGACGACAGGCATTTAAATTTCGCAAGCACCATTGGTTAATAGTGTAATGTAAACAATGTCCTTAAAGGTACATTGTTTACCTATCCTACATATAAATCACAAAAAACAGATACTTTAATAAATCCATAAAATTTGTAATGCAGCTAAGAGACGGTTAGCTTTTTAGAAAAGCTAAACTTGTTATTTAAAGCCTCGGCTTGGCCTCCGTGTCCAAGACTGTGTTTCCATGGATTCCAACATGACTAGGAAAACCACTAGGAAAACCTCTTTACCCGCATTTGTCATCGATCTATAAATTTAAATTTTTTTAAAAATTAAGTGTATTTTTAAATCTAGAATTTTTAAGACATGACAAAGAATCTGAACAGACAATAAATGTACTCTCATCCGGCGAAGCAGTAATTGTTAGTGCAAGAAGCACAGATTGCGCTTCTGCACTGAATACAGAGGAAGCAGCTGAATACGGCAAAGGTGATGACAAATAAACACAACGTCCAGGTTATATTTTATTCTTTAAAATAAGAAAACAGAATAAACTAGACAAAGTTATTCCCCACTTATCTGACACAGCTGTATTATAACTAATATTAAAATAGCACTACCGTATTTGATACTGTGTCTGGGAAACACATGTGATGCGCACGCACTACGATCAGGGACATATCTTGATAGAGAAGACGCACAACATTGGAAATGTTCATTTTGTCTGGGAGACACAAATTATGTCTAGTGGACCCGCATAGACTAAAAATGTGGCCGCTAAAGAAAATGTATCCCTTTTTTATGTTCTTTATAACGGGCAGTACAAACTTTTTGACTTAATATAAAATTAAAACTATTTTTTATGAAATTTACAAAGGCCAATGCGGGGGTTTTCTCCTGGTACTCCGGCTTCCTCTCCCAATAAAAACTGGACGCCATGAAATGGCTGAAAAATTGCTGAAAGTGGCGTTAAACATCATTCATTCAAACAAACAAACAAACAAACAAAGGCCAATGCCTGTTATTTCTTTACAAATCAGAGAGCAGAACGAAATATGAATTTATTAGTTTAAACATATTTTATTTCCTCAAATATGCAAATAGGATAAGACACAAGTTAAACAAACTTATGAAGTCTTGTCAAAATATACAATATATTACAAAAAGAACGTTCGTGGAGCATGCATACAATTTAATACAATTTATAGTATATTATATGTCATGTGTGTGTAAGATAAGATATGGACAAGGAGAAAGAGAGAAGGTATAAGGAAAGAAAAACAATATTGTAGAACAATAAAGAATAAGGATGATGTGATGATATGTGCGATTCAAAAACCCTGTGTTCAATGCCTAAAACAACATGGAATCTTTCTGACCCTTTGATATATACATGTTTAAAAACTTGTTCGTTCGGTGGGCAATAACGGGTTGCCAGATGTTTAAAGTTCTAGATTTATTGGACAGTAATTTGGTAGCCAGACAAATAATCTGTCTCTAATGTTAGTATATTTAGAACATGCAAAGAAATGATGATACGAATCTTCACGGTCAGAGCCACAACGACAGGATGGATCAGAAATAATATTTACCCTGTAAAGATCATAGTATAAAAATGAAGCTAAGCATCTTAGTTGGGTCAGGACAATATTGAATTTGCGTAGTCCATATTCATAATGCTTCGGAACTTTTCAATATGGGTTCGTGTTTTTAGTTCGGATTTAAATTTAAAGATAGATTCAACATTACGGATTGAAATATCTAAGCTGTTACAATATCGAATAGTTGACGGTATGAAATATTCGTTAGTCAAGGACAGTTTACAATAGGGGGTCATAACGTTATTACCGTTACGCAAGGGATACACGGACTTGCTTTGTATAGTTGGCGGTATTAAATTACAAAGATATGCTGGTACAGAACTATGTTTTATATTATAAAACATTTGTAGTTTCCTACGTTTTCTGCGCAATATGAATTGATCTGTAACTGATCCCTGTAGACTCACATGCCAAAAACGCAGCACAATATCTACAATAGTCTACATAAAAAGACCGGAAAATTATCATTTGATGAATTTCCGATGTCCATGGCACGTAACTTCCCTCAGGGTCAGCGAAGCTGAACATAAACTTGATATGTAACTTATTACTGTAGACTCACATACCGAAAATCATCTAAATATCTTACAGCTTTTAAGAAACTAGCACAGTCCAGTGCCCGTAGTTTCCGTAAAAATAAGCAGATCGAGCAGAACGAAACGTAAACTTGATCTGTAATGCATAACTTTACATTTACATACCAAAGATCAGTTCAATATCTGCAAGCGTTTAAAAAAGCCTGGAAAACTGTTGTTTTAATAACATTCGCTAAGTCCAAGGCTCTTTATTTCCGTAAAATCAGCTGAGCGGAATGAAAGGTATACTTGTTCTGTAACTTTTCACTGTAGACTAACATACCAAAATTAGACTTAATATCTACAAGCATTTACAAAAAAAAAAAGAACTGTTACTTGGATGAAAGAAGTCCAAGGCCCGTAATTTACGCAAAAATCCATAAATCTACAGTTTTTCACATGGTTACAGTACTGGTGAGATCATTCGGAAGGCTTCAGATTTATAGGTAAGTCTTTGGGTTAAAACACATGTATTTCACTAGAACGAATAATCGTACCCTCGCGTTTTTTTTTTTTTTTTTTTTTTGTTTTTTTTTTTTTTTTTGCGAGGGTACGAATTTAGTCCCATTACTCGTAATGTAGCAAAGCGGGAGTGAATCACTCCCCGCAATTTGATGTCAAAAAGAAGTTGCATATATAATCCGCCGTGAATCTTGATATCTTTCAACAGTGTCAACATTTTTTTATTGGCTTTGTGTTTCGATCATTATTGATACGTGATGATAGTTATTGAAGTTTTTAATAACCCGCTGTGCGTTGTGTATTAATTGACATTCGGTGTCTATGTTTAATTACATTTACTACACGAAAAACATTGAGAAACCCGAAACTGAATGGTGTGTTTCATCTTGGGGAAAGTATATGTAAATTACTGGATTCTTACTACGGATTGGTTGTTACAGCATGCAAATTAGCACGATTATACTCAAATTAGGTCACATTATCCATATACGGAAAATTGATCAACATAGCATTTTCCACGTCGATCCATCTTCAAAGACGATAAAAGAAATTTCTTCAATATAGATCGTTTCCCGTTATTTTTTAATGTCTGAAAATTTAATAACGTAAAGAAAGTGAATATTATTGTGGTGAAATTAGGCGCCTCCTTGTTCTGGGGATTAGTCAGACCCAGTTACGCCCGGGGTTACTTGGGGATGTGCATTACCACTGATGCTGGACGGATGAAGAGCCTAGAGGAATCCGGATGCAGTGCAGAGTGTGCAGTGTGTGACGTAGACGCATGGTGGTTGTGTGGAACCTTCTCTGCTAAAGAGACTAGACGCCATCTTACTGACGGGTATTATCAGGTAATTGCACATACACGTAGGGCTCCAACTTTACCCCACCTCTGGGAGCTGGGATTAGCAACCCCACTTGGTCTCCCACTCATATTTCACTACAGTGGCGACGAGGATATTTGGTTAACTTTAATGTTAGCGGGCAGCGGGGTAACCCTGATAGGAACCTTTTGGGAAAAACAGGGGTTTTCATTTTTGTGCATGAAATTGCAATTTTTGTGTATGTAGAAGACTGTCGTGACAACTGTTTTATACTTTTTAGTAGTTTTCGAAGGTTGTTTTGGGGTTTGAAAACTTTTTCATTTTTGAAGCGGAGGTTGCACACGATACTTTCTCGTGGCTTTTTCCCGCCATTAGTTCAGTCTGGCATACTTTTATTGTGTAATCCAAGGTCGACGTACCGGAAATTGGATTGTGGGGAATACACCAGTGTGTATTGCAAACCGGAAACAAGTTTTGTGTTTGTTTACATTTTGTTTCTGTACGATTTTATGGTAGATCACAGTAAAATCGTGATCGATTTAGTTACAGTAAGGCTGTGTTGTATTGATTTAGTTATCGGAAGGTTATTCCGTGTGATTCCAGTAGTTTTTAGGAAGTTTTCAATTTATTTAGCCCCAGTTTTAGTTGTCAGTCAGAAATGTCTAGTGTAGTCAGGAAGGGTGTTTTGTTTCCAAAAGTTGATATAAATAGTTGCGAGTATAAACAACTATTGTTGTTACCGGAAGTAGGAACTACTACAGCGCAGAATATTTTAGTACTGAGAGACAGTAGTATTACAATTACAAAGGAAATAGCAAGTCGTATACCGTACTTCAGACCGACTGAAGCATTTTTTGAGTCAGTGCGTTGGCCTGAACCGTTCGATATATCGAATCTCACACAGGAAGGTGCTGAGTTGTATAAAACTATTTTGCAAACTGAACAAGAATGTGCAGACGCTATATTTGCGTTACACTACCAAGTGGATAAAGGTACATTGCAAAAATGTCAGGAGTTTAACATAGGAAACATGGATCATGGATTTCTTGATAGGACTATCAAACAAGAAATTGAAACCGATAGTGGAAATTCGTACGACACACCGTATCGTGAGTTTAAACAGGATCTAGTGGATCAACCGTATACTTCAACACCGTTCGTTGGTGCGCTTAGCCAACAAGATGACACGCTTGAGGATCAACCAAGTATACCATCCGAACAACAACAATCAACTGTTGACCGACCATGTCAACAACTTCAACAACAATATTCACCTGTTGACCGAATAAGTCAACAACTGCAACATGACACACTTGTTGATCGACAACATCAACAACCGTTTCAACAACATACAACCGTTGATAGACCATGTCAACAACCACAACCGTACATGTTTGGTGACCAGCCAATGTATCAACAAGTTCAACAACAACAAATGATGGTGGACCGACCAAGTCAACAACATCAACATATGTTTCAACCAACATTTGGTGACCGACCAAGTCGTGAACTTGAGATTCAACAACCGATTATGGTTGACAGACCAAGTCAACAGCCGTTTCAACAACATTTATTTGTTGATAGACCAAGTCAACAAGTACAACAAGACATGTTAGTAGATAGACCATATCAACAACAGTCGAATATAGACAGACCAAGTCAACAACAACCTCTCACATGTGTTGAACGACCATTTCAACAAATGCAACACATCACTAGTGATCAACTAGAACAACACCGTCAACAACAGTTTCAACAAACACCTGGCGTTCAGCCAAGACAACAAGTCGGATTTCAGCAACAACAACAGATAGTCGTTGATCAACAACAGAGACAACAAGATTTTTATGTTGATAGAACACGTCAACATGATGTTGAAGACCTTCAACAGAGGTATTTTGAATTACCGAGTTATCAACAGTCAGTAATACATGTTCAACAAGATAGGTTGTGTGACCGAAAAAGTCAACAACCAGGAAGTCAACAAAGGGTACAAGAGCAACAACTGTTGCTGGATCAAGAGGCTCAACATGAACATTTATATGCCGAAAGGAAGCAATTACAGGATCAGTACAGGAACCTGGAGAATGAATATCTCCAACTACAACAAAATGTTGCTGAATTACAAAAGGAACATGAACACATCCATCAACAAGGAAGGAGATTAAGCCAATGCTTACAGGGAATAGTACAACAGGGTCATGGTGTGAACCCCATGCCCAGATCTCATTGTACTTCAGCAGTAGAGTACTATACTCCACCGACATCGATACCGTTTGAAGAAATGTCCGTACAAGGAGCACCACCGAGTATGGTCAGAATGGATACGGATAGTAAGCAGGAAAGACCTAGTCGACGGGATGTACCCCTCCGTATGTCTCAACAGTATAGGGAGGTGAGAGGTTCTTCATCGGAAGATTCACTGCGTAGATACAGCAGGGGTAGGAACCCTCAGTCGACGAGAACGTTAAAAACTCCAAAAAATTTGAAATTTACAGGAAAGAATAAAGCAGCATGGCGATCATTCTTCCGGAAGTTCAAGGAATATTCAACAGTCAACAGACTGACAGACCAGGAAAAACGGAGTCAGCTCTGTTGGTGCCTTGAGAATGAAGCAAGTGATTATTACACTTTATTGCTTGATCAGGATCCAGACATTACCTATGAGAAGGTAATTCGCAAAATTGAAAAACGTTTTGGGTACCAGGAGTTACCGCAAACACTGAGAGCTGAATTCAACAACAGTGCTCAGAGGAAAGACGAAAGTTTGGATGAATGGGCCGACCGATTACAGCTTTTAGCAGTAAGAGCCTTCTCGGGAGTACCTGAAGAATTTGTTAATCAGACCGTTATTGACCGTTTCTGTCAAGGATGTATGGATAAACAAGCTGCGAAACATGCTTGTCATGCTCGTCCCAAGACATTGGATGAAGCATTGGATATTATAAAATATTTTCAAGAGACTAGTAAAGCAATCGATGCTACTCAAGCTGATACAACAGTGAACTATGGTAGTCCTATGGTAACGGACGATGAACCAGTTAAAATACAGGTCTATGGCAAGAAGCCAGATGGTAATATGGAACAAATTAACTTGCTGAAGGACGAAGTGAAATCAATGGCATCGAACTTGATGAAAATAACGGACACGTTAGCTCAGAATATGGCAGCTATGTCTAGTCATATGACAGCTATGACAAACAACATGACAGCAATGTCGAAGGAGCTGAACCAGCTGAAACAACAAAGGGCTGAACCCTTTAACCAACAGTTTGAGCAAACTGGTTCACAGTCAGGATACCCTCCTAGAGCAGGAAGAAAACAGGATAGTAGGCAATATGAACCGAACACGTATAGACCTACCGAGCCGAGTAGGCGAGAACAGCAAAGTAATGACTATAGATGTTTTTATTGCAACAAACCAGGGCATTACAAGAGAAACTGCCCGGATCTCCGAGGTACGCCATTTACCCCGAGGGAAAGACCGAAATACCCTAGTAGACAAGGGAAGAACACACAGTCTAGTGATGGAACACTAGGAGTAGGAAAATTAGGGACGTCAGCTATGCTGAGAGTTCCCGTTACTGTACATGGGTATCCGCTCATTGCTGTAGTAGACACCGCAGCTGAGGTTACAGTCATTTCAGATGAAGTATACAATAAGTTTAGAGAGAAACCTAAACTGGTTAAGGACGTCATCATGTTCAATGCAGGGCGTGGATTCGAGATGCGTGCGAAAAGGACAGCTCCAGTAAGTGTAGCTATTGGATTGCGGAATTGGCAAGAAACATTACACGTAGCACCAATCGATGATGATATGCTACTGGGACTAGATTTTCTTTAGAAGCACAATGCTATTGTGGACATAAGGAAGGACATCTTGTTTATGCATGGCGATACAATCCAGTTGCACTATGGGAAGAAAGGAGTAATGGAATTGTCAAAACCTAGGATATGTAGGGTGACAATGGACAGGCGAACTGTCATACCCCCACACTCAGCTGTGAGACTCAGTGGTAAATCTGAACATATTGGTAGGGAATATGTCGTTGAAACCGTGGAACAGGATCATCTGTTAGGAGCCAGAACAGTTTGTAATCCAGGTTGTCAACCGGAATTATGCCTTATTAATGTCACTGAGGACAATATTATCCTTAGGAAAGGACAGCATATAGCAAATGCTGAAGAGATCTCAGTTATCACTGGACCCCCAGTGGTGGGCCAGGTGAATAGTATACGAAACAAGGAGAAATCTAATGTTGTTTTACCAGAGTACTTACAACAATTGTTTGAAAAATCAACTGAAGAGTTGACCGAGAGACAAAAATACAAGCTTAAACACCTGTTATACGAGTACAGAAATTTTACACAGATTGAACATGAGATCGATACAGGTACAGCAAAACCTGTGAAACAACGGATGAGACGAACTCCGTCATGTTTTGTAGATGAAGAAGAACAACATCTTAGAAAAATGTTAGATGCAGGAGTTATACAACCCTCTACGTCGGAGTGGGCGTCTGCTCCAGTGCTTATCCGGAAACGGGATGGAGGTGTCAGGTGGTGCCTTGACTATAGGGCCCTGAACTCAGTCACTGTCAAAGACGTGTACCCATTACCGCTCATAGAGGAGTGCTTAGATACACTTGCAGGGAACAAGTGGTATTCTAAACTTGATGCGAACAGTGCATACTGGCAGATCAGTATAAAACCTGAAGATCGTAAGAAGACAGCATTTATAACGAAGTATGGACTCTTTGAATGTGTTAAGATGAGTTTCGGACTCTGTAACGCTCCAAGCACTTTTGCCCGAGTGATGAACTTGGTGCTGAGAGGACTGACGTGGAAAACTGTCTTAGCTTTTTTAGAAAATATTTTAGTTTTGGGATCTGATTTCGAGAATCATTTGGAAACCTGAAACAAGTTTTTCAGCGTTTGAGGGAGTACAAACTCAAACTGAAACCTAGAAAATGTGAGTTATTTACAACTTCCGTTGAGTTCTTAGGAAGGAAAATTACCAGCAATGGTATCCAGATAGGTCAACAACATCTTGAACCTGTTATGGGTTGGCCTGTACCTACTTGCACCAAGGAAGTAGAACGATTCCTTGGATTTGCGAATTACCATCGCAGTTTTATTAAGGACTATTCTAAGATTGCAGGACCGCTACATGAAGTAATAGGAAAACAGCAGTTCAAATGGACTGAGAGTCAACAGAATTCATTTAATCAGATCAAGTTGAAATTGACTTCAGCGCCAGTGTTAGCATTACCGACCAAACACGATCATTTCATCCTAGACACGGATGCCTCCGACAGAGCTATCGGAGCAGAATTAATTCAGGTGCAGAACGGCCGAGAAAGGGTCATAGCCTATGGTAGTTTTGCATTGACCCCAGAGCAACGTCGTTACTGTACGACAAGGAAGGAATTACTAGCTGTAATCAGGTTTACCAGGCAGTTTAGACACTATCTGCTTGGCAGGAACTTTACGGTCAGAACAGACCACAGTAGCTTAACCTGGTTACTAGGTTTTAAGGAGCCACAAGGTCAACTTGCTAGGTGGATGGAAGAACTTAGTCAGTATGACATGAATATTAAACACCGTTGAGGTAGACTCCACGGAAACGCTGATGGACTATCACGGATAGGAGAAAGTGAGGTGCCATGCCCAGGTTTCCAGGCTGAACTGGAGTTATCGGACTTACCTTGCAAAGGTTGTACTAAGTGTGAAAGAGCACACCGTACATGGAATAAGTTTATGTACGAAGTTGACGAAGCAGTTTCTCTGACTAAGAACAGGAAGTGCAGAGATAAGCCTGTTCAGGATTTTGCTACAGCACTGATAACACTATTCAGTGAGGATGACCAATCGAACACACCGTTGGAAAGTATAGATAATATCTTGTTTACCACAAGCATGGACATATGCTCTGGTAACCGACCAGTGATATTAACCGAAAGTGAAAACCATTACACTGTGACAGCCGTGTCACAGGAGGGAGGATTACTGATCAGTGGATTCAGTAATGATGAAATTAAAATAGCACAATCTGAGGACCCAGATTTGAAGATTATCTTGACTTGGCTTAAGGACAAGATAGAACCGCCGGACAATGTATTATTTTTAGCATCACCAGCAGCTAAGAATTATTATATAAACAAGTCGATGTTTTACTTAGATGAACAAGGAATCTTGAGGAACCATCCAAAGAAGGAGGGAGCGGGAACCAGGTTGGTTGTCCCTGCTAGCCTCAGGGGAGAGGTACTTGAACTTTGTCATGAGTTACCGTCAGCAGGTCACCAAGGGACCGAACGCACAATGGTTAGGATTAAACAGAAATACCATTGGTACAACATGTCTAAGGAAATTAGGAAATTTGTAGTGACATGTGATATTTGTAGTCAGAACAAGAAGCCGAATAGATATGCTAAGTGTAAGATGACGCAATACCATGCAGGTGCACCGATGGAGCGTGTACATCTTGATTTTATGGGACCGTTGCCTAAGACCAAGAATGGCAATGAATATATACTCATGATGGTAGATCAGTTTACGAAATGGACAGAGTGCATTCCGTTACCGTCCCAGACTGCGGAAGTAACGGCTAGAGCAGCAATCAACGAATTTTTTACCCGGTTTGGGTACCCGTTTCAAATATTTACCGATCAAGGGAGAAACTTTGAAAGCTCACTTTTCAAATCAGTTTGTGAATTGTTGAGGATACATAAGGCTAGGACAACGCCGTACAGACCATCGGCGAATGGTCAAGTTGAAAGGAAAAACAGAGTCCTCATGGACGCCGTTCGTTGTTTTGTGGATGGCTCCCAGGACAATTGGGATGAGCACATAGCTCAGTTAGCTGGAGCTTTATGTTCATCAGTGAATAGAAATACAGGATTTACCCCTAACAAGCTTATGTTAGGAAGGGAGCCAAATCAACCGGCAGAACTTATGTTTTCACATGGTAAGGAAAAATCATATTCAGGAAGTGATGAATATTTAGCAGGTATTCGCAAATCTCACGAGATCGCTAGAAATACTCTGAATACAACTCAGAATAGGATGAAACGTGACTATGACATTAAAATTTTTAGAACATCAATACAAAATTGGAGATCTAGTATATGTGCTAGACACAGCACAAGTTGTTGGGAAGAACAAAAAGCTCAGTAGTCCATGGAAAGGACCCGGAATTATTGTTCAAGTGATTACACCGTACGTGTATAAGATTAAGTTACAAAAAGTTGTGTTCAACACAAATCATGATAGACTTAAAACATGTAGGGACAGGAAAATTCCTGCATGGCTGAAGAAAGCCCAGCAGAGACTCTTACGAGGAGAGAATATTTTAACGGAGGAAACTAGTCAGACTAAGAAGGATAGGAAATACTGTATTTGTAGAGGACCAGATACCGGTGACACCATGGTACAGTGCGACACTTGTAAAGAGTGGTATCATTTGACATGTATAAACTTGTCGGCGTTGGAGGCCGAGGAATTAGATACGTATAAGTGTCCCAACTGTCAAGTAGTAGGCAGGAAGACCTTCCCTCGACCGAGGAGGGGGGAGGCAGGACAGTAGGTTTTTCCATGGTCAGGAACTCGGTAGGTGGATAGGGAACCACTACTGCAGTTGTCACGGCGGGTCTCTGTGTTGTTTCATAGGTCTGACAGGTTTGTTTTATCTTTCAGGTCTTACAAAGGACTATGTTGCGATATACTGGTATTGGCAGGGGCGCCCACCTCCGAGAGGAGGTTATCGCTCAGAATGTGGCTGAGGCTATCGTTGAAAATATTGGAGAAAATAGGGAAGTCATACCTCGAGGTAGAGGGGTGACTGTAGATATAGGTGTAGATGCGATGGGTGCCGAGGACGTTGCCCCACTCCCACGCGGAGCTTTATTGGCAGGAGGTGATATACCTGCACCGCCCCCAGGCCATGGGAGGGCAGGATTACTATGGGTACAGTGGCAAAGAACAAGGGTCACTGTGAGGGAACGTTTTACCAGGAGAATAAGGCTACATAGAACTATTGAATTCCCGCATGTGGAAACTATCCGGGAGGAAATGGAGATCACCCAGGAAGAAATACCCACCGAGGAGGCGGTGGAGGACACAGTGTCTTCAAGTAACGAGGATCTCGTATCTCACTACAGTGGTAGTGGCGAGGAACGTATAACACCGGTTATCGGTAATACTGAAGCATCCTGGGAACAGGACCTTTTGACAGTAACAAGTCAGTTGGGTATTAATCCTACGATAGAGGAGGGTATTTTTTTCAGACGCTGAGAGCGACCACCCTCTTTCACAGGAGATCGTGACCCAGCCACAGGCGCAGGAAGTCTGTAGGATACAGATGACTGGCGTATACACACCAGCAGGAGGAGAATCGCCAGAGGTGAGCGACTACGAATTTTGGCCAGAGGACGAACAGGAGGAGGAAGACGTTAATCCCCGTTCTGGGAAGAGACTTCACACTGAACCCGGCGATACTGGGGTGTCAGTGCCGATAATGATTAAAGTGCCAGTGGAAACGGAACAGCCGAGTACAAGTCAGGAGGGAGCTTGTGGAGGAGCTCAACCCTCATTTCCGGAGAAGGAGAAAACGAACAAATTGTCAGGAAGAGAATCACCTTGTTTAGTTGCGGGATGCGGAATCCGTACGAGGAAACTCCGTAAACATGTTGTTCAAACACACCTACCGTTATTATTAACTGATAAACAAACGGAGGCACAAAAGCAGAGTCCCGAATTTCAGAGGGAAATAGGACGTCTCCTACAGGAGTTAGCCAGAACAATATGTGGTCAGACGGCTAAAGTTAAACACTTAGTCGAGTACGTTAACACACGGTGTAGGATACCGTTGGACTCTAAAATAAAAGCGGAGGACCGTTTTCAGTTGTTAGCTCTGTGTAACGAGATGGACTGGGATGAACCAGATTATTTCCGACTACATCCCATTAACTGCAATGCGACTTTATCGTATTGGCGTGTAATGATGCACCTAATGAGGGTGCTGCAGCCATGGCAACTCGACATGTTGAAGGGTTGGTACACCCCGGACGTTTAGTCGGGAGATGGTTACACTGTGGCCGATGGGAGAAAAGCTTAGCGGCTGCGGCTTTTCCACGCCAGGGTGGCGTTAGTGGATTTGATATTTGTCATAGGTAGTTGAGTGGTTGTATATTCTGTATATACGTTTCATCATGTTGGCCTCATTTTACTCCAGGAAGGAGGACTCTTCTATCTATCCCGTCTTCGTACGGGGGGGTACTTAGTTGTTAATTTTGTTAGTAGGTAGTTATTCAGTAGTTTTAGGTAGAGTTAATTTCTAATGAATTCAGAAATTTACTGTTTTTTAAGATGGCGTCTTTACTTAAGGTATATTTTCTAGTCCTTGTGATAGGAGCTAGGGGTTTAGTTATTTATAGGATCCGGGGAGGGCTAGCTTTTAAGTCAGGGTAAAAGTCACAGTCCCTGTGGAGTACCTTGTTAGGGAATTGTTTTACTCGGGACAGGAGTCCCGCGCTGAAGAAAATGGGGGGGGGGTGGTGAAATTAGGCGCATCCTTGTTCTGGGGATTAGTCAGACCCAGTTACGCCCGGGGTTACTTGGGGATGTGCATTACCACTGATGCTGGACGGATGAAGAGCCTAGAGGAATCCGGATGCAGTGCAGAGTGTGCAGTGTGTGACGTAGACGCATGGTGGTTGTGTGGAACCTTCTCTGCTAAAGAGACTAGACGCCATCTTACTGACGGGTATTATCAGGTAATTGCACATACACGTAGGGCTCCAACTTTACCCCACCTCTGGGAGCTGGGATTAGCAACCCCACTTGGTCTCCCACTCATATTTCACTACATTATGTTCGAATTTTGTATAAATAGACTGAAGGTAGAATTTTTTATTTGCTACATTACGAGCAATTGGACTAAATTCTGCCATTAATACGACAAATCACAAAACTAACTTCGGATTATAACGGCAGTAAAATTCGGCCTAGTATTTCACTAAATTGTTACAGTACTGGTAAGATCGTTCAGAGGGCTTTAGATTTGTAGGTGAGTCCTTAGGTTACATCACAATATTTCATCAATTGGTTACAGTACTGATGAGATCGTTCGGAAGGCTTCAGATTTATAAGTGAGTCCTTAAGTTACATCACATGTATTTCACGAAATGCTTACAGTACTGGTGAGATCGTTCGGAAGGCTTCAGATTTATAAGCGAGTCCTCAAGTTACATCACATGTATTTCACCAAATGGTTACAGTACTGGTGAGATCGTTCGGAAGGCTTCAGATTTATAAGTGAGTCCTCAAGTTACATCACATGTATTTCACCAAATGGTTACAGTACTGGTGAGATCGTTCGGAAGGCTTCAGATTTATAAGTGAGTCCTTAAGTAACATCACATGTATTTCACCAAATGGTTACAGTACTGGTGAGATCGTTCGGAAGGCTTCAGATTTATAAGTGAGTCCTCAAGTTACATCACATGTATTTCACCAAATGGTTACAGTACTGGTGAGATCATTCGGAAGGCTTCAGATTTATAAGTGAGTCCTTAAGTAACATCACATGTATTTCAACAAATGGTTACAGTACTGGTGAGATCGTTCGGAAGGCTTCAGATTTATAGGTGAGTCTTTGGGTTAAATCACATGTATTTCACCAGTTGGTAACAGCACTGGCCCCAGTTTCATAAAACCTCTCAAATAAAGATTTTCCTCAAATTTCCGGCAATCTGATTGGTCAATATTTGAATAGAGGATGAGTTGAGGAAATCCTCAAATGTGAGATGTTAAATGAAACCAGGTCCTGTTCTGAATCTCCTGTTCTTAGTGAACTTTTCAGCACTGATGTTTTTTGCTTTATTTCTAATCACGTTTAAATATGATTTGTTCTAATATGCCATGTTAAAATACCAGATCCTGGTTCCATGGAATATTCTCGTGAAATGTAAATGTTAACTTTAATAAATTGCATGAAGAATTATAAATTAATGACCAGCCCAAAGACATTTAGGACGAGATTGTAAACTGTAAAATAACTCAAAGTGTCATCTAGGTGTGGATGAGGATAAAAGAAAAAATAATAAACATACAATATTTTTTATAAATCATTAAAAACAGAAACGAAACGAAAGTTTAATCTTTCCGATTTTAATTTTGAACACAGAAAAATCATAACTAAATTTAGATTATCTGTAAAAGGTAGATATCAAAAGATCCCAGTAGCTACGCATATTTGTAAATATGGTAATCAAAATAAAATTGACGATGAATCTCATTACTTTTAACAGTGTGCTCAAAATAAATATGATAGATCTCCTTTATAAACACATTTATATGTTCTAGACGAAAATCCACCTTAAAGGCGTAACAAAAATATTAAACCCCACACAATTTCGGCAAAGTCTTGCTTCCTTCATAACTCGTCCGTTATTGTAACCTAATGGCGGGAGTCTCATAGGCTTGAAATTTTTATTTATGGTATTTGTTTGTTATCTGTTTGCTTTCATACATCATTTAAATGTTGATGTAAGGACAATAAAGATATAAATATAATACATATAGTTGCAATGGACTTAAATGCTCATTTTTCACGTGATCTGTTGGACCCGATTCTGAGATACCCAAACTTAACAGAGTTGTCTCGCTTTACTTGATCAGAGAGGTCTGATCGTGGCTTTGTACTTTCTTACTTTTTATACATGCTGGGCAAGGTTTTTATAGTGATCACACGCTGGAATAGCAGTGAACACATATACAGTCATCCCATAGAGACACGTTTCGTACATATAAAACATACTTTCTCAATCTCTTCAATTCTGCATTGTAAGATAAGGAAATGAATTAAAACGAACAAGTATATCTGAGCTACTGCTCTTCAGACGACAATCAATTAATCAATCAATCATTCATTCATTAATTCATTCATTCAACAAATAAATTATTCAACCAACCAATCAATCGATTTTAATGTGGAGTCAATTTTCAGCCGCCTGTTACCATTTTCCGTCACATTTTTCTCACTAATAGTAAGTAATACATGCTGAAATTTTGCAAGTAGCCTAGTATGATCATGCCATATTGTGCGAGATATTTTCTGAACTCTCCAACTCCTACTTCCTGTTTATTGACTCAGTCAATTTTCAGCTGTCCGTAACCATGTTTAAAATAGATTCGATGAAGAATATTCTGTACACATTCTACTGTGACTTTCCGTAGATAAAATACTCCCATATATAGAACGTACTTTATCTATTCTAGACCCATGGTAATTAACAGAAACTGATACGACAATTGGATATTACATACTCAACTTGTTTTCGCATTTTCGCCTTAATATTTCAAAAATGCGAAAACATGAATCCGGCCATCATGCTTACTTGTACTTGAGAAAGAAAGAAACAAAACACGATATAACAAAATAGTGAAAAAATAAAAACCGTGAACCACTAAAAATTGAAAAGGAATGAGGTTATAGCAGATTTAGTTTAAAGTAACATTTGACGTTGTCCAAAGACTTGTCGGTTTACATTGATCATGTACCCCATCAGATTTGACGTATAGACCAGATACACCACCAGGTGTACGTAGACCAGGTACTTACACAGGTGTGACCTAGACTATGTACTCTTCTTCTTCTTTCTGTTTCAGCACTCCATCAATACTGATGATTACGTGCCGGGCGATGTTACTTGCCGACGCATGCGTGGGTACTATTTACAATAAATAAAATTAAAAAAAGTCAAATGAGTACAAATTAATAAGCAAGTGGGTTTTTGTTTCTTTTTCTTTTTCCTTTTCCATATTTTACTCTTTTTTTTTGTTTTCTTTTATACTATACATATAGGGATAAAACTATTTACAAAAGGCTGTGTTTAGATGTGAAGGTGTTGCTGAAGAACAGGTATTGTAACCTGTTCTTTAAAGCTGTCTAAGGTTGTACACTGCACTGCAAAGGCAGGCAGGAGGTTCCACTGTATAATTGTTCTTGGGAAGAAAGAGTATTTATAGGAATCTTTGTTGGTGTGTATATGTCTAAAGGATAAATTATGTGTAAACTGTCTGGTTCGTGGATCTGAGGGTATGAGTAAGTTTGTAGGTTAAATAGCAACAAGATGGTATATGACTTTATAGAAGAAGATGATGCGTGTTCTTGTGCGCCTTTGTTGGAGTGTAGGCCAGTTAAGATCTGTTATCATGTCAGTTACTGAGCTGGTGTTATGGTAACGATTGGTGACGTACCGTACTGCTCTGCGTTGGACCATTTCAAGTTGGTGCTCTGTGGATTTTGTATGAGGGTCCCAGACGCAGCAGCTGTATTCCAATTTCGGACGTACTAGAGCTTTGTATGCTTTTTCTTTGATGTTTGGTGATGTCACTTTTAAGTTGCGCTTAAGGAAATTAAGTTGTTTTGTTGCAGATGCAGAGAAGTTGTCAATATGCTTGTTCCATTTTAAGTCATTCTGTATTGTTATGCCAAGATATTTTGTGGATGTTTCTATCTTAAGTTTGTGCTGGTGTAGTGTGTAGTCATATGATACTGGGTTTCTTTTTGTTGTAACCTGGAGGATTGAACACTTGTCAGGATGGAATGACATGAGCCAGTCCTCCTCCCATTTTGCTGCCGCTGTTAGGTCTTGTTGTAATTTTTCTGCATCATCTTTGTTCTTAATTGTTCTGTATATAATGCTATCATCAGCAAAGAGACGTAAAGTGCTATGTTTGATGTAGTCATTGAAATCATTAATATATACAAGGAACAGTATTGGACCCAATACTGTGCCTTGGGGTACACCAGATGTAACATGTATGTTTTCAGAGCATTCACCATCGACTAGGACTGTTTGTGTTCGTTGGTTGAGGAAGTCTTCTATCCATGATAGCGTGTTTTTATCAATTCCATAGTATTGGAGCTTGTATAATAGTCTTTTGTGAGGGACTTTGTCAAATGGCTTGGCAAAGTCCATCACAATGACGTCTGTTTGGATGTTACTGTTGTTATTTTGTGCAAGTTCTGGGATGAATGAAATGAGTTGTGTCTCGCAAGATCTTGAGGTGCGGAAGCCATGTTGGAGGTCATAAAGAATGTTGTTTTGTTCAAGATGGTCCATTACATTACTTGCTATTACATGTTCCATGATCTTACAGAGGATGCATGTGAGTGAGATGGGCCGGTAATTTGTGGCATTATGTTTATCTCCTTTTTTGGACACTGGACAGACATTAGCATGCTTCCAGTCTTGTGGTATTTTACCTGAGTCTAAGGTTTTTCGAAAAATGAGTGTAATGATGGTGGCCACTTCAGTACTAAGTTCTTTCAGTACTTTCCCACAGATCATGTCTGGGTCGGTTGCCTTATGTGGATTTATTTGTTTTAATAATTTGAGTACTCCTTGTTCTGTGATGTTAATGCTTGTCATTTGTGGGTAGATGGATCTTCCTTTGTCTGGCATGGTTAGGTTGGGTATTTCAATTGAGAATGCCTGCTGAAATTGATTGTTTATGATATTTGCTTTTTCTTTCTGATTTTCTGTTAATATGCCTTTTTTTTAGCGCAGCAATGCCGGTGTTGTCGTTTTTCATACATTTTATGTAGGAGAACAGATGTTTTGGTTGTTGTTTTCTTATGTTATTTTCTGGTTCTTGTACTGGTAGATCTAAGATCATGTTCTCTACATAGTTCCAATAAGCTTTTCTCATGTCTTGTTGTAGTGATTGTTTGATATTTTTGTATTTTTGAATTTGTTCAGGGCTGTTTTTCCTTTTTCCATGTAGACGTTTGGTTTTGTTAATTTTCATTTTTAGATTATTATCAACCCATGGAAGTTTTTTCTTGTTGGTTATGGTTTTCTGGGGGATGTTATGTTCCATGGATTTAAGTAAGTTATTCTTTAACTTGTTCCATAGTTCTTCTGATGTTGATTTACAATACTGGTCTTTTATCTCGAGTGTTAACGATTCAAGGTCTTTTCTCATTTGTGACCAGTCTGCCTTCTTAAATTGAAAGGTTTTTCTGTTTGGTTTTCTGTTCCTCTTAAGTGTTAAAGAACATTCAGCAAAAACAATGTCGTGGTCAGCATTCCCAATTAGAGGCATGGTTTCAACTTTATTTATTATATTTGGCATGTTCGTAAGTATGAGGTCAAGTGTTATGTCCCCTCTAGTGGGTCTTTTTACAATTTGCTCTAGTGCATGATCTTATACAATGTTTAGTAGTTCTTCATGGATCTTTGGGTCTGGTTTGTTTGGTTTTGTGCATGGGACTTCCCAATCTATATGTCCCAGGTTGAAATCGCCACCAATTACTACTGTTGATTTGTTTGTTTGTTTAATTTTACCTAATGATTCTTTCAGCTGTTCTATGGCATGACCTTTATTTGATGGTGGTCTGTAGAAGCTGCCAATTATAAGTTTGCGGGCATTTTGCATGTTAACTTCTGCCCCGATTATTTCAGAGTCTGTTTGCATGGTCTTTATTTCTGATGACAGAAAATTTGAGGATACTGCTAAGAATACGCCTCCATGGCTTTGATCATAGTAATTTTTTGGTCTATCTTTCCTGTTAACAGCAAATTCTGAGGCTGGGAAAAACTCATTGGATGGTATGTCATTACTAAGCCATGTCTCAGTACCAATGACTATATCTGGTTTGACTGATGATAGGATTTCATCAAGTTCGGGTTTTTTGTTTTTTATAGACTGAAAGTTTATATTTAAGATCTTTATTGGTGTTACTTTCTTTTTGTTATTCTGGTTGGGCTTCTTTTTAGGAGATGATTGAGCTTTTGGTTTACCTGGGCTACCCACTAGGCTTGTTGTGTCTGATAGAGGATCAAAAACATTTGTGATTTCTAGGGAGGACAAGTCGAAGATGGATGATGAGAAGTTTGGCATGCCACATTGGATGCACGCCCATGATATATTTGATGAATCCATTACTTGGTATGTAATAATGTGACAGTAACCGTTAATGTAATACAACACCCAAATGCATCAAAACTCAATTTTACTAAGATTATAATATAAACGTTTATGCTATTGAAAACAAGTTGATATAGGTCTGGTTTCAACATAAAAAGATTTCCATGTTTGAATTTTTTAGTTTATTACATTAACGGTTGAGAATGTAACCGTTATAATGTAATAAATTCAAGAATCAAAAAAAAATTTTTGCGTAGCCTAAGATAAAACTAAGGTGTATTTTAAGATCAGGTATGTTTAAATGAGCTACTGAGTTTATTACAATATGTTAAAATATATTTTAAAAGTTTATTACATTATCGGTTGTTATTACATTAACGGTTGCTACATTTGTATATGTTTGAGGTCATACCTTGACAATTTGCATGGTACAAGATGTTGCATGCATCGCAACAGAGTGCCTTTTGTTTCCATGTGACTGCACGGTTACATGTGCCGCATGGCCATCTAGGTGTTTTGTGGCCAGGGTTCATTTCTGTGTCCCCAGATACAGCGAGGAGTAGTAAGCATAAGTACTGTTCTGACATTTTTGCTTTATTAATGTTGTTTCTGGAAAGTATGGATCTGTAATTGGAGTAGTGCACTGATTTTACATTTTGCATATTTCCTACTGTTAATAACAGGTTTTTGTCTGCATTTTTCTGTGTGATTGGCTGATTGCACATTTGACAGATCAGCATGGTTGCTATGACTAGATTGAGCGACATGTTGCATGTTTATGATGCTCCATGACCATGTTATAATGAAGTATCCCAAAACCAGTCAAATGTTAGTTCTTTACACCTACAATATTACCTTTACCTTACTATTAAAAAGAAATGTTAATCTTCGTACCCTGGGCTCCTCAGGTAAGAAGAAACAGATAGCCTGTTAGTCAGAGGATAGTGGAAGTGGGGAGTTTTGTACTCCACCAGGTTCACAAAAACTAGATAATACTCCAAGTTCACAAAGATTTGATACGCCTCAAAGTCCAGGTTTTACGTAAACCAGGTTTTCCTGGTATAACACAGACTAGGTACTTTTAAAGGTTTACGTAGACTATGTTCTTCTCCATGTTTGGCGTAGACTAGATACTCCCAAAGATTTGACGTTGACGTTGACTTGGTTCTTCTCCGGGTTTGACGTAAACAAGACACTCCTTCAGATTTACGTAGACTATGTTACTCGAGAACTCTAGGAAATTTCAAATCAAATTTATTATATGTTTATGCACAAGGTTCTGTTAGCATAAGTTGAAAAGGAATTTGTAAAAATATAACATAAAACATAATCAGCAACCCATCTCCTTGGAAACCGGAGGGAGTATGTTGTCGGCTAAACATCTGGATATCTTTCATACAGCAATTACGCAATCACGCAAACGTCGCCAATTTGTTCTATAGTTATTTTATTTCAGTTAGCTAAACAATATTGAAACACTGGAGGTTGCGGGTCAAGCTTTACTGCGGGCAGTGTGTGCTGGACGTCAACCTTCATTGACAAAGATTGCTAGCTTTCCTTGTCTTCACTTCTGTCTATAAAACTGGATCCTGTGAAAATTCAAAGATAATGACGCTACTTGATGTATTACTTCCGAGTTTATATGAACATTTTTTACTTCAAAAACGATGTAGTTAACTATCGTCATTTTGTACAGATCTTTACAGTACATACACCTAACAAAGAAAGACAACTCTTTATTTGAAGACAATTTAATCCCAAAATGGAAAATGCCTCTCATTGGTCAATCAAGTTTATTACAGTTACACTTAATTTGTTGACAGCCTGTTCTCAAATATTCGAAGCAGTGAAACTAAGTAAATTGAAAATTTCAAGATGAAAAACTATGCACAATGCAATGAAAAACTAAACACTGTTGGCTCTGTCTGTGAAAACCCGACAAATTTCCAGATCGTTCTAATGTTCTAAACTAAGCGCAGTGAAAATTGTAGTTTCATTTCAAATATTTCCACTACTGAACTGAATATCATAAATATCAAAAAAAGTGCGCGTATCAGTTAAACATGTAATTGATGTTAAAATTTATTTATTTATTTATTTATTTATTTATTTATTTATTTATTTATTTATTTATTTATTTATTTATTTATTTATTTATTTATTTATACATTGGGCATGTATTATTTACAGAACTAAAAAGAACTGCGTCACTTTTATATGTTTAATCCAGATGCGTTCTTGTCATTAATTTAGGGGGGGGCCTCGGTGGCCGAGTGGTTAAGGTAGTTCGTTTACTATTGATCACGTGGTCTGTCAACACTGAGATTGCGGGTTCGATTCTCGCTGCAGGCAGGGTGTACTCGACTCCAATCTTAATTGACAAGGATTGCCAATTTTCCTACCGCAGGTCGGGGGTTTTCTCCGGGTAGTCCGGCTTCCTCCCCCAATAAAAATTGGACGCCATGATAAAGCTGAAAAAATGCTGAAAGTGGCGTAAAACTCCATTCAAACAAACAACAAAACATTGATTGGATTTATAAAATAGTTCACGTCGCGGCACCATCCGGTATAAGTTATATTAGGGACCCCAGTGGTCGAGTGCTTAAGGTAGTAAGTAATTTACTTTTGATAACGTGCCTGTCAACACAAAGGCTGCGGGTTCGACCATTATTTCGGACAGGGTGTGCTCGGATCCAACCTTAATTTACACAGATTGTCTATTTGTCTGTCAGATGTCGGGTATTTTCGCCTGGTACTCCGACTTCCTCTCCTAGTAAAAACTTTAATCCTTGTTATAGCTGACTGTGGCGTTACCATTTTACAAATATATAAAGGGATCTGTTTATATTATTTTGCATACAACATATATTTAAAACATATAATCGAATTAACCCTGGGCACATGACTAGTAATCTTTCGAAATTGAAGCATCGAGTACACGTTTGTCTTTATTCGTACGAAGCTGTTTTGATCCTTCTATGAGACACTGATATTTCAATCTTGTAATTAACGTCACTAGTCTGTTTTGTTCATACGTTTGAATTATATTTTATAAGAATAACGGGTTGATTTAGCACAATCAGAAGACATTTCTGTAGGGGAATCACCTGTCTGTAGGGGAATCACGTGTCTTTAGGGGAATCACGTGTCTTAAGGGAATCACTTGTCTGTAGGGGAATCACCTGTCTGTAGGCGAATCACCTGTCTGTAGGGGAATCACCTGTCTGTAGGTGAATCACCTGTCTGTAGGGGAATCACCTGTATGTAGGCGAATCACCTGTCTGTAGGGGAATCACCTGTATGTAGGCGAATCACCTGTCTGTAGGGGAATCACCTGTCTGTAGGGGAATCACCTGTCTGTAGGGGAATCACCTGTATGTAGGCGAATCACCTGTATGTAGGCGAATCACCTGTCTGTTGGATAATCAGCTGTCTGTAAGGGAATCAGCTGTCTGCAGGCGAATCACCTGTTTGTAGGAGAATAACCTGCCTCTAGGAGAATCACCTGTCTGTAAGGGAATTACCCCTCTGCATGGGATTCACCTGTGTGTAGGGGAATCACCTGTCCGTAGGGAAATCACCTGTATGCAGGGGAATCACTTGTCTATAACGGAATCACCTGCCTGAAGGACTTTGTCGGAATTATTGTTTTATTCATTAATTTCCTAGGCCGTGTAATTATGACAGGTTGATAGTGTAATTATGACAGGTTGATAGTGTAATTATGAAAGGTTGATAGTGTAATTATGAAAGGTTGATAGTGTAATTATGACAGGTTGATATTGTTTTAATCAATCACTTGCTGAATCCTGTATAAAGGCAACAATTGTTGGTACTGATAGCTTGTAACACAAATAACAAGAATGCAGAGACAATTTACGCTATATATACAGAACAAAATATAAACACAAAAACACTGCATAGACGGAAGTGAGACAATATCAGCGAGAATGTTCCTACGCTTCTTTTTATAGTTTTAGTGAAGTTACACAGTTTAAATAATAATCTGTGTTACCTAGTAGACATCAATTCAGAAGAGGTCAAAACATTTGCCCCAGTTTAAACATATTTTGGAAGGAATAGTTAACGTTTTTTGACCAAAAATGGGCACTGGAGGATGTAATGGTATTCATCATCCAATTTTTGGCAGTTGCACAAAGGACAAGATCTCATTACTCTATCTATATTCATCCATCTCCCAGTTTATATTGGCAGATGATGATTTGCAGTTCTAAATATGCAAAGTGTTATAGCTGAATACAATGTCGGAGACCCACTTCCGGTCACGTTCTCGTTTTGCTACCTCTTACAGACCGTAGGTAGACTTATAGATATTTTCTCGCTTTCATGAAAATTCATTAAATTTAATTTCCCAATGGGAACGACGTTTATTGGGTTAAACTATTTTAATAGTTTAAACGCTTCGCCGGGATGTGCAAGCGAACTATCAAAATAGGACATTGAATATTCATGAAAACGAGGAAATATCTACAAGTTTAGCTTTTCTAAAAAGCTAACCGTCTCTTAGCTGCATTACAAATTTTATGGAATTATTAAAGTATCTGGGTTTTTTTTAATTTATATGTAGGATAGGTAAACAATATACATGTACTTTGTAAGGACATTGTTTACGCTAAACTATTATCCAATGGTGCTTGAGAGATTTAAATGCTTCACACGTGCTTTTTTTTAAAATAATTAAACAAAAGTTGACTCCCTAAACAAATGTTCAAAATGAGTGGTAAAAATATGTTTTGTTAAATTTGCATCAATATCAGAACGAAAATAAAGATACAGAACATATAATTTTTGCCTAACCCAAACAGCTTTAAAGAGTAGGGAGATTTTTGTACAATGTTTACCTTTTAATTAACCAATGCATTGAATGAAATAGAAGTAAATATTTGGAACTTAACATTACTACACTAAAATACTGATTTAACGAAAATAAAGATATAGAACATATAATTTTTTCCAAAACAGATTTATAAAGTAGGGAGATTTTGGTACAGTGTAGAAAATTATTTATAGATTTAGTAAACCACCCAATCAAGTAACAGAGAGTCATTTACTCCGAAGACTGATCGTCATTTGACTATGTATACCGTCTGGGAGACGGTAACAAGTGTGCTCAAGGTTGGCATGTGGTAGCAAAGTGATAGTTACCGCGACCGGATGTGGATTTCCAAAGATGCGCTGCATAATGGAAAATACTATTTAAATATTACTTTATTTCAAATTTCTTTTTAAATAATAGTTAATTGCTTTGGTTGAATCATAAATTCCCTTTCTGAATAAAGTGATTAATGAGATGTTGTTTTACAGTACTTTTATTCCATGCTTTATTGTTTCAAAAGACCGCACTCACTTAACGTTATGGATTTAAATCATTCTTCATATAGTTTTCTAGAAAGAATGTATACAACAAAAGGCAAATGTCTTCTCTATACCGGCTAATAGGTATGCCCAAAAAGCAAAATACTAACTTTAAAGTCAATGATAAAAGTTTGAAGAATTTTATATGTTTCCTTTAGGAACGAATAATCGTACCCTCGCTTTTTTTCTTTTCTTTTTTTTTTTTTTGGAGAGGGTACGAATTTAGTCCCATTACTCGTAATGTAGCAGAGCGGGATTGAATCACTCCGGCACTTTGATGTCCAAAAGAAGTTGCATATACAATCAGACATGGTCGATCTTGATAGCTTTCGACAGTGTCACCATTTTTTTTATCGGTTTCTCCGACAAATCACAAAACTAACTTCGGATTATAACGGCAGTAAAATTCGGCCTATGTTTCCTTATAAGAATGTCGATTTGCCTAATCAGCAAAATTCGCATCCATACATAAGTATAGGCTTGACCAGTCTATCAAAACGATCAAGTTGTATTTTAAATGATAGTTTATAAGTTCTTCCGAATGTGAGGACGTCTTACATTGCCATTAACATCTGTCTGCTTGAAAGATCAAAGTTACATGTTGTTTTGAAAATGTTACTCCTAAATAATTAAACTGATTTACTATTTCAATTAAAATTTAAATTTATTTAAAGTAAAATTTTGCTGTTTAACACAACCAAATATCATCACTTTCGCTTTATCAACATTGACGTTCATTTTCCAGGCATCGCAATATACAACAACAACAAAAGCCTCGAAGTCCAATATAAAAAAATCTGTAAAGAGAAGGAACGTTTTGTTTTATTTGATGCATTTTTGATGAGGGAATAACATTAAAAAAATAGCCAGTAAATCGGTTTTCCACCAATAAACACACTTTAAAATATTTAATTTAACAAATCTGTGTTCCGAGATCCTAACGATAACTAACATTTACTGAGAACGACATAATAACGTATCCACTCACATGAGCACATGTGACATTCAGGATAAGTATAAATATTTGGTTTGTAATCGTACTAGTATAGCGACATGTTGTAGTGTGTTGTCGTAACACGTGACCTCGATATTTGTTAAATTAATGCTGCAGCAGTGCAGGTAAACACGGTGACTATTCCAAAGATCAAATTTAAGGTTAGGGTAGCCTGTTTAGAGTATGAGTTCACCTTTAAGCTTTTGCCAACAATTTGTAAATTAAAGAAGAAACTTATTATTTAAATAATACATGTGGCAGAATTCGTTAATAAATTATAGAAAAGAAAATATTGTATATTATACATATTCTGCTATTGTTTATTGTCCTTCCCGTGATAAATTGTAGATTGACTTGCAGTTAATCTCGCTTACTACTAACAAAACATGGAGCCAAGATATAGCTGGAAAATAGTACACGGAGATGCCCCATTGTGGGTCCTCAGATGTTGATCTACAGATATAAGTGTGATGCGTAATAGGTCCTTGACCAGCTGTTTCGTATGAAATTTTACAACTTAGTCCTCAAGTGTCTTAGGCTGATAATAAATCTGTAATAACACAGTGTTTGTCACTGGTTGTATTTACATATCGCTGATTATATTCAGTCTATTTGTTATTCACAAAACTAAATGTATTGTTCGATTTAGGCTGTTCAACTGCAACCGGATGTCGCGAAATGATGACTATTAAATCATTACAATGTTTTAATTGAGTCATGGTTTTCAAGAGCTTGAGCTAAAGTAATCATATTGCTCTTCAAATCCTTACGTGATTCGATTTAGCTAATATTTTCGTCATGTTAAAATGAGAAAAGAAAATTGTTTTGCCTTCTAGCAACTTTTTAGAAAGAAAATAAATAAGGGCTTCTACTGAGAACGTGTTAAACTAATAAAGATAAAACTCTTCTGAGACAAAATATTGAAAAGTGGTTGTTTTTGTGGTATGATTTGAATAACAAAGGCACTGAAGTGGGGCAATTCCGTTTGTAATAACATATTATAAAATTACATTTCTAATTCGAAAGCACAGAATGGATGAAAGCTTGCACAAACTTGCTACGTCATCCTGTAAATACTGTGCACTTCCAAAGTGAACGTTTGTATGCATCATTATTAAAAGTCTGAAGTGAGAAATAGAAATGATATTAACACTGAAGCGCACTTGTAGAAATTATAAATTTCTTAACAATTAATTACAGTCGCAAAAATGTTGAAATAAAACCTTTCATTTTTGGAATGACAAGTAATGCTCTTCCATCCAAGTGGGCTGTAATTAGTATATTTTATTTAACAAACACGACCAAATCCCAGAGGCCAAATTTTAAACATCGTATACAAAAACTTGATATTCATCATTCTTTACTCGCTCAAATTGCCTGCCATCTTATTTGAAATTCAAATCTGATTAATACAAAACATTATACTTGTAAAGAACCATCGCATTGAAAATTAGTTAAACAATGTTCCTTACCAGTATAACTGACTGCTCAAAATGTTATTGATGAAGATGAGGCTAACTGACTGACATTATATTTCACGGTGAAATGAGCAATTGACAATTTTGTTCTGCCACGCGACAAGAAATACACAAGGGAAATTTGATTTTATTGTTGTTAAAACGAGAAATATGAATTTGTAAGCTGTCCGCTGCGAAATATAACAATCATTACGAGGGTAATTTATTTCACCAGAGGATTCAAACCAATCTGTGTTAATAATAAGAATTAATCAAATCATTTAAATAACCAGAAAATACATATGAATATTCATGTGAATTCATTTTACCGTTATTACTGACCATAAAGTAGGTACAGTAAATAATGTGCAGGGCACTAAAACATACTCGTAAATAACTGAAGTTTGGCAGTCATTTTGTTAACGTAAATAGCTGATAATTGGCATTATTTTTCCAGAAAATATGACGACCTTCAAACGCTTTTGGACACAAACTTCTATCAAAATATTCAATAAAATATAGTCTCGCATATGTATAACATCAATTAATTTTGAAAATAAAATAGTTAAAAGTATTATCTTTGGTAAACATCTTGATCTCGCTAAACCTGCTATTTTTGTATACGTCATTTTTGGGCGTATATTTCATTCTAATGTCAAGAACATAGCTGGTTTAAGTTTTATGATTAAATAGTTTTGTAAAAGTTATGTCTCTTTAAAGTATGTTCACCTCAGACACTGTCTGTTTCCGCGTAATTAGTTAATAGTAACGTAGAATTCTTACTTCTTTTCTTTTGCGTAATTCTTAGGCTTGACAAATCGAGATTTTAAAAAACAACTGCGTTTTTTAATTTTAATTTTAACCCTCAAGTTAAACAAAGTAAATATACTGTTCACATTTCGTTTGCAAAAATTGTTTAAATATTTAAATATAAGCAATAACTTCTTAAAACGCATGAATCGGAAAGTTCTGTTTATTACAGCCATCAAGACATGACATTGCTTTAGTACCGAACAAACGCTGAATATTAAATTAAATGCTAAAGGTTATCTGTGTCCATGTGCGATTTTCGGTTCTTAGTTGTACCCGATTTTCTGTCAAACGTCCAAAGTAAATCAAATAGCATCTGTTAAATTACCATTCGGAAAAAAGTATTCATTCTGACAAAAAATGAGGAATAAATAGATGACGATGCTCAACACAGAACATATTTCATGAGCAGAACCTAATTAACTTCCGCATAGAGCGCACGTGCTGCGCACGGGATCGTGGCAGATTAATTTAACCGTTATATGCTCATGAATTTATTGAAAAAGGTAAATATATTTGTTTTTCCGCTTCCGATATTTTGTCACATCTGTCATGCATATGAATTGAACTTTGGACAAATTTATTGTGATTAACGTTGTCCTTTAATTGATTTGTGTTACTTCGTCGTTTCTCTGTCGATTTAACACTCACAGTGGTTTAAAGTTCCCCCTGCTCGCCTATGCGAGATATCCGAGGTTCACAACGAGGCAACACATATGGAAATATTATGTTGTTGCATACATTTACTTTTACTTTTAAAAGCAAAAACAATGGTGACTTATTTTAATGTTTTTGTCTTGAATCTTGTGTTCTGATTAGTTCCGCTGATATTGACAAACTCTTAGTAATAAAGAATATGCACATGTATATAGAAGAGGAGAGCGATCATTCCGCGTTTTGCCTCGGAAATAAATAAAATGCTTCCAGTTCATACTGCTGATAAATTTGAATAAGCCACATGTAGTTTTCAACAAACCTATAACCTAACCTGCTTACGTTCATCTAATCTGTTACCTGTTAGTTCTAGTTCTGTCCTAATGCAGGTATGACGTCAGTACGGTTGCCTAATGCAGGTTATGACGTCTGTACGGTTCGGTCTAATGCAGGTTATGACGTCTGTACGGTTCGGTCTAATGCAGGTTATGACGTCTGTACGGTTGTCTAATGCAGGTTGTGACGTCTGTACGGTTGTCTAATGCAGGTTATGACGTCTGTACGGTTGTCGAGAAACAAAATGAAATTTCAAATTTAATAGAATGTCGTTTCTTAAATATTACTTGTGGTATCTTAGTCCTGCATGCAATAGTTTTGCTGGTACACAGGACACAACTTGTATAATCTTCTGAATAGTTGCCTTTAAGATGCCTGTGCAGTTGCTATATATAATCCTGTTAAACAGCGGTAGTGTCTTGTTTTGTCAAAACACGTGACCTTTTTTCATACGTCCTGATGTAATAGTTATATCTTTCTATCTATCATTCACAACTCTATGTGAATTAATTAAAGAGAAATCTGTGTTTAAAATCAGCTGTCTGTGCCTCTTGTGAAAAGTTATTAACATGTTAAAAGTAAGATATATTTTAACAAATTCAAACGCTGTAACGCCTAAAATGGCATATATAGTTTTTCAGTATTTTTGCATAAGAAAAACGCTTTGAAATACCTGTAATCTATCTCGATAAAATACCTGTCATCTATCTCGATAAAATACTTGTCAGCTATCCCGATTTCACACAATAATGGCAAGGAAGCTCCATATTGGATACATTTAATTGGTAATTAAATGTGAATCTAGAACATTCTCTTTTTTTATAAACACGACTCTTTATACTGACAGTTAATACATTTCTTACTTTTAATTTATCGTAGATGTGCAGCGCTTTATCATTTGACAATATTATGAATATTATGAAATGAGGGTATTCAAAACTAAGATACAAAACATTTCTTGCTAATCTTTATTTAAAACAGTATGTATTTCAAAGTCAAAGGTCAAGTCAAAAAGCTTTATTTAAAGGTCGGTTTGAAAAAAAACTTACAAACACAAGCTCTAATGAGCTTTTATGCCGACATTACATATATAAACGAGACATACACACTACATAAGACATATTAAGACACAATAAAACATTCATAACACACAGCATGCATTTCATACATAAGCACATAATAAATTGGAAAAGTTATATATATATATATATATATAGCACTACACAGACAATACATTGCATTCATTAAGAAGTATTCTTCATTGTTTTAAACGGGAGTCTAAACGATTCTGACAAAACATTTTCTTGGACCTCCAATAACAACAGATAAGCGCACCTGAAATAAATCACACAGTAAAATTTCAAACGCTAAATTAACATATAAAATAAACACGGTAGATAGGTCTGTTATTTCCTTCTGTCAAATCAATATATGATGCTCAAACAATATACACGAAGTAATTAAGTCAGACTGCACATACACCGATAAGCCGAGTAACTGCCTAGATAACTGTGTTATGACAAGTAAGAATATTATTTAGTTAACCTTTAATATTAGGTAATTTTAACTCGGGTCTATGGATTGCTGACAGATTTATAGCATTCAATAAAGTCGTAAGAGGGGGAACTGTAAATAAAAATGATAGGGTTCGGGGAAACGAAAGTTTACATGGCATTAATTATATATTTAATGAAAAATCTCAAGACTTATGTTTATCTGTATTTGGTAAATGTGTACGTTTTGGAAGAACAACATATATGAGGCTTCCAATCTCGTTGACTTCCTGTTACATTGGTATTAGTTGTGTATTGTGTTTTGTTGTCTGGTGGTTTTATTTTTCTGTTTATATTTTCTACATTGTATTTGTTATTATTGAAACATTTTACTAAAATTTATATTTGAAAAAATTCAAAAGCCAACTCCTAATTTTAGACATCAATTTCATCCGCCATTGGCTTTTGAAGTGTGTTAATTTATTTTGAAGTGTATGTCGTGATCTGGTTGCCGCTTTGGGACCAGCTTATTTCCGCCGCAACCCACCTAAAACATTTGCTACAATCCATATGGTTATTATTACTTACGAAAGTTAAGTTAAATAAAAGTTTTTTCTCTATTTTTGGCCTATTTTATTGTAGATCTTATTGTTTCTGGCCTGATAAAAATTCCTGCCACTTCAGAATTTCTCTCTTTTCCATTTGCTCTTTGAAAAAACGTTCGTATCTTCATAGAGACAAAATAAATATTATCCCAAGAGGAACGCCAAAAAATAAAATTTGCTGACATGGTATGTATTTCGAGTATATTTATGTTCGACTTATTATAAAATCGTTAAATATGCACATTCAGAGTACTCATTTACAATATACGTAGAATGTCTCTACATAGTCTGCCTTATAAAAAAGATTTATAACATGAAAATAATCAAATATAATGTATAATATAATGTGGGTTACATAATATTAATAGCAATACACACATTAAAAAATAAGCATTAAAGCAGACTTATTACGCAGTTGAAAATATATTGATCCCACAAATATAAGTATATATTTTCTAGTTCACTTAGATAGTCTTTAGTAAATTAATAAAATTTTCTAAAGGTTCAGAAGTAAAATATTTTCCTCCAATAAATGTACGCCAAACTGTATTTCATCAGCGTATTTAACACTGAATTTTTATATTTACTTCATAACAACTATTAAGATACAGCTTGTATGTGAAAATAAAGAATACTTATTAATAAATATGTGAAAACTCAAACGGACTGATTAAGTTATTAAACAATGTGTTATGGCATATAAAACACAATAAGTACGAACATCTTCTGCTAAAATTGCAAAATTAAAGCTTCTTAAAAATCATTTGGATCACAAAATTTGAACAAACAGTTAAAATATCTTTTATTACTGTTATAAATTTGTTTAGACTTCAAGATAAAAGTGGTATAGAACACTCATAATTTATACATGATTCTTTGTAGGTTTTTTTTATTTTTCTCGCTATAAACACAGTTCATACTTGTATTGACAAAACATCTTCAGACATAATGACTTGTATAGTAGGCGTTAACACAGCACGGTGATCTCCGCCCATCGGAACGCCTCGGTCGATAACATTTTCTCTTATCACATTTGAAGTTTTATTTCAACAAATTAAAATAAGAATGTGTTTAAATCTTGTTTATAAAGTAATTGTGTTTGTCTGTATTTGTGTTCAACGAATATTCCTGTGGAATTTATATTGTTTTAAGGTATAAAATAATTTTACCCATAGATTCTGCAGAATTGTAATTAAACAATATAATAGAATAACAGAAATAATATTTAAAACACGAGAATAATTCATACGAAAGAAATGCAATATTTAGGAGCATTCTATTTTTTTTATTATATTACATAAGTATTTTTTTATTATTACACCTAAATATGCTAGTATACATGTGTGACTTTTATCAAGCATTTGTCTAGCCTTGTCTTTTGTGTATGTGTGTGTGTGAACGGTGTTTAACGCCACTTTCAGCAATTTTTCAGCTATATCATGGCGTCTAGTTTTTATTGGGGGGATGAAGCCAGAGTACCCAGATAAAACCCCCGATCTGCGTCTTTTGTGTATGTATTGCTTCTCATTTAAAGAATCAGTACGATTGTTTACTAGTTCGTCCGCTAACCGCGAAACTTATTACAACTTAATTACAGACATTTGTTCCAGACGTTAAACCCGTCACTTACAAACGGTATACATTAACTTACAAAGCCAGAATCAATGAGCCGTAACACTTTAATAAGAGCGTACGACTATTTTATGAATTATAATAAATGGAAGATGTTAACAGAGAAGCATGGGAGTCAATGGTCCAAAACATGACATTACTTGTGTGTTGAAATATTAATTATAAACAAACAAATATAATAGAGGTACACAGACTGTGGAACTAAGGAACTGTTCGTTTTTACTGTTTAGACGCCATGTTTATAGTTTACATTAACAGAGAAAACAAAAAACCAAAGTTCTCGCACGACAACAGAACACAGAGATGAAACAAAACAAATTATTTTTATAGTAATAACATTTGTGTTGTTTTCACCAATGCATACAAAAAACAGGGATAAAAGACAGTTTTTTTGTATCTGTGGCCAAATTATTGTCTTGCACTTTCATACATTAAAGATCAAACAAATGTCTACTTTATGAGTTGGGATGCTGACATTCCATTCCCTTCTTAGATGGTAATGTACCACTTGCCCCAGTCTGACAGTTTTTATATCCAAATTTGTACTAATCCTGTATAGTTAAATGAAAGATGTAAATTACTAACCAATAAATTAATGCACTTATGAATAAATTACGTAAATTTTGTATGCAGTTCTTGGAAACAGGTGAACAGTTTTTTACCAAATATAATATTGATTAAATAATCGCGTTATATTAAAGAGGGTGCTCGGAACCTCTGTAAATTATTTTTACTCTTTGAACCATTCCACACATTGAACAGATGTTCCAAGACAACTAGGGTATTTATTCTTTGGTTGTATTGAATGGTTCATGTCGATGTACCTATAGTTGGACATAAATAATGGAGTGTTAGGAATCCCAATAACTGTTTCTGTCACGTGACTGTTCCAAGCCAGGGGTTTATGCTCAGTTGTTTTTGTCCTTTTTGTTGTTGTTTGATTTCGTATTTTTTTTGTTATACTCGCGTCGTTGAGTAATCAATTTATTTATGATTGTTTGTGTTTGGTCCACCTCCCCGATCATAGTTCTCGCGAGATTAAATTTTGCATGATGTTTATGGTTGATCTAAATTCTCGATCTTAAATGTTATTCTTAGATAAAAAATGAAATAGCTCATAACCTATGCTTTCTCCATTTTCCACAGGTGGTGGCTACGTTGCAGACAAACCACCGTGTGTGAGTTCCAAATGTTGGGTTTTTTGTGTATGTTTGTGTGGGGTTTTTTTGTGTTTTGTTTTGTTTTGTTTTGTTTTGTTTTTTTTTTTTTTTTTTTTGGGGGGGGGGGGTGGTTGATATCTATTTTACATACTACTGACACAAGCATGTCGAGTATCGCTAATTAATATATTATATTGCAATCACGTTATCCGTCTGTCCGCTCGTATGTCTGTACTTTCGGTGCAAACTTTAGTAACAGATTTCTCGGCTTCTATTAAAGAGATTGATTTCAAATTTGGTGCACAGGTTTAGCATGATGAGTTGTACCGTGCTTCCCCTGTCCTGGTCAGTCAGTTATCTACTTCCTGTTTTCGGAGCCGAAAAATGGCCGAGCGGGGGTATACTTACATGACTTAGTGCTGGTCCGTGTTATTATTATTATTATTATTATTATTATTATTATTATTATTATTATTATTATTATTATTATTATTATTATTATTAGACAAAAGTACATTTACTCGACCTAAAGGACCAGATTATCTAAGGTGGTTATGTACTTTAATTTTCTGTATGTCATCTGAAATAAAAACCCACCACAAGAATATTAAATAAGATTATGTCGTAATTAGATTTTGAGTAGTTTTTTTCCTACAAACATAATAATATAATATTTCAAAACTTTAATAATTTATTATAAATACATTAAACAGTCTTCAAACCCGCGTCCATGGTGCAACACGTTTATGTAAACATTTGTTTAAATACTTCCGACCGCAGTAACCCTCTTCATGTTCGTGTACTCAGCTGATAAAGGGAGTTACTTTTTGTAAAAACAGAATATAAGAGAATTTTGGAGTATTTTTCATTTTTATGTGTTCTTTTGTTGTCAAAGATTTACTGTTTGATTAGAGAAATTGGTTGTTTGTATTAACCGTTCAATGTGAAAACAAATTGATAGACACGCCCCTTGATAAAAATGTTTGACAGAAGGAATTTATTGTAACAATTTAATGAATAGTATATTACTTTCTGTAAAATAAATATTACGTACAAAAAAGACAACAAATATATATATTAAATAGCAGAAATTGATTTTTTTCCGCCTCTGTATAATTAAAATAACAGGAATGTTATAAGTTGATAATTTAAATAAAAAAGTTTTTCATTTAAAATATAAAATATGAAGAATGAAGTGAAAGTTGTTGTTCATAATTTGATAAATACAAATAAATCCTTCTGTGTAATACGATTATTTTACTAGTTTTGACACTTTTTATTTTATCATTTGATGCTTGTAATTTTATTACAAGACGCGTTAATACTATTTTGAAATGAGTTTGAAATCGGTATCTGACGGGCAGGTTTTGCTTTGGCCTGGATTAGGGTTACATTAAACGTCTGACACAATAGTGTTATGGGTTTCAATGACTTTTGCAACGTTTCTTAATTTCCAGTCATACACCAATGAGCTGCCCAGAGTGTCCTCAGCTGGCGGATTGACGGTTACAGTCCTTAACAACAGAGCTGCCCAGCGCGTCCTCAGCTGGCGGAGAGAGCAGTCCTCAACCACAGAGGTGCCCAGCGCGTCCTCGGGTGGCGGACTAAGCAGTCTTCAACCACAGAGCTGTCCAGCGCGTCCTCTGATGGCGGAGACAGCAGTCCTCAACCACAGAGCTGCCAAGCGTGCCATCAGGTGGCGGAGACAGCAGTCATCAACCACAGAGCTGCCAAGCGTGCCATCAGGTGGCGGAGACAGCAGTCCTCAACCACAGAGATGGCCAGCGCGTCCTTGGGTGGCGGAGAGAGCATTCCTCAACCACAGAAGCGCGTCCTCGGGTAGCGGAGAGAGCAATCATCAACCACCGAGTTGCCCAGCGTGTCCTCAGATGGCGGAGAGAGCATTCCTCAACCACGGAGATGCCCAGCACGTCCTTGGGTGGGCGAGAGATCTGTCCTCCGGTCGCGGACTGATTATGTCTCCTAAGGTGGCGGGACCGAAATATTTCATGGGACAAGGGGATTGTCAGGTTATAATATGAAAAGCCTGGCCGTGAATCATAGTCAGTAACGTGTATAGAAAGTCCCACGCGCATTGCATTAAAAAGCACCTTTTGTAGATAAAAAGAAAGAATATACAGATCTAAGCCTCTTTAAAATGTTTAATATTTCACTAATTCCCAACTAGTGGTTTAGCTATTTTCTGGACCTGCTAAATTTCCGCAACGTAACATTAAAATTTAAGAAAGTTTTAAATTAACAATTTATATAGTATGTATATTGTGTACCGCGCTGTGAATAGTTTAAATTTATTACTGCGCTACTTAAAGGGACATTCTGTTTGTTCAAGAACCCCAGACCTAAATTATTTTCACTTAATACTGACATAATTTTCCATTAAAGATAATATTTTCTTATCTAACGAGTGAAGAGTGCAATAAAGTCATGAAATACTTGAGTTGTTACTTGAATAAAAATAGTGCACCGTGCAATAAACTGCGATATAAAACGTAACTTGTTTTACATGTTACCTAGAACGTTCATAGCAACCAGAGTTATTAAATTTTTTATTATTTTATAACCACCGACACCTCAATAAGCAAGACAATTTACAATATTCCATACTTAGATTCTCATTATCTAAGTATTATTCAAGTATTTGGGTACTGGTATTCGTATAATTCACAGGGTACCAGACCATTCAACAATACCCGGACATCATGTACTGGTATTCGTGTAAATCGCAGGGTACCAGACCATTCAACAATACCCGGGAATCATGAAGTGCTAATCTTAAAGGTAACAAGGTACCAGACCATTCTACAATACTCCGAGATCATTCACTGTTATTCGTATGTCACAAGGTACAGACCGTTCTACAATACCCGGGAATCATATTCTTGTTTTCGTATAAATCGCAGTGTACCAGACCTTATATAATACCCGGAATCATGTAGCGGTATTCGTACAAGTCACAGGGTACCAGACCATTCTACAGGGTAACATGTACTGGTTTTACAGGGAACCAGATCATTCTACAATACTCCAAAATATACTGGTATTCGTATAAGTCATAGGGTACCAGACCAGTCATCAATACTTATAGTCATTGTTATTTGCAGGGTACTGGCAGACCATCTTTCAAAATTCAAGTTTAGCGCTTCCCACCTGGTATTAGACCATCATCTGATTACATGCTCAGCGTTTGCAATGGGGAAACTGAGCAATACGTTCATATTCATGCTTATATACTGGTAGCACACTTTCATTTCCATTGTCAGAGTTTCTCTCAGGGTATTAGAGGATAATCTCATTTTCATGGTTAGATTTTAATTCTCAGGGTACAATCATCTTACTTTCGCATTTTCTGTCAGCGCATTCTACGAGTATAAAATTTTTCATTTAGATTTGCTTTGGGCCATTGGGAAACTTAACACAATACTATTCATACCGATTACCAGCAAAACTTAGCAGAAAAATTTCGCATTGGAGGGGGCGGTGGGGGTGGGGGGTTCATTTGAACACACTTTCTCATATATTGCAATAGTAGCCTTTAATTCCCGTGGAATTTCCTTTACGTAAACCATATATACTATTTCATTCAATGGTAAGCGTTTTCCTTTGGATAAACTTTTTGTATTCAGTTTACGGTATTTTCACTTTAACATTCGGGGCCTCGGTAGTTCGTCTACTATTGACTCGCCTACCATGAAAATTTTCCAATTTCAACGAAATTTGATTTCTATAGACATATTTTAATGTACTGATTTTAATGAAATACTATCCATGGATATTTTGTCGACTTGTGCTGGCTTCCCAATACATTAATAGTACTTAATGATTCTTCATAATATTTCATATAATATGATCACGTATTCCGTCAACACTGAGATTGCGGGTTCGAGCCTTACTGCGTACAGGGTGCGCTTGACTACAATCTTATTTGACAAGGATTGCCGGTTTTCCTACCGAAGGTTGGGGGTTTTCTCCGGGTACTCCGGTAAAACTGGACGCCACGATAAAGCTGAAAAATTGCTTAAAGTGGTGTTAAACAATATTAAAACCGAAAAAAACTTAAACATTCAGGTTCGATTTCAGATACAGCGGTTCATACATCATACGTTCGCATTCATAGTATGCTTTTTCACCGCCGTGGCAACTGAGTATACATATAGAGTTTCAGCGTTTTCTACGAGGTATCCCTTAGTTTTTGTGAAATGTGTTTTCAAAAATTGTTAATATGAGGAACAGAATCGATACCGCTACTTTTCCAGGCAACTTAGTTGAGCTGTCATTCGGTAGCTGTCACTGGTGTTTTTCCATACGGTTTGTCTTGCATTGAATGTTGTAAATCCTTTCGGAAACCTGACCTTTTGTCGTGGCGTCGTCGTTGTCTGTTGTTGTCTGTCGTGGTGGTTGTCGTTGTCTGTTGTCGTCTGTCGTGGCGTCGTCGTTGTCTGTTGTTGTCTGTCGTGGTGGTTGTCGTTGTACATTTCACATGTTTATCATCTTCTTTAGAACCACATGGCCGACTTCAATCATTTGGTAAAAATTAAACTTGGTTGAGGGGAATTTAAGTTTCTTGAAATAAAAGGCCGACTCTGCTCACGTGGAGATCATAAATAAATTGTTAAGGTATGAAAATGATAATACAATGTACATAAGAAATTGCTAAAAATGTTGTCAAAATTTACAAATCTTCTTAGTCGTGTTTAACTGAAGTGGAGATAATTGGGGCGTTGTTAAAGTATGATGTTCAGTCTTTTCATGGATTTTTTTGTTAATTTCAACCAATTGTATGAACGGCAAATATGGGGAAAGAAATTCGGTTGTGTATACAAACTTTATAGTTATATTACGGTCTGGGACGCTGGACATAGTACACTCTTCGGCGCAGAGAACATAACTGGTTCCCAGATATAACCTATGGGAACCAGTGATCCCCCGTTTACTAATGGGCTACATTTGTCGTCTGCCCGTGACTTTTGTAAAGAATGAATAATGTTTGCAAAATAATACTCGAGATCGTATTTATTTTATTTAGCCTATTTATACACTTTTGATACAGTTTTACATTAAAATTACTGCGTTTGTACGCGAAGCTTATGCACAATGAGAGATATCTCTCATGGCGCCAACGAATGTATGGCAGAGGTGATTATGGTTAACGTAGGATACCCTGAATCCCTTGCGTGGAGATTAGACTGTAAAGTTTGTACCATTACATCTTAACTGATGTGCCTTTAGATCCGTTAAGAAAGCTAAAATTTGACAGTACTCCAGATCAAATTCGCAGAGGTATAATACGTGTGTGTTTATGAAGATTTCTCACATGCGTCATCATGTTTTAATTCATTTGTATAACAATAAGTATCGCAATAATAGGAATAAATCGGTATTCTCTTAAAACTATAAACCATAGAGACGTGTTAACTTAAGAGGCGAATCTTTAAGAGCATTAAATTACATTAAAATTGTACACTGGATCTGAATTAACGTTTTTTTTTGTTGTTTTCCACAAATAATGGTAATTGTATTCTTTTGCTATAGGAGACCCTGCTAAAAAAGTAGGAAGGTCTTATTCGCTATAAAATCCAAGACTTCATCACTTTGTAGCCTCCCTTCATACGTTTGATAAATTACTGTCGAAATAGCTAAGCATAGATACATACTCTTGTTATACATATAACAAAGGAAGGGTTTTTTTCACAAAACTTCGAAACCTAGAAATCGAGAGGGTCGATACTTTAAAATTCCAAGAGATAACTGCCATACTTGCAATGACATTGGACATGAAGAACACTTCCTATTACATTGTCATTTAAACAAACAAAAAACATTTGAATTATTTGATAAATTATTTTGGACAACAGAAACCAAAAAATCTTTATAATCTTCAGAATTCGATGTCTTTACGAAAATATGAAATTAATCGGCCCTTTTTTTAAACATCATTTAGAACTCAGTGCAGAAGTGACATAGTCTTCTCTTTACACTGTATTTTGTAATTTTGTTTTTAGTCACAGACACATGACAATAAAGAAATTTGATTTATTTTGGCATGGAACAAAGAAATCAGAAATGTTGCATTATTTAAGTAACTAACTTGAAGCATTTCCGGGTCATTTTGAAAACTAATAAAGATATGCCCGGCCCCACCAGATAAGACGATTGTTGTGTTATTATGAACGTTATTCCTCTCTACCATTCTACATTTTCAAAGGACAAACTGTTTAGATTTATGACAGTGTCTCAATGATCATCAAAGTCAGAAATGACGCAAAAACGAAATAAAAGAGAAGACCCGTGTTCAATAGCTTCAAACAGCTGATATCAGTATGTCGTTGGTTGCCAGTCCACGGGGTCTGACTAAATCCAGGAACAGAATAATTAAATCGGTATCTTCAAAGTATCCACTTCTCGCCCTTTAATCTCTTTAATCGTCACATAGTATCCGTTTCAAAATATTTTCTTTTCTGTTCCTATCTTATCACAGCTGTGAAATTAGCAAGTTTATAATCCGATATCGATAACTACTTGTAGATTGCACAAATTAATCTCCACATATAAAATCGGTAAATTTGAAAAAGGCGGGGAAAGGTGTTATGTGTATATGAGGTTTATATGTATACGCGTATTTTTATACCATTAGGGAACGAATATTTTTGAAAGTTATTTTTTAAAAGATAAGAACCACCATATTTTCTTGTTCAATTCAATTAATAATTAACTTATAGATAAAAAAAAATAACCGTATTTTTTTTTAATTTAAAAAAGTTTATTTTAAACAATCATTATATTTTTAATTTGTTTCAAAAACCCGAATCATTTTTAAATTGTGGGTTGTACATGTAGAATTGTTACACTAAACGGCTTTCCATAATTTAAATGTAACCTTTAAATAAATAAAGCATTTATATTACACTGAAAATTACGACGGCTTATTCGTGCCAAACAACAAAAAGAGAAAAAAATATTTATTTCGTTTGTACGGTTTATTATATCGTTTGTACGGATTATTAAACCGTACAAACGATTTAATAAACCGTACAAACGATTTAATAAACCGTACAAACGATTTAATAAACCGTACAAACGGATTAATAAATCGTACAAACGATTTAATAAACCGTACAAACGATTTAATAAACCGTACAAACGGATTAATAAACCGTACAAACGATTTAATAAACCGTACAAACGATTTAATAAACCGTACAAACGGATTAATAAATCGTTCAAACGATTTAATAAACCGTACAAACGATTTAATAAACCGTACAAACGAAATAAATATTTTTTTTCTTTTTGTTGTTTGGCACGAATAAGCCGTCGTAGAAAATATATATTTCGTGCGTTGTTTATAAACATAAAAAAAATCAACCCAATTAAGTATTCAGAAAAAACATTTTGCAACACTGTAAGAACTGAAGACTTATAATTTCATAATAGTTGTCGAAAATTTCCGAAAACATCTTCAATCTTCTAATAATGTATAGAAAAGGGAACGACGCCTGTCATGTAAGGCTTCTAACAATAATATTTTATTCAGCATCGTTCTAAATGAGGTGGAGATGTCAGAAGAAAGAGTGTTTAAGATATTGTTGTTAACTTAAAGGTTATCATATAGTTCTAAGTACTGATGGAATTCCTTAAGTTAATGTGTTAAATATTAAACATCAATGTTTAGTAACAGTTTGTAGGTTTCTATCAATATCCGATCTAAATTGGAGTACACAACTTCAGGAAGATAATGCCACGTTTTAATAATTGGAAGATAATGCCATTTTCATAAACAGGAGAAAACTTACTAGTCAAATATTGCCATTGTGTTCGATTAAAGTGCGTTTAGCGATGTGACCACTGCTGTCAATGTTACTATTATCTTTCACTAGATATCAATGATTGATAGTTTGCGTGGCATGATTTCTTTGTTTTGTTCGAGCACTGCTCATGTGTACACATGGCGTTAAGTTATGATCTGATTATAATGACGATTTTTACATTAAATACATCAATTCCTATGAACAAAACTCCATAAGACATCCACTGTCGTCTTTCAAGGCAGATTTGTTTAAACGCCACTTTCAGCAATTTTTCAGCGATTTCATGGCGTCCACTTTTTATTGGGGGAGGAAGCCGGAGTACCCGGAGAGAACCCCCGACCTGCGGTAGGAAAACTGGCAATCCTTGTCAATTAAGATTGGAGTCGAGTACACCCTGCCTGCAGTGAGAATCGAACCCGCAATCTCAGTGTTGACAGACCAAGAGATCAATAGTAGACGAACTATCTTGACCACTCGGCCACCGAGGCCCCCTTCAAGGCAGATACACAAAAGACAAAATAAATGGAGGTTTTATTTATTATTTTATAGTCTTTAATTACAGTACATATATAAATATATGTAAACAAAGAAACTTCATTGACAATGGATACCAATCAGGCAACGTTCCAAATGTGTGTAATAGCAGATGTCCTCATTAAATTGTAATGTACCGAGGACAGTAAGCAAGGGTTATGCTTAACTTAACACCGTCCTACCAAGGACATTTGGTTGTGGGCGTATGACGTTAAACTCCCTTAAATCAAATCAAGCCCTTCTTTGCACCGTCCTACCAAGGACATTTGGTTGCGGGCGTAGGACGAAAACTCCCTTAGGTCAAATCAAGCCATACTTAACCGCTAACTATAGCTTGAGTCACACATGCGTCCCCAACTCCGACGCTCAAATAGTTCCACGGATTAGAGATAATTTCAATAAACGACGGTCAACACTAGTCCCGATCAGTCGCATGCCATACAAGAGCAACACACTTTCGCGCCTTTTTACTAAGAATCATGGGATTGTATTAGGTAGACAGTAATTTATAATTTTGGCTTCAAAACCTTAACGAGATTTTTAAATCAAATATTATACTAAATTGTTTGAAGTTTGCGGTGTCTTTGTCCAAGCTATATATTATTCATATACATTTAATGTGTATTTATGAAAATCCTCAGTATTCATTTCTGTTGCGAAGTTATAAAACAATAAATATTCCGACAAATTTAATTTAAAAATATCTTTTTATTCCTGATATAAAAGCTACGCTTATTAAGACTTTGATGTGAAGTACAAACGTCCACAAATCGTCAATAAAACTTGTTCTTATCACAAACTAATCGCCATTTATTTTATTTAACACAACACTCACATACAACTAGTGGAAATTATTTTTCCTCACAAATCAACATCAAATACAGGACTGACAGCTCGTTATTAGCAATCTCCAAGGTGTTCGGAACAATAATGCCGCAATACCGTTCTTCAAAACAACATTTCAAAGCTTAAATAAACATACAATAACCCTTTAGTGGTGTGTAGTGTCGTTTGAGGCAAATTATATCCTTGATTTATTCACTATGAAATTTGAAATACCGGTCATAAAAACTCATAAAACTCGGTAAGACAATGTTTGTTTAACGTTGTGACAACGTCATAAGCCCTGAGCCGTTTGTTTTCCGACAGATAAGTTAGTCAATATTCGTGATATATGGGATTACCAACTGTTCGGGTTTGAGAAACAACAATAATTATTGCTCTTACTAAACTTTGTAATAAAATGATAACGATTAACGTTATAGATATGATATGATTGATTGATTGATTGATTGATTGATTGATTGATTGATTGATTGATTTTTAGTTTTTTTATTTTATGTAAACGTGTCGGGGCATAAAAAAGCGCTGAATTTTGTGCAGGTGAAACTACAAACATGAAACTCGCACAAATCCGAAAAAATGCGTATGTTTTAAAACAAGGTTTGGTGCCCTAGAGTTCTGTTCCCGCACAAGTAAGAATATATAATTGTTTTCGAGTTTTTGTTTTAAAATGGTTCATGGAGTGGGTCTATGATGTCGTAGTTATAGTAACCTGCTAATTATTGCATCGGCGCAGGAGAATCACGTGCAGGGGAAAGACAGTGATGTCGAAAACAAGGACAGCAGGAATAAATAACCACTCGTGTCAGTCTTAATATTTCCATTAAATCACAATAATTAATAACCATGCGTCTTTAGAGTACACACACTTTCAACACTGCCTTACAAGTAAAAAGTGAATCCAATCTAATTAAGATTAAATCTTTCACTCCCCCCCTTTTTTGTTATGGTCGCTTTCACAGCGGCAATAACACAAAAAGGGGGAGCAAGTGCAAGATTTCAATTTTAATTAGATTGAAATAACAAAAATGAGGAGCAAGTGGAGGATTAAACTTAATTAATTATAATAAAGTGAATGGGGGATCTATCAATAAATAAAACGGGTTTATTTGTCACAATACCAGTGGCGGATCCAGAGGGGGCGGAGGGGGCGATTGCCCCCCTCCCACGCCCCTAAAGTGAGCGAAAAAGGAGGAAAGACAGATCAGAGAGAAAAGAAAGAGCTAGCGAGAGTGTGTTAAAAATGTTAAAATTTTTAGTCCTCAACACTCTCTCAATGCCTAAATCTCACACGCTTCTGGGGGTTTCCCCCCTTCCCACCAGGGCGCTGCGGTCCCCCGACCCCTTACCCGAATTTCGACCCCCCTAGCCCGATTTCTGGATCCGCCCATGAATACATAATTTTAACTAAAAAATTTTCAGACAAAATAAAAATCTTTTCTACTTTATCTACAAAATCATAAAATCTATTCACACTTCAATGTTAATTATTTCCAACCATTTATGCTTAAAAAACTGTAAGAAAGAAGAAAATAGTTGACGTATTAAAACTTTAATGCCTTTTATATGCTTAGAGAACAACAATCTCTTAAAATTTATTTCAAGTATATAAACTTACTACAATGAAGAAAACAATATGTTCTCCACAAAAATCTTAAAACTGGACTACAAATTTCTAACACGTGACAACCATGGTTTTTCTGATCCAGGTATTCCAATGTGTTTCTATTACACCAGTCATGCACATTGTTTTCTTGGAACAAATAATTAAAAAGAGAAAATGGTAAGAAAATTATATGTCAACGCAATAACATTTTAATTAATTTGTTTCTCCTTTCAATAACTATTATCCAGATAACTATTTTAAAAGAGATGATAAAGGCACAGGGGGGGGGGGGGGGGTTAATTGGTATATATTGGGTAATACGGATGTGCGGCCCGAATAGGTCACTTTTTTACCTCTCCAAAATATATGAATAGGTGGCTTTTTTCATTGAAAAATATATCATTGGGTATAGTTGTAAATTATCTAAATATATCCATGCCTCAATTCTCATCTTAAGCATGCTAAGCCTATGTAAAGCACAGTGATTTTACAAACAAAGTGTTGCATTAACATCACTTGATCATTTTGGTAGTGAAAGGACTATTTTGCCAATGGTTATGTGCTGTAATAAAATATATGAATAGGTCTGATTAAATCAATCAATATATGATTAGGTCCCATTTTATACATCCGAAATATATGAATAGGGTGGGTTTTCAAATCTCTGTCCGCAGACCTGTACCTAAAAGTATCCTTATTTACCCCCCCCCCCCCCCGGTGGATAAAGGAAACTATGAAGCATGCTTCTTTCTGAAATCTTGTGGTTTAAAAATAAACTAATAAATTGGATTTAAATTAAATTATGTTGTTGCTAAAACACATTTGGTTCCTGAACGGTATGTAAGATGCTAATTAATGATTCTATACTTTTTGATCGGATAAACCATTTTGACACTATCTTTATATCAGTGACAGATCATAGCTGCCGAAGGAACAGGAGTACCCCAGTAATGGCGGGAAAGAAAAAACAGTTGGAAACCTTTGGGGCTAGTGACGTACAACATACGGGCATGTACTGTGATTCTGGTACCTTGACGATGATATCTTCTTTAGCACAAGTGCAGCTTTTATAAATGAAAAATATATTGAACCAGGTTATTTCGACTGTCAAGTGAAGGACGATATCATGGTAACCACTCAAATGTCTATTGACGTCATAAACGCCATACATATCGGAAGTTGTTTTCCGACGGATGATATCAAGAAAATCATAAAGATCAGAAACTCACATGTCTACAGACATTTGACTGTTGGAAACTAACAGCATCTAAATTTAGATTATCACAGGCGGATAATGTCCAGTACATCAAGTGTCAACGTAAGGACAATTTGTCACAGGCGGACAGTGCCCAGAAAATCAAGTGTCCAAAAACGAACGACAAGAAATAACCCATATAGGACACACAGACCGCTACAGCCGGTAGAACTATTTACATACGGACGACAACCGATGCATACAGACCGGAAACTCAATTGGCTATACAGATGATGATATAAACAGTCCAAGTTGGTTTCGGTCCTTTAAAAATTGCTCTGTATCTATAGGTTATTTAATAACGTTGTTGTTTTAATTTTATGTGTTTTATTTATTTATTGTGTTCTTCGTGTTTTTTTTGTTCCCTTTTTACATTGTGCATATAAACATGTATGGAGTCCATATTGTTTATATCATCCATATGACTCGTTGTTCGACTTTTCCTGTTGTGGTGATCGACCCTTTATTAGTGGCGTGTACAACAAGGGTTGTGGGCAAGTTGTGCTCGACTTTTTGTTTTAATTTACAAGGTTGCCAATTAATCTTGTGGTTTTGGCCGGGTATTCAGGCTTTTTCCTCTAATAAAACTTGACGCATCGATATGACTACAAAATGGCTGAAAATGCGTAAAAACCTCAGACGTTACAGGAAATAAAAATCAACGTAAAAACATCTAACTCTCTAAAATCAACACAATATAATAAATGCTAAACAGAAAAATCCGCTAAAGTTCATGATGTTGTCGAATTCGTATTAAATATATTTGGCCTATTAAAAAAGTATTAAAATATGACACACATTTAACTTATTAGACAAATTATACATTGCAGTCCACGTTAGCGAAGGTATCTAAATCTAATCTGTATATTTAGAGAATAGATTTATTACTAATAATTAGTCACCCGCATTGTTAGAAGATTAGTACAATCAAAATTATTTATTCATAAACGGATTGATTTTGTAAATAAGTTAATCCTTTTATGCTCGTTAATCCTAACCGGATAATTCTTATGTAAGTAAAAGCTACTTACCATTAATTATTTTTAATTTAGTAAATTTTAACATGTTATACTATGCATAAACCGTTCACTAAGTACGTTCGTTCATTGCCGAATTCCCCTTTCCATTCTGGTAAACATTAAAATTTTAATTTATGCAGCTTTTCAATTTTTAAGTTATCAAAGACTAATTGGAATAACGAGTTGTATTAGCTTTAGCACGCGTCCGAGGAATAATGTAACGATACCTCTGTCTCTAAAAAGCGCTCTTAAATGAATTTAAACTGCACTGCTCAACAGAACATCAAATAACTAACACTTGCACCCCTAAAATTGCACAATTAAATCGGACATTTAACTGTACCTCTTAGTACAGACTCTTCATAGGCAAGAGGAGTATGAAATATTGTACTGTGCAAATATTGAAATATTGTATTGGTTTTTTTCTTGCTTTAGATTCTGTTGTCTTTGTTTTTGTTTTGGTTTTTTTATGTTTTTTTTTAATTATTCAATGAAACAATTTTTCTTTACTCCCAGTAAGTTTTATAAGCTATATCTTTATCTTTATTGTATGTATGTATGTATGTATGTTTTTGTTTCATTTTTCACACTGTGCATCTTGATCTGTTGATATTTTGCTTTGACACCTACTGATGTAATTTTCAACTAAAATTTGAATAAGTATTTAATGGTTAAAAAACGTTGTGTAGGTAAATTAAATATCTACATGTGTTATATATGTTTTTAATGCATTGAACATTTCTTGTATATTTTAATTTAAATCTTTTCATTTGATTTGAAAGTTATTTAAATGCCGTCTAACGTGTCTACAATTGTTTAAACATAATACAATTATACTATCTTATATAACGTTTCAGAGTTAACCCTCTTAAATGAATACCTTGTTTTGAAAAATAAAAAAAAAATCTTTTGTTCCTGTACTTGTAACACCTTTAACAAAAAGACTTTTAATATTATAAAAATAAATATGATTTAAGTTATGGAACGACAAAAACTATACAGATTAAAGTTGATTCATTTAAACAAAATATCTAAATCCGATTTCTTTACGCTTATAACTGTTATTAGTAAATTTCAAAATATTTTCATAAAGAGATTATTTTAATCAAAAATATTTGTTCAGAAATGATTTAATTTTACAGAAAGTAAGTAGATAATCCGTGTTAACATGATAAGAAAGAACGGTTAAAGAACACCATAGACCACTTGTAAATCGGGCTTGTCAACTTGTTTTTGTTTACATTTCTCACGTTGAAAATGTATATCAAGAAAACAAAAAATAAAATAAAATTGTGACAAGAGAAATTGGTCCACTTTTGACCCATTATAGCCTGAAACCCATACGAGATATACAAAATACGTTGACACTACAACAACTGAATCAAATGGAAATATTACTTTAAAATAGGATGAAAATATAATCTTTTTACTTGAATGCTGAAAACCGAACAGAACCCTCTGTTTGACCTTATAATCGCAAATACTGTATCTTAGAAAAAATTGTGATACGTATCTTAAATCTCATTCAAACACACATTTAATTTTTTTAAATTTACACAAAAGCAAAGAAATATACGTGATATTATTTTATCATTTGTTGTAACTTATTTGTGTTCTATATTATGTTACTACTAAAGACTATTACAATTGGTACAGGAGACCGGGCTTTGATTAAAAAGATCTAAAAAGTACAAAATTGTCAAAGCATTTAAAAGTAAGGTGTCCAAACATCAATTCTTCAACTCCAGTATATTTTAGCATGTAGAATATTTTTTAACACATGCAAGAGCATAATTTATAAACTCAATGGCTCAAAAATAAAGAAAATATGAAATATTAAGTATGAACATATTGTTATGTCCCAGATAAATTAATTCAAACGTGTCATTCTTTTTAACCATATACTTATTGTTTTGAATCATACTGATTACTTTTAAACATTTGCTATATCTGTGCGTTTTTATTTATATATATTTAGGTTTAAATTTACTAATATTTTCATAGAAAATTAAAATTGATTACATGTTTTTAATTCAAAAGAAGAGTTATCTCCTTCGTGAGATATCCTGACATAGATTTGTTATTAGTTTTCTTTTTTTTCAAATAGTTAACATTGATTAAGTTTTTGGTGTATGGAAAGTTTATATTTAAAGTTTTTCTCCGAGAATTTTGATTCGGAACGTTACTGCTGAGACATTAAAGCACACGTCTGACGCATACAACGTAAAGGTCTCTTGGAAGGTTCATAGCTTACATTTTACATAAATATCAATTGAATATTGAATATTTGATTCCGTTACCATTGGCGATGTAACTTATCAAGGACTTATGTTTTTCTCTGCACAATAAAAATTTCGGCCATGCCATAGCTCGATTTTTAAAAGGATCTTGGTCATGGTACAGAAAAAATCCGGAAACCGTGGTCACTATTAAAATATTTGCAAGGCATAAATAATAACACAACTATACCAACATCCCTGAAACAATAATTATTGCTTTCTTTGGTCTTTACATATATAGATATTGCATTCTTTGGTATTTAGCTGTTCTACACATATTACAGAACGGAACGGAATGAGTCACAACACAATAAATATTAGTACTTACACAATTAAAATAAATAAAAATAGTCAAAGTTGGACTAAACTGACCACCCATTTAATCCATAAATCTGTAAATACTTTCTGTATTTGTCTACGTCCAGAGAATTCATCTGCGTCAACGCGGCTTGTAACTGTGCAATGTATGCCGCATTGTTCATTTTTGAAATGTCCATATCTCCTGGTCTAAAATGAGGCAAAATGGATGTCGGAGAAAATCCCAACAATGCTGGTCGGATATCCATTAAAGATGTTGAAGATTCTGATTTCTGTGGTTCTCTATTTCCAATTAATTTATCGATAGAAAAGTCTACTTTTGTTGGTGTTGTGCTTGATACTCGCGGTGATGTCGATGGTCCTCGCTCTCGGACAGGTAACGAAATAGGAGGTAGCTGATGTCGTGCGTTTCCTTCTTGCGTAATAAAAGGATGATGTGACGTCATCATTGGAGCTAAATATGGATACGGAACGCTTGTTCCAACAACAGACGGATGTGGAGTATGTGGCGAGAATAACCCGTGATGGTGATGATGAAAATAGGGAGATGTGGCAAAAGCTGTCGGCTGCTGCATCATGTCGACTGTTGGTCTTTTAAATCTCTTTCTCCTTCGCAAGAAACTCCCATTATCAAACATATCTTCGGATCTTGGATCGAGAGTCCAGTAATTACCTTTGCCGGGATTTCCCGGCTCTCGCGGGATTTTTACAAAGCAGTCATTTAATGACAAATTATGTCGGATGCTATTTTGCCATGCCGGAAACTTTTCTCTGTAATAACTAAATCTACCCATGATAAACTCACAAATACCAGACAATGTCAGTCTTTTTCTCGGGGACTGCAGAATCGCCATAGCTATTAACGCAATGTATGAATATGGTGGTTTAACAAGATTTGTTCGCTTTTTATTTTGCCCTATTCCGACATTTTGTTCATTATTATTGTCTGTACTTGTATGTTTCATTTCCTCACTGTGATTTTCAGACACTCTCTCAGAATTCGAATTGTCAAAATTTTGCACAGAATCGAAGTTGGAATGCTCCGGTGATTCCGGCAAATCTTCAATGTTAATATCTTCATCTTCACTTTCTGCTGACCAAGAATCGTTGTCCTCTGAACATAACAGCTGTTTATTGTCTATTACTTCTTTGTTCATCAACATTTGTGAAACAAAATTTAACTGTTTTTAAAATCCAATTTATTTTTCGAATTTCACTTTCTCACAAATCCTGCGATGAAAATAAAATTGAAGTGACTATATAACACAGCATGTATAATAGTTATAATGAAGTGCGATTAGCCGGATGTAACGTTTTATGGGGTGTATAAATAAATAATCATTATCCATGCTGGATTATAGGCTATCAATTTCGACTACACGTGATTCAAAGTCAACACAGAAGGCGTGGTATAGAACAATGTTAGTTCCGCCCAGGTTGTCAGCAAATAGAAATGAGGCAGTACCATTACACTGAACAAAAAGCGTAGGATTCTTCACGAAACAGACATAAGAACTAAGGACAGAGGAATCTAATCCTTTTTACATTGTTTATAAATAGAATCTTTTCTTTTTATTTTTAGGGGATATATTTCCCGCTTTTTTGTAGTACTCTTTGTTTTAGTTTTGTCTATATTTTGTTACTTTTTTTTAACAAATCTCAGAAGACAGTAAAATGTTTGTTTGCTTATATTAAACAACTTGTTCTTTATGTTAATCTGAGTGACATTGTTTGTTGTTATTTGGCATTACACATATTTATATTTTATGCTTCAACAACATCAACAACAACAACAACAACAACAACAACAACAACAACAACAACAACAACAACAACAATAATAATAATAATAATAATAATAATAATAATAATAATAATAATAATAATAAAATAATAATAATAATAAAATAATAATAAAATAAAATTATTAATAATAATAATAATAATAATAATAATAATAATAATAATAATAATAATAATAATAATAATAATAATAACCTTTATTGTTTGTGATGCTAACTAAATATATTCCTTTTCTTATATTAAGTCAGTAACTTAACTGTCCATTAAAACACACCAGTTCTCTCAGTACGAATAAATGTTAATCTTATTTTACAAGGAGAAATTGTCTTATTTAACCACTGAAACATTCAACAAAAATTTCAAAATTACTATAGATTAATTATATTATTTATAGCTAAAATACTGCTATTTTTAAAATCAGTGGGTGTTCTTTATATTTTTTATACATAATGCAGTATCTTTTCAGACTTACCTATACTGTACTTATATTCTTTAATCAGAGAGACATGCACCTTGCTATATCAAGACAGCATGTTAAGATACGGCAACAGTTCTTTATGCCGACATTACAGCTAATAGTACAATGCGTTATAATCAAGAGTCTAAGAACATATATTTATGTAACAATAAATCTGATCGGTGAGTATATGTGGCACAATTATTTTAACAGGTTCCTTGTTTAGTTTATACATTAGGGGGACCAGGAGGTGACATTTCCAGCCTTCCCGCTAAAGTAGTGAGTTATATTTAACCTTTTTTTTTTTTGGGGGGGGGGGGCAAAAAGCTCTTGTCTCAATCAGTAAATGACAAAGATCGCCAGATATCCTGCCAAGTTAGTACTGTATTTATTCACCGGAGATAATATTAAGGTATTGCAAGGTTTTATGTCTGTAATACTATTGTCTAGATAATTAGTCTCACAATTAGAATGATGACCAATCAAATCATGGAATGTATGCTAATTACTACATGTACAGAGATCACAGAGGGATACTCATTTGACGCATGATTTTCATATGAAACTCGTTTTGTTCATTTTATTCGTGTAAAATACATGTATCAATATTTAGATGTCGGTTCCATGCATTCTTGCATCATTTTATATTTAACGGGAAATAGGTTTATTACGTGGCTGTAGTTAGAACTAATTTGATTGGTTGTTACATGCATTCTAAATAGTTTGTTCAGTTCTATATTGCTGAAGAAAGTATAAGATTTTGCGTGAAATTTATATAAATATACATACAATTTTCGACACATAATTTTAAGTCTTTGATATTCGATTAAATGACATATTTTTTTTAAAGAGAAATGTCACTTGTTAGCTAAGAGATAACAAGGGACTCGTATTATCCCTGTGTATCTTTAGAATATTTTCTGGTATACGGGTTCTCCTTGATACATAGGTTGGATTTTAAGTATACCGTTTATATTTGCTCATTAATGCTAAAAAGATCACACAGAAAAAAAAACAAAGTTTTTTTCTCGTGAAATAAAAATATATGAAGCGTGCAGATCATTTTAAATAAAAGACTCATTACTAACAATTGTATTATATAATGGGGAAATCATATAAGTGTTAACGTATGTGAGTTAAAAAAAACTAATATTGTTTTCGTGTATTGATTTTTTTTATTAAATCAATATCTGAATATGTGATACATCTGATAATTAACGTACTTATTATTTGATATTAGATAAATGTTTAGTATTATATATTTTTTTAACTGCTACGTGTAGTTGTTTATAAAGCTTCATTATTTTGCGCCCTTTAGGTTTTGCTTTATTTTTTTAAGAATATAAGTTATACTTCATGCAGATGTGTCTCTTAAGGACAATTAATAATAATAATAATATAATTATTATTATTTTTATTATCATTATTTTTATTATTATTTTACAAGATAAGCGAACTCATTTAATTTATGTTTTCCCTCAACAAAACGAAACAAAATATGATACACATGCGCTTGCATATCTGGAAGCCTATGAGGATGACCTTCGACCTTGGAAGAACTGATCAAATTCTAACGAAAAACTCTTAATTTGTTTATTTTTACGTTCTATCAAATTTCTCGTGGAGTTCTCCACTTATGTTCTCGGGAGTTGTTGTAATACGATCCGTTGTTTGTTCTTTGTTATTTTCCAAACAGTTTCAGATGAAAGAAAGTCACACACTGAAGTTTATTTAGGTACGCTGATAGCTTGAGAAACAGAATTATTTAAATGTTTGACAATCTTACAGAATGTATGTGACAACTTAAATCAATACTTAAGGCAACAGAAATAACAGCAAAAAAGTTGAGTGCTTTTTTAACATAAAAGAGGCAGACTCTCGAAAAAGTACGAGAGGTCTCGAATCTAATAATGATAATCGCACACCTGCAAGACACAATAATGGAAATTTAATATTTAATTTGTGTAAATATTATATTTTTCATTTTATAAATAGGAACCATCCAGTGTCGTTATTTTAAGTCAGATGTTCATGTTTATCTGTTAAATCAATAATATAGTAAATTTGCTGTCGGTTTATTTTAAATAATTCTATTTGATGAATCAAACATAAAAGTGTATAAACACTCAATTATATTTATCATCATTTTTTTTTCAAGAACTGTTAAGAACCATAATCGGTTAATCGTAGAGTAGAAAAAAGGAAAATGTCCTATATTATAATTGTAAGTACCGCATGAATTGTGAGTAGGGACTATATATCGAGCCCGGAGTCCTACCAACGGAGCCATATCTGACTATATATCGAGCCCGGAGTCCTACCAACGGAGCCATATCTGACTATATATCGAGCCCGGAGTCCTACCAACGGAGCCATATCTGACTATATGTCAAGCCCGGAGTCCTACCAACGGAGCCATATCTGACTATATATCGAGCCCGGAGTCCTACCAACGGAGCCATATCTGACTATATGTCAAGCCCGGAGTCCTACCAACGGAGCCATATCTGACTATATATCGAGCCCGGAGTCCTACCAACGGAGCCATGTCCGACTATATAACTAGCCCGGTGTCCTGCCAGCGGAGCCCTTTCTACAGAGCTCTAGCACAAATAAGCATAGAGCCCAGCGATAAAATAAAAATGAATCATATTAACAGACCTCCTCTTTTTCACAAAAAAAACTTCTGGATAAGCGACTATCATGTGATCGTTTATTTTGACAGATCAGATAAATTCACTTGAACTTAAAAGTCCATATTCGGTTCAGATTTCAGATTTATCAATTAATGACATTTATTTCTGATAGAAACAAAGCGGAAATGAAGGTGAAACCATTACATTAGGTACACTGTATATATTTAACTAATGTCTAAGCCAAATTAAGCGAAAGTTTCAAATTAGAATCTCTTTTCTTAACTTGGATGTGCAGTGGAAAGGGGGGACCTATGTAGAAAAAACGCGAATGTAGCAGTTTAGCAAAAGTTTTTGGGGTCAGACGATAACAGGATATGGTTGGTCCAGTATAAAATTAAATTTGTTATTTTATTTTCAAGTTTTTTTCATTGACATAGGTTCCATACATGAAACTGATATGATTTGAAATAGTTTACATAAAGGTTGAATACGGTCCTATCATGGTAGTAAAGAGGGTGGACTTCCGATTGTGTTTATAAAACAAATACTACCATGTTTTTGTATGAGTTTAAGGAATTTGTTTTTACAATAATTTGCTATCAAAATATCATTACCTGTGATTATTTGGTCAATTCGTCCTTTCTTAAATTCGTTTGTTTGGTTACAAACATCAGTATCACGCAAACTCTTAAGTCGATGATGATCACACTTTCACATTAGAGCTTATTACATACCAAACAATATCGGTTACTTTTAGAAATTTACAACAAAATTTGTCAACTTTGAACAAAACATGATGGAAACGGGGTCGCTGAACACTTTTCGTGACCAGGTTTCGAAGATGTATTCCTTTTCCATTAAGATAACAAAGTATCAAATACATGTTAAAATTCAAGATCGTTTCTGCTTCTTCGGCTCTCCTTTGGGACACGAGCACCACTGTTATCCAGAATATTTTGATGTTACAAATTACTCACACATAATTAGCTTTATAGCATTTATTAAAGTTTCGAGTACAAGTTTTACGTGAGCCTCACAGTGGGACAGCCTAAATGGAACAATATATTGTTTCGTTTTTATTTAAGCATTTTCTGAGGTTTCAAGTGCAAGTTTTAAGTGATACATACAGTGGCGCAGCCTATATGAAACCTTCAGACTCTAACGAAAAAAAAACAGGACTGCAGATTGAAAAACAAACTTAATTAGTATTAAAACTCGTGGTTCTTTTTAATAACATTATGTTGCATAGAAAACAACCGGGCAGACACTCTTACATCTTAGCTCCTTTTCTATTAAAAACAGGACGCCAGGATATAGCTGACATAGTGCTGAAATTGGCATTTAACCCCATTAAAAAATCAACTTAGTTGCTATCTATGGTGGATCGCCTTTTCAACACAATATATTCTCCCAGCTAGAGAACTAATGCAGGGAAGGGCGTGCTCGACTCCAAACATTTTTAGGGTATCGCCAGCCCAGGAGTCGCACATTTCGGTGGTGACAAGAATATCAACGATTCTTTCAGTTAAAGTTGGAACGCGAATATAAGAACTCGCGAAATATTAGGACAAATGGTAGAGTTATTCATTATGATCACGGATCGCGAAAATTACATTACGCCAAAATAAACTCACGCAGTTTTTTAACAAAAAACGCTAAACTTTTTTCCCACGCAGACAAAACCACTTATACAGTATATAGTCGTTGTATATAAATGTACTGTCATTTTATTTATTGACAAGGATAGTTAGTTTTTCTGTTAAAGGTTAGGATTCTGAATCCTCTATACATTGAAACCAGATGTCATAATATAGTTGATAAATTGCTGAACTAAAACGTCTTGAATAATTCCACGACTATAAAATTTACTACTCCGGACGCGCGTTTCGTCTAGCCAAGGCCCAACAGTGGCAAACAAACCAAACAAATAATTATAATCCAAATAATTAGATTGATTGATTGATTGGTTGTTTGTTGTTTAACGTCCAGCAAGCAATATTTCAGCTATATTCAGGACGTCCAAATAATAAGATAGGAAGGACCTATAATTATTAAAATTTCGAAACGTAACAAATCTGACTAAGGCTTTCTTTTGATGTCTAAGTCCTTACTGAAAACGTAGCTTTAGTATTCATATGAAGTTTTCCTCAAGTGTATTTACAAATTATCAACACGCACACAAGAAACATTTACCCGGTACTCGGGAAATGGACAAACATTTCGAAGATGTTATTTCTGGACGAATTCTAGACTTTGATATTTCAACAACTGAAGCATATTTCAAAGGAAACGTAATTTACTTCCGATTAAAACAACAAACGTGCAATGGAACATGTATACTTAGTAAGACAAGCACATGGAGATCGTTTCACCTCGCGCACTTGTTGTTTATCAAGGGACGCTGAACAAACAAACAATAAGCTTTTGAGAGAAGTTAATTAGAAGGCGTAATGATTTATCTTAAGATATTTAATGCCCTGCAGTAATTAATATGTATCATCTGTTGAGATATATAGAATTATTGACTGTCGTTATTGACTGCAGTATGAGGGGATTCTGTTATCGATATAGCGACATATATTTAGAGGAATAACATGCAGTCTAATAGTTTGGTATTTGAAAGATATTAGATGAAAACAAATAAAATAAATAAATAATAAATGAATAAATAAATTGAGTTACTTGATTAATATCAAACTTAAAAAAAATCAATAATCAAGTTGCTTTTTCCGAATACTTTTGTTTAAATTTTGCACTTTCTTAAATTGCAAAATTTCTGTGAAGTATTTCTACATTTAATCAATAAAATATTGTTTACACTTAAACTGGAAAAAGACACACGAACCAACCATATAAGTAACACGAACCACCGTAATTAAAACAACCTATTAAGTCACATTCCCGAGGACATGGCGACTGCAACAGAATCGCATGCTAGAAGTCTAACGAATCTGTATGAACAGAACATAATTTTAAATTGTATTCATATAGTTAAGAATATTTCATGGCTGCCCCAATTTTATGGATTATTAAAATATGGATAGGTATTATATTCATGAATATTTTGCCAGGAGCATTCATGAATATCTTTACACGAGCGTAAGCGAGTGGTAAAATAACATAAATATAATGCCTACCCATATTTAAATAATGCATAAAATTTGGGCAGCCATAAATTTTTACCATTCTGATATGAAAATATAGAAATTTCACATTTCGCGCCTACATAGGTAAAGCTTCAGTCACACTACACCGTATAGCGTTAACGGACGTCCAACGCATAACAAAATTTTCAATCCGTCCATGTCCGTTCGCACGTGTTCTTTTCCGTTTATCATGCGGCGTTTGCGCTTCTTGTCCGGCGATGTCCGGCGGTGTTCGTTCCGTTCGGTGGAAAGTTTTGAACATGTTCAAAATTTGGAACGTACAGCACCGGATAAAGTTGTCCGTCAGATGTACGGTAACCATGCGCTGGTATGCGTTTTGTTCGTTACTCGTACGTTCCTTATTCTGTACTTGTCCGGTTCCAGTCTGTTCTTTCTGGACCTGTTTTACGGCCGGACTACTAACGGCCATGCAGCGGATGTAACGTAAGTGTACGCTGCGTGTAGGTTTTGTGCGGTACAAATCCGTTACTAGTACGTTGAAGTCCGTTAACCGTACGTCGTTTATCCGGTATATGTGCGTTGATCGTTCGGTCATTGTGCGGTTTGCACGTTTTATGCGATCACGAGAGCAGCAGCGGGAAATGCTTTTCATCACCGGATAACTTTCAGCCGCATTTTTCTTTGCGTTTGGCGTCCGTTAACGCTATGTGGTGAAGTGTGACTGCATCTTTAAGGTTTGCATTGAACGTCATTGTAAACAACGCTAGGTCCCTTGAAAACACAACGTAGCAAAAGTCAAGGAAGATTTGTGACACGTAAACAATAAAGGCATCGATTAGAATATGGACATGTTATCGTGGAAACATTTTTTCTATTGGATTTTCGTAATACAAAGGTACATGTTGAATAATAAAAATGGCAAGCAAAAAACTTCAGTACACGGGGGTGAGATTTTTGAAATAGCTGGAACAGCCATGTTTTATTGAATATTTAATTAGAGGTTTGTTTCCAAAGCGTTTGAATGACGTCATATTAGAATAATCAGTAATGTCTGCGGTATGAAATCTTTTCCCGTCGAATTTATCAATGAATTTAAATATATGAATTTTAATAGCTTATAACAACTGATTATCGTGAAGAGTTTGGTCCATCGTTTAGTTCAAATGTTTTGAGGTATAAGCCCAGAGCAGCAGGCATGGACGTATACTTAATATTAATCAGAGTATTTCAAAGCAATTAATAGTCGAATCACATTGATATTTACAAGCGTTGACCCAGTGCGAAATTAGTCAACGAAATCTACGCTATTTGTTAATGTATTTATCCAGGAAAAACTCTCTCAAGTGCCAGGAGTATTAAAATTGAAAATTGCTCTATAGGACAATGTTTCTCATGACATTTTTTTACTCTTTTTCACTGAAATGAAATAATTAAACAATTGGTCAATAAAGTAGAGACTCGTTCTGAACATTCATAAAACAAAAAAAAACTTTTGATATCTAAAAAGTGTCAGCACCACTAAATGAGAACCCGTTTACACTCAGCAAAAAGCTGTGAATAGTACCATTACAATCTCTACGCAATGGATTCTGGGTATAATACGTCAACCACAATCACCTCTGCCATACCATTGGTTGACATTGTGAGAGATATATCTCATGGCACATAGGCTTCGCGTACAAACGCAGTAATTGCAACAGCATCAAAAGTGTTTTTAAATACTATATAAAAATAAAAAGGATCTCGTGTATTATTTTACAAACATCATTCTTTGCTTACAAACGTCAAGGGCAGACGACTAATGTAGTCCCGCAGTAAACGGTGGATAACGTGTGGCAGAGGTTATATCTGGGAACCAGTTATGTTTGCTGTCCGTGCCGGAGAGTGGTGCCATTACTGTAGAGGAAGGGACTACAAATTTGCATGTGAGAACTTGATCAATGTGCATTTTTACTGCAATACACGTAAATTGTCTTAATTATAACTTGGTAGGACAGGTACTTTTAGACTAAATTTGTCTTCTTTCTCACTTTTATTTTATGTATATATCGTAGTAATAGCTTTTGAGACCATTGTGCAATATTGTTGAGAGAATCCAGTCAACCCACTCATCCGTCCCCACCTCGGTCAAACCTTAAAAAAACAAAAAATAACATTAAAGATTAAAAATGAATAAACATCATAATAAAAAACTCTTTGAAAATCTTCTAACGACATAGAATTGTTTATTTTGACGTACAAACGTCTTTTCATCTAGTTGTCATATTTATTTGTTATTGCTGTGAAATATCAGCTACAGTTGTCATAGTTACGGGTTATTAGACTGACGAGTCTGTTGTATAAACATCGACCAATGATATGTCTATTATACACCCCATTTCATGTCTATTTCTTTCCGCGTCGTTTACACGTTCCGTCGCTTTAGTCAACCTACAACGATCAATAGAAAACAAACACATTTTTACTTATGATCAGAATTAAGAAATGACTCGAACACGTGTTGCTTGTCTCAAGAAATCTGTTCTTTGTTTAAAAAAATCAATTATTGCTCGTAAATAAATAAATAAATAAATAAATAAATAAATAAATAAATAAATAAATAAATAAATAAATAACTCAATCAATCAATTGACAAAGTCTCCGTTTGCGAGTCTTAAGTATGAACATTTTTATTGTTAATTGTTGAATATTGAATCCATTTTCAATCCTGCATGACTTCATTCTCTGTTGCCGTCATTTATCTTGAGTAAACTGTACCAGTTGATTTTCATAGAGAATTTAACTTTTTCTCTTTGATGTCAATATAAAGGAATATCTCCACGAGGACTTTAATTTACCTCAGACTTTACAAAAACAACCGATGGAGAAAACTGTGTATTTAATGAAATGGCCACGTGGATATCGTTGCACCTTGTGGCTAAATAATTACACTGCAAAACTGAATAAACAAACATTCATCCGAGGACTGTAGTTAATTAGAAAACGTAATGATTTGTTTCAAAACATTCAATATTCTCTTGTAATTAACATCAATCGTATCTGCAAAAACTTAATAAATATTTATTCAGCAGAGAGGAGAATTGATTCCATCCACCGAACGAAACAGAAAACACTTACAATACTAGAATACAGCATGAACTTCTATAAGAATGGATTCCAGCTTACGGTTTATGGAATGTGTCATATGTAAAAATACAAGTGTGTGTATCTATTTAAGTCATTTTAACATTTTAATTCTTTTCAACGTTTATCAACAGAAAAATTAAAAGTTTGACTTTCAAGGATTGATTGATTGATTGATTGATTGATTGATTGATTGATTGATTGATTGATTGATTGATTTTGATTGATTGATTGATTTTGATTGATTGATTGATTGATTGATTATTGATTGGTTGATGGGTTGATTGGTTGGTTTATTCTCATAAAGCCAATGCCTAATACTGGTACAGAGATATAACACACATTTAAAATAACAACAGCTATAAACAATATATACACACATATATACAGAGAAAAGTTACACATATCTAAGAGTCTGGAAGAACAAGACCAGCATTTATATACTTTATTAAATTACAGTTTCTTCAGAATATGGTTTCTCTTACTTGACATTAGTTGTGAAAATTTAATAATATTGTGTCTACATATAAAATAGTGAGATAGTGTCTGTTTACGTCTTTCATTAAAGTGATCGCATTCTCAGAGATAGTGGTATTCATCTCCAATTTGTGAACTATTACATAATACACATTTACGCTTTTCTCTTGGGATATTTTCCAATCGCCGTTTTTCGATTGGAAGTTTATTGTTTGTTGTTCTAAATCTGCAGAAAAGAATTGCCTGTTTTATTTCTAGTATATTAAAGTATTCCTCTAATTTAAACTCTGTTTTAAAGGTTCTATAATTTATAGCGTCTGTTGAATTATGTACAAGAGAATTCCAATTCTGAATAAACTGATCATCTAAGAGTTTTAACCATATTCATTACTATTAAAGTTTTCAGTTTCCCAAATATCAGAGAAGCCACAATCATTAAATATCTGTTTTACAAATGAGATCCTGTTAATCTTCATATTTTGATTTTCATTGCATTGACGACACCTTCTGTACATAATGTTAGAGTATATTGATTGCCTGCCAGTTAGAAGCCTTGCCCAATAGCATACAGTTCTTACTACTAATATCTTTGTAAATGTGATATCGTCCTATCTCCACATACACCATATAGCTAGGCGTTGATGTTTTTAAATATAAAAGAGACTTGCAAAATTTTAAATGTGTTTTATTCCAAAATGTCATTATTACTAAAACCCCACACTTAACACACATAAAGCAGGATCGGTTTGATCATTTTGTCAAATAGATCAAGTTGACAAGTTAATGAAAGTTTATGTTTTATATCTATTTTCAAAACCTCATGCATAGCCATTAATGCCTTAGCAGATATAGATACTTTTTGGTTAAGTAAAAGTTTGCGGTTTTAGTAAAAATTAAACCGATGTAATTGAAATTTTGAACTATCTCTAGATTTATATTATTATCACTGAAATTCAAATTGTGTAGTTATCTCCCATTTCTAAGTGCCCTGACTTCAGTTTTATTAACAGTTACATTTAACTGCCACGTGTCATAATTTGCAACAAATCACCTAGTTGAACTTGGAGCATTATCATATTGGATTGGCATGTGCAAAAATAGCCGAACGGTCGAGACATCACATTTTTTTATTAAAAAAATCTTTCACTTAAAATTTTATATATGTGGCATTACACATTTAATGCTAAATTACATAAAAATGTAGAAAGGTGTGGTGTCTATAAACTTTGTGCGGAATTTTACCTTAAAGTTTAAGAATGTTTTTTTTTAACTTTCATTTCAATGTTGTGTTTACTCGACCACATTACACACTTTAGGAAGTGCCTCCTCTTTAAAGACATTGACTGGAAAAAAATATATTCTGGTTCTACAGTAATGCCATACCTTTAAAAATATTCAACTCTTAAGCAATAGCAGTTATAAGCAAAAGCAGAAACGAAAGAGAAATTTGGGACTATTTTTTCATCCGGCCATGTGTTGACGGTGCACCGGACATTCATTCCATCAATAGAATGATGTGCACAGGAAATGAATTCGGCCATCAATAGGATAACGACCTCTGCTGTCTCAGCTAATAATGCGGTATCATCGGCATATAACATGATAAACAGTTTTAAGAACATGTCTAAATTGTTTCTGTGTCATTCGAAATAGTTTTCAGTCTTGTAATGTTTTTAAGTCGTTTAAGAACAAGTAACACGACAACAAGTTAATTCGTGAAATAGCATGGACCAAACTGCTGAAAATTTTTACTACTACTAGAAATATATATAGAGGAGCTCAACTAAAGACAAACTTATGTCGAGGGTCGGATAGGGACGGAGAATTTGACCTTTTTTGAAAAACTAGTATACAAAAGAAAAAGAAAAATCTTTATTGTGGTGCTCTTCAAACACGTCACCCACTATATGGTCGGCGGCAAGGCATTCTGAATAATAACCTGAAAACCCCCGACTCTCAACGAGAGAGCATCCCTTATTCGACAGCGAGCGCCAAGCTGGGTAGCTCTATGAACTCAGCTCAGTAAACCGTGTCAGTCCTTATTTCGTTATTGTTGTTTTTTATTGCTGGTCTTTTCTGGCGGATGAATACAGATGTCAAGAACTAATTTTTCTGGTGACCTCACCGATTTGTTAAGGTAGTTATTCACGTTCCCGTATCAACACCGAAGCTGCATGTTCGAACTTTACCGCTGACATGGTGAGCTTGACAAGGATTACAAGTTTTAACGGTAAGTTCTAGGGTTGTCTCTGGCTTCTTCTCCAATATAAATAGTACGCCATAGTATAGCTGAAAGCCGTTAAATTCTATACATTCTGCAAATCTTCCACAGACATGGATCATGGTACTCCATGTCACGTAACTTTTGTATTAATAGAACTGGATCCATGTTGAATTAATGTAGGTATAGAACTATATCCATGTTGAGCAATGTAAGGGAAATAACCCTTGTATAGAATTGGTTCCATGAACTGGATCCATGTTGACCTAATGTAGGTATAGAAGAAGAAAAAAATAATCGAACATACCAAGAGGTATTCATGAAACAATATAAGTCACACACACAAAACCATGGTTACACAAAAGAGAGAACAACAATAAAACTAACATATACACAAGACAAAAACCGAAAATGGCACGTACCCCACTAAAAACCGGGATGACTCCAGATGCTCCGGAAAGGTAACCATCGGGATTAAATCCGGGAGTCCTATCCAGGGTAGTCTAAATTTAGTATATGAAGGAGGAAAAGTATAATTAGGGCCCCGACACTTAGTAGCGGACTCCCTATAGTGATCAGTCTATCCGTCCGTCCGTCCGTCCGTCCGTCTAGGCGTCCGTCCAAAACTAATCCAGACTATATTTTTTTAATCTTTTGAGGTAGGCTTTTGATATTTGGTATGTGGGTAGATAATATCAAGGCGATGTGTCGCATACCATGGTTGATGAACCATGACCTTTTATCTTCGACCTCAAGTAATCTATGTTTCCCCAAAGTGTGGAAATAACTCTGGTATAGAACTAGATCTGTTGTGCTGTAATGTAAGGAGAATAGATCTTGTACAGAACTATTCCATGTATGAAAAATTAATATCTCATAGAAATAAATTCATGTAGCACCAATGAAAGAAATATACATCCTGTCATACAACTATTATTGGTATCACATATTTGCAAAATTCATAAATGTCACCCTACTCGGACACTTTGTCCCATTCGAACTCATTAATAACTCACTCTGATATATTATGGTCAAATTCTGTTGTTGTCTAATATGGTCTGATATTGTCAAGATTATGTGATTTGATGTACGCATGTTGCTAAATGTCACTAAATGAAGCGTAACTTTGGTGCTTAGTGATTTAATTTTTCTTTGATGATTGTGTGAAATATTTGCAAGTACGAAAGAAACGTGGCAAAACAAACAAAAGTTGCATAAAGACATATTTATTACTTTGTATATTTTATCTTGGTGAAGGAATAATTATGAACTGTTCTGAAAGACACGGACAATTAGCCCCAAATCAAAGTAAATAATGTAAATGTCGGAACAGCTGTGTAAAAGTTACGGTTTGTTAGAAATACACATCTTACACCGCGGAAAACAAATTACGATTAACTTGTAAAACTGTTAACATCGTCAAGGTTACAGTTCAGTTATTTTTCTTGCTGCTAATAAAATTCCCGTGTTTACAGCATGTTTTAACAAAACGGTTTTCGTGGTTTAAACAAGATCATAAGGGAAGTCAAGTCTGTACCATGGTTTTGTCATTACGATGTCTGCGTATACCATTAAAAGTGGTCGCTGTGCTATTATTGTTACGTACAGCTTTTGTATCACTGTGTCATGTTTTCCTTTTTGTTTTTACGTACTTTTCCAAGATCAGAGCTGTGTAAAATCAAGATAAGGGCATTAGACTGTCACAACTTTGGTTTTATTACAACCTTTGGGAACTAGCACTGACTAAATAAAACACGTCTGCTCAAAAAGACATTGTATTCAAACTCCAAAACGAGACTGGCACATTGCACATAAATGATAAGACACATTTCCGGGCATCACCGTATACAAAATCCGGAATAATAATCATGGTTAATTAGAAAGGTTATAAGAGACAATCATACAAAATACAAAATAATAGATATGTGAAATAAATGAATAACACATCAATATCATAATAAGACAATTTGTTTGGTACATTTTGTATATGGCCTTTTTCAGATAATCAGCCATTCTCCGATATTTGACCCATTTCCGAAAAACCCATGTCGCCTGAAATCGGTTAAGTTGCGAATTTTCAAGTAAAGCGGTGCTTTCTTAAATTTCTAAATAATTAAGGACGTTATTTACCGCTTTCAAATACGTGTGTCTTTTATTATTTGTTTTATCAACGTCGAAACTTGTTGAAAACCTTTGAAAACCTATGTCGCCAATAAATTTGTAATAAATATATGGCCATCAAACGTTTATGCACGGGCTACAGTAACAAACATACGCGTTTCTCTTTTAAGTAGAAGCTTTTTTTCAAGATCGACTCGATCAGGTGATGCTTTCGAGCATATATTTTGTTTTGTTTTTTCAAATTTGTGTTGTCTCCAAAACCTGACTATGTTCCGTAACATTTTCTAAAACAAACATAAATGTTTTAAATAAATCATTAAGTCTATTTTTCATTGTTCATTTACTTATTCAAACATTGATTTCGTTAAAACTCTGCTATCTTTTTTTCAAACTTTCAATCGAATACGTTCCGATAGCGTCTGACGATGACAAGACATAATGTCTGATTTATCAGACTATGCTTCTATAACGATAGCGTCTGACGATGACAAGACATAAAGTCCGATTTATCAGACTATGCTTCTATAACCGGGATTTTGAAGAAATATATTGTTTCTGTGAATATCGAAGTGTGTATTATTAATTGCCACAAAAAACATTTCACCGGTTTAAAGGACAATTTGAGAAAAGTTCTATATTTCACAATTTTTCTTTGTTATTAGCTCTATGTTTCAATGTGCTCCGTATAACTTATATGTTCCGTAACGGAATTCATACCCCCCTAATGTGAATAGTTTCTACTCTGTGTTGTATAAAGAAAGTTTCAATTGGTACCGTTTTTCATAATGCAACAGTAAATACGTCGTCTGTTAGTTTAATAACATTGTTTTAATTCGTCATTTTAAACGAAAAGGAAGCTTAAATTATGCCAACTACAGAATATTATTTTTGTCTATGTTTACGTAGTAAATTTGAAAGTTTTGCAAATAATTAAACATGTACTTAAAAAAACTAATTGCATCTAGGAAGGTCAAAATGACGATTGAATACAGTGCATACAATAAATAAATTCGACAAATTCGATCCTGTTACGGAACATAACATTTTTTTATATTCATACAAAATATAATTTTATACTCGTAAGCTTGAATTATTCAACAGCTGAGGTAATGTTTGTCTTTGTTGTATTATAAATAACTGATATTAGAAGAACAAACAGTCTTATTAAACTGATCTGAGGAAATATGTCTTGTGGATACATTCAATGAGCTTTGACTTAAAACAGGTTTTAATGGATAAATAGTAGAATTAAAGTTTTATTTTACCATTAATGATTAAAACATAAATCTTATTTAAAAACAATTTAGATTTTGACCGATTGAGCCATCATGCTCTTTATTTTTGTATTTCAATCTTCTTAAGATTCATTTGATATACACATGTACATGTATTACAAGCCAAACTTATCTTAATAGTGAACCCATTTTGTACATTTCTGTAGTGTATTGATATTTAGTGATTGTTTGCTGAACAGCAAACCAGCAATATTTCAGTTATATATATATATATATAAATATACTTTTCTGACCCTTTGACTTGGTGAATTCTTTTAACATTAATTTTTAATTTGTCTATACAGTGCACAGAAATATTTTCTCGAAATTAATACCATTTTACATTTAATCACTGGGAAAACCAAAAAACAACTGTTGGTAACTTGAAACGTTGCACTGAAGAACGGAGAACAGTAGACAACATCAAATGAAGCAAGTCATATACTCTTGGTAAAAGTTAATCAAAGAGACAGTTCAATATAGATATAATCAACAAATTCAATGAAAATAGAAATATGCATGAATCTAAAAACGCACTGTTCAGTTACATCTTCATAGACATTTTAAATTTCCACTTTCAAGATAGAAAAGGAAAACGTATTGTTTGTTTGTTTGTTGAATGGTATTAAGCAATTTTCCAGTTTTATTATGGCATCCAGTTGTTATTCGGTAGGAGAACTGGTAATCCTTGTCAATTAAGATTGTAGTCGAGTACACCCTGCCGGCAGTGAGACTCAAACCTACAACCTCAGTGTTTACAGACCACGTGATCAATAGTAGACAAACTGCCTTAACGACTCGGTCAGCGAGGCCCCAAGGAACATGTAGGGTAACGATACATTTAAAGAAGAAGACGAAAGTAGATTTCTCAGATGAATTGAAATTAATGATTGATCATGATATGTGGATCCATGTACGGGGGAAAACAGGAGAAGGGTGGATAACTAGTTTAGAGACTGCGAGTTTGTAATTATTTTTGTTCTGAATTGAATTATCTTCATGAAAAACCCTACCTTTATATTTTAATGTCATTTAACTCTTAAATTTTAATAATTTCTACCAGTTTGAAACGAAACGGACAATAAGCCTGGACGGAGTGGACTTTATCGTTACTGAGGGAGTGAGTACCGAAAGGCCTCAAAGACGACAAATTATAAATTCACCACTTCCGTTCTGTTTTTTGCAAAAATCGGGTTTGTCACATTGCAGCTCTGACGTGGCGTTAATATTTAGTATGAGGGGAATAGAAGCCAGGGACATCCCAAGACCTTCGACCGGAAATGTGCAAAACGTGTCCGTTAAGGTTGGAATGGACTAGACCTCCAACTCGAAATCTCAATGTTCACTCACGGGTGATGAATGGTAAATAAACACCTTAACGATTCGGTAGCCAAGTTTGAAAGTAAGACATTTTTTGTTTCTTTGTTTGTTTGAATGTTTTAACGCCACTTTCAGCAATATCATGACGTCTAGTTTTTATTAACAGAGAAAGCCGTACTACTCAGGGAAAACCATCGAGCTGCGATAGGAAAACTGGCAATCCTTGTCAATTAAGATTGAAGTCGACCAAACCCGGCCCGCAGAGAGACTCGAAACCGCAACATCGGTGTTGACAGACTACGTAATCAATAGACTAACCCATGACATAGTATAACAATTGCTGAAAGTGGCGATAAACACCGTTCAAACAAACAAACAACAATACAAGAGAAATATTTCTACAGAAAAGCGATAAATCTTACTTTGTTATAATGATGTTGTGCCAGGCGTGCCATTTTTAACACTTCTTATAATGTTATAATGAATAAAACGTTAATAAAACATTTCATGTTTGAATTTCTTTAGACTTTTCTCTACACTTTTCTTAAACAAACTCTACTTTTTGCAACTGTCTTTTATTCATATATTAACTGTGTACTAATTTGTAACTGATATATTTTGAGGAAGTGGTCAAAAAGTTTGTCATCTACATTTGATCACGTGGTTTGAATGGAATCGGTGGCTGAGTAGTTAAAAGGTAGTTAGTGTTAATCATCTGCAATTGATCACGTGGATTTAAGGGTCTCGGTGGCAAAGTGGTTAAAACGTAGATAACCTGTCGGTCGAACCTAACTGCCGATACTGTGTGCTCGACTTCAATTATAATTGACCAGGATTTCCAGTTTTAAAAAAAATGTACCATTATTTATTTGTTTGTTTCCGTTTGATGTAATAACACCACATTTATCATGATATACGGTTTTTATTGAGGAAGCAAGCCAGACTACTTAGTGAAACTCGCGGCACTTGGCTTGTCAACTAATGTTGGAGTCGGGCACACCCTGAACTGAAGACATGCTAGAACTCGCCTGTTAGCGTTTTAAATTATTTTCAACAACATAAGTGAGATAACTCTTGTACAACACAAAAAATATCATGAGATAACTCTTGTACAACACAGAAAATATCATGAGAAGTCGTTAACATGACAATTACCACACTATTAATTGACTTTCAGTGGAATTTTGAATTTTGAACTGTAGCGATATTTGACGTCATTTATTTATAAGGACACTGAAGCAATTCACCTTTAATTTTGTATTTTTACATAATCCCCTAGACTTGTCGATCCTATACTAAGTAAGTTTACTGGTTGGTAACTTCCTTTATACTGTTACATAATCCCCTAGACTTGTCGATCCTATACTAAGTAAGTTTACTGGTTGGTAACTTCCTTTATATTGTTACATAATCTCCTAGACTTGTCGATCCTATACTAAGTAAGTTTACTGGTTGGTAACTTCCTTTATATTGTTACATAATCCCCTAGACTTGTCGATCCTATACTAAGTAAGTTTACTGGTTGGTAACTTCCTTTATATTGTTACATAATCCCCTAGACTTGTCGATCCTATACTAAGTAAGTTTACTGGTTGGTAACTTCCTTTATATTGTTACATAATCCCCTAGACTTGTCGATCCTATACTAAGTAAGTTTACTGGTTGGTAACTTCCTTTATATTGTTACATAATCCCCTAGACTTGTCGATCCTATACTTAGTAAATTTACTGGTTGGTAACTTCCTTTATACTAGGGTGACACGAATTTCCGTAATCCATCGTTTTTACCGGAATGCACTGGAATCCACTTTGATTTATCGGAATCCACTTCAACATGTGTGATATTTAAATGTTTAGTCTCTTCGAAGAAACAGAGGAATAAGTTCAGATTAAGTAATTATATTAAAAAATGTCTGTGTATGTTGACGCTTTAAATCCAAACAGCATACGCGATTAGATCCTGTATTTATAATATCGTTGGTTTTAAACCCTAAAATTTATAGATGGATTTCACAATAACATTTATGATTTCTTAAATGATTTGTAGGCGAGGTTTTACTAGATGATGGATATTGGTAATATACCACTACACCAGTAGAAATTAATGGCGGTCAAAAAAGAAGGGAGAGCACTATAAAACAATAAAAGTACAAAAAGTGTATTCGGCCACAATTATATTGGTACAAAAAAGTTGTAATGATACAAGAAAGAAAAGTCAACAATCACGTATTATTTAATTTATTAATTTAAGATCGAAATCAATTTTTAACGTGTAATAAAGAATGACATGAAAAATAAAATTAACACCTTACAATCTGTATACAAATACATGTTATCCAAGTTTATCTTGTCCTCATATGAATTTGTACAATGTCATTGTTTCACAAGGATATATCTGCGGTCCTTGGTTATTTAAATGAAACTGTAATTGTCTTCGGCTTACGTTTCCTCTGATATGGTTTTTTACCTTTGGTATTTGGTTCCAGAACTACGGTTTATCCGTCCTTCGATGTAACAAGTGTGTTGTTTCGAACAATGTGACTACGAAATCTTCTGTGATGATTTTGTCTTTGTTTGTCAATCATAACTGTCTATTCTGATTTTGTTTTCAAGAAGCCCATGTGACTGTCACTTATTCGGTAATCACCAGTCCCTACTAGAGCACTTCGCAGACCTTTTTATTGTGCTTTGAACTATTCATGGCTAGCCGAACAAACTCGGGTAGCTTTTTAGATTTCCATTCAACCGTCTGTTTTAGAACGTGGTTCATTGATTCGCAGTTGTTGTTAGTCCATTTTCTGTTAACTTTGCCGACATAAATACTGTTCATCACCTTTTCTTGCAAACAACCTTTTCGTCTTTTATTGAAGTATTTAAGGAATTTATCTGACACGTCGTTCATCGTCTTAGATATGTCATCACATTTTTCGTTAAAGCATATAGTGTCATCTGAATCTATTAAATCATCTGATCCAAAGATGTCTTCTAAGATTGTCCGTCTTTGCTTCACTGTGACAGCATCTTTCGTTAGAATGTGTCTTAATTGTTTATGTTGATTACACTTGTTATTGGCCTTGCGGGGTGCCAATTAACACATGGTAGCCAAACTTCTGGCACGTGCCGACAAATTAATCGATAGCGTCTTTATTTTTCATTTTTAGAATATAATATTATGTACACTAGTAAATATTAATATGTCCTAATATGACCATTTATGTCATTGTCACATAAAATAAAGTATTTAAATAGATTATCTCAATTCTTATCGCACTGAGCCACTCTCTTTGATTTAATTGTCTTAATTTGAACGTATACCTCTTTACGTTTTATGGGAAACATTGAAAAACATAAAAAAAAACAAAGTGAAGTGATTAAACACTTAAATATCATACGAATAACAATTCTTGAAGTGGATTCCGGTAAAAACGATGGATTCCGGTAATTCGTGTCACCGTTTATACTCATAATAGATAATGAAAAACATAAAAAAACAAAGTGAAGTGGTTAAACACTTAAATATCATACGAATAACAATTCTTGAAGTGGATTCCGGTAAATCAAAGTGGATTCCGGTAAAAACGATGGATTCCGGTAATTCGTGTCACCCTTTATACTCATAATAGATAATGAAAATATGGATCTATATTAAGCCTCATATATACGGGTCTATTTAGTTTGTATGTTTCAATGGTGATTAACGCGACTTTCAGCAATTTTCAGTTATATCATGGCGTCCAGTTTTTGGTGATTGGTTTTGCCAATCAGAATTGTAACATCACTGCCATATATTCATTTATTTTTGATCCAAACTTTGATAGAAACATCTTTATTTGTTTCGTTGAATAATCGTCTAGACTTATAATATATTATCATCTTTTGTTTATGCTGCTATCATGTAGGGGATGTTGGCTGGTCAATTTGCGCCACTAATTATCCAAATCTTTTGATCATTTTTTGTTTACCTTTAAAATAAATGTTATATGTATAATTTTGAACAAAATGATTATAGTTTCAGCAAGACACTTATGTACTAGTAAGTAAAAACTACAAGGATCAGTAGTTTCCAATCAACACCTGATCTGTTAGGCAAAGCATTAAACACGAATAATGACTTTGAAGGTTGGCAGCAGGACCTCAAAAGAAGTTAAAAGACAGAGCCTTCCAATCTACGTGATGACCAAACTGCTTAGTGACGACGCGCACCAGATTAAATAATTTGAAAGTTATTATCATTTTTTAAAAATATATATGAACAATTGTTCTTTAATATATGTACATGTCAACTGGTTTCAGAGCAGAAATTGTCCAGAACACAGAGATCATCGTCCAGATCATCCAATGCCCGGATGTTTGAGCTGTGGGACCTGTACACCAACAGCGAAATTAAAAAAGAGTTAATGAATAGTATTTTGGACATAAAAATATTATACACATATTGGTAAACATGAACAATGCTATGAACTTGTATGTCGTACTGCATCTACTTTGTTATCATTTTATTTATAATACATGTTATGGCTTATAATTAAACTAAAAACAGCCTAGAATAATGGAATGTGTGCATTCAGATTCAACAAAACGTTTAATTATATGTTCCCAATCTGTTTTTGTACTCAATTATTAATGCATTTGAAGAAAGAAAGCACATCATAAAAAGAATTGCGACAAATTGGGTTTGAGACAATTTGGACTTCGGCTTAGTAGTAAGTGTGCTAGTTGGTAGCTTCTTGAGACAATCTATACTTTATGCCTTCTACGCCGATGGAAAGTAATTAATAGACAGCTTATAATTAGCCAACACCACAGTAATGTTCTAAGTATTTATTAACATGAGACTCTTCAAAAATGCTACTTCATATTTGCATTGTACTTAATACTCCCTTCTTATACAGACAGGTAAAACGATATATATATCTGTAGACACCAAGTCATTTCATATTAATATCTAACAAAAATACAGCTTAGCGGCCATTCGTACTTAATACTCCCTTCTTATACAGACAGGTAAAACGATATATATATCTGTAGACACAAAGTCATTTCATATTAATATCTAACAAAAATACAGTTTAGCGGCCATTCGTACTTAATATTCCCTTCTTATACAGACAGGTAAAACGATATATATATATCTGTAGACACCAAGTCATTTCATATTAATATCTAACAAAAAAATACAGTTTAGCGGTTAATCGTACCAAACGGAAAATATCCTACAGAATTAACAATCAATGATAATCACTATAAGACGAGTTTATGTGATCAACTGGTGATCAGTGTTAGACCTGTTTATGTTGTCAACTGTATGGTGACCAGTATTAGACCTATTTATGTTGTCATTTGTATGGTAATCAGTATTAGATCTGTTTATGTAGTCAGTTGTATGGTAATCAGTATTAGACCTGTGTATGTGGTCAGTTGTATGGTAATCAGTATTAGACCTGTTTATGTGGTCAGTTGTATGGTAATCAGTATTAGACCTATTTATGTTGTCATTTGTATGGTAATCAGTATTAGATCTGTTTATGTAGTCAGTTGTATGGTAATCAGTATTAGACCTGTGTATGTTATCAGTTGTATGGTAATCAGTATTAGACCTGTTTATGTGATCAGTTGTATGGTAATCAGTCATAAACCAATTTATGTTGTCATCCGTATGGTAATCAGTATTAGACCTGTTTATGTGATCAGTTGTATGGTAAAAAGTATTAGACCTGTTTATGTTGTCAACTGTATGGTGACCAATATTAGACCTATTTATTTTGTCATTTGTATGGTAGTCAGTATTAGACCTGCTTATGTGATCAGTTGTATGGTAATCAGTATTAGACCTGTTTATGTGATCAGTTGTATGGCAATCAGTATTAGATCTGTTTATGTGATCAGTTGTATGGTAATCAGTATTAGACCTGTTTATGTGATCAGTTGTATGGTAATCGGTATTAGACCTGTTTATGTTGTCATCTGTATGGTAATCAGTATTGACCTGTTGCATGGTATCAGTATTACACCTGTTTATGTTGTCAACTGTATAGAAATCAGTAAGAGACCTTTTTATGTTGTCATCTGTACGGTTATCAGTATTAGACCTGTTTATGTTGTCATCTGTATGGTAATCAGTATAATCCTGTTTATGTTGTCAACTGTATGGTAATCAGTTTTAAAAAATGTTTATATGGTCAGTTATATGGTGATCAGTATTACACCTGTATATATGGTCATTTGTATGGTAATCAGAATTAGACCTGTTTATATGGTAATTTGTATGGTAATCAGTATTAGACCTGTTTATATGCCCAGTTACAGACCTGCTTATGTTGTCAGTTTATGGTAAAAAGAATTATGCCTGTTAATGTGGTCAGTTGCAGGGTAATCAGTATAAGACCTGTTTGTGTGGTCAGTTGTATGGTAATCAGTAATAGACCTGTTTATGTTGTCAGCTGTATGGTAATCAGTATTAGACCTGTTTATGTTGTCAGCTGTATGGTAATCAGTATTAGACCCGCTTAAGTGATCAGTTGTATGGTAATCAGTATTAGTCCTGTTTATGTTGTCAGCTGTATGGTAGTCAGTATAAGACCTTTTTATGTTTTTAGTTGTATTGTCATCAGTATAAGCCCTGTTTATGTGGTCAGTTGTATGGTAATTAGTATTAGACCTGTTGATGTTGTCAGCTGTATGGTAATCAGTATTAGACCTATTTATGTGATCAGCTGTATGGTAATCAGTATTACACCTGTTTATGTGGTCATTTGTACGGTAATCAGTATTTGACCTGTTTATGTATTCAGTTGTATGGTTATTAGTATTAGATCTGTTAATGTGATCAGTTGTATGGTAATCAGTGTTACACCTGTTTAAGTAGTCAGTTGTATGGTAATCAGTATTAGACCTGTGAATGTGGTCAGTTGTATGGTAATCAGTATTAGACCTGTGTATGTGGTCAGTTGTATGGATATTAGTGTTAGACCTGTTTGTTTTATCAGTTGTATAGTTAATCAGTCTTAGACCTGTGTATGTGGTCAGATTTATGGTAATCAATATTAAACCTGTTTATGCGGTCACTTGTATGGTAATCAGTATGAGACCTGTTCATGTGGTCAATTGCATAGTAATCAGTATTCGACCTGTTTATGTGGTCAGCTGATTTGTAATCAGTATTAGACCTGAGTATGCGTTCACTTGTATGGTAATCAGTATAAGACCTGTGTATGTGGTCACTTGTATGGTAATCAGTATAAGACTTGTGTATGTGGTCAGATATACGGTAATCAGTATCCGACCTGTGTATGTGGTCTCTTGCATTGTAATCAGTGTAAGACGTGTTTGTTTGGTCATTTGTTTAGTAATCAGTATTAGACCTGTGTATGTGGTCAGATGTATGGTAATCAGTATTAGACTTGTTCATGTGGTAAGATGTATGGCATTCAGAATTGGAACGGTTTATGTGGTCAGTTACATAGTAATCAGCATTCGACCTGTTTATGTGGTCAGATGTATGGTAATCAATGTTAGACCTGTGTATGTGGTCAGTTGTATGATAATCAGTATTAGTCCTGTGTATGTGGTCAGTTGTATGGATATTAGTGTTAGACCTGTTTGTTTTGTCAGTTGTATGGTAATCAATATTAGACCTGTTTATGTGGTCAGTTGTATTGTAATCAGTATTAGACCTGAGTATGGGTTCACTTGTTTGGTAATCAGTATTAGACCTGTGTATGTGGTCAGATATATGGTAATCAATATTAGACCTGTTTATGTAGTCAGTTGTATGGTATTCAGTATTAGACCTGTGTATGTGATCAGTTGTATGGTAATAAGTATTAGACATGTTAATGTGGTCAGTTGTATGGTAATCAGTGTTACACCTGTTTATGTAGTCAGCTGTATGGTAATCAGTATTAGGCCTGTTTATGTGGTTAATTGTATGGTAATTGGCGTTAGACCTGTTTATGTGGTCAGTTGTATGGTAATCAGTATTAGACCTGGGTATGTGGTTAGTTGTATGGATATAGGTGTTAGACCTGTTTGTTTGGTCAGTTGTATAGTAATCAGTATCCGCCCTGTGTATGTGGTCACTTATATGGTAATCAGTATCCGAATTGTGTATGTGGTCAGATATACAGTAATCAGTATTCGACCTGTTTACGTGGTCAGTTGTATGGTAATCAGTATCCGACCTGTGTATGTGGTCAGTGGTATGGTAATCAGCATTAGACCTGTTTATGCGGTCACTTGTATGGTAATCAGTATGAGACCTGTTCATGTGGTCAATTGCATAGTAATCAGTATTCGACCTGTTTATGTGGTCAGCTGAATGGTAATCAGTATTAGACCTGTGCATGTGGTCAGCTGAATGGTAATCAGTATAAGACCTGTTTATGTATTCAGTTGTATGGTTATCAGAATTGGACGGTTTATGTTGTCAGATGTATGGTAATCAGTATCCGACCTGTGTATGTGGTCTATTGCATGGTAATTAGTGTTAGACGTGTTTGTTTGGTCATTTGTTTAGTAATCAGTATTAGACCTGTGTATGTGGTCAGATGTATGGTAATCAGTATTAGACTTGTTTATGTGGTAAGATGTATGGTAATCAGAATTGGAACGGTTTATGTGGTCAGATGCATAGTAATCAGTATTCGACCTGTTTATGTGTTCACTTGTATGGTAATCAGTATAAGACCTGTGTATGTGGTCACTTGTATGGTAATCAGTATCCGAATTGTGTATGTGGTCAGATATACAGTAATCAGTATTCGACCTGTTTACGTGGTCAGTTGTATGCTAATCAGTATCCGACCTGTGTATGTGGTCAGTGGTATGGTAATCAGTATTAGACCTGTGTATGTGTTCAGTTGTATGGTAATCAGTATTAGACCTGTGTATGTGGTCAGTTGTATGGATATTAGTGTTAGACATGTTTGTTTTATCAGTTGTATGGTAATCAGTATTAGACCTGTTTATGTTGTCAGCTGTATGGTAATCAGTATAAGACCTGCTTAAGTGATCAGTTGCATGGTAATCAGTATTATTCCTGTTTATGTTGTCAGCTGTATGGTAGTCAGTATAAGACCTTTTTATGTTTTCAGTTGTATTGTCATCAGTATAAGCCCTGTTTATGTGGTCAGTTGTATGGTAATTAGTATTAGACCTGTTGATGTTGTCAGCTGTATGGTAATCAGTATTAGACCTATTTGTGGATCAGCTGTATGGTAATCAGTATTACAACTGTTTATGTGGTCATTTGTACGGTAATCAGTATCCGACCTGTGTATGTGGTCAGTGGTATGGTAATCAGTATTAGACCTGTGTATGTGTTCAGTTGTATGGTAATCAGTATTAGACCTGTGTATGTGGTCAGTTGTATGGATATTAGTGTTAGACATGTTTGTTTTATCAGTTGTATAGTAATCAGTATTAGACCTGTGTATGTGGTCAGATGTATGGTAATCAGTATTAGACTTGTTTATGTGGTAAGATGTATGGTAATCAGAATTGGAACGGTTTATGTGGTCAGATGCATAGTAATCAGTATTCGACTTGTTTATGTGTTCACTTGCATGGTAATCAGTATAAGACCTGTGTATGTGGTCACTTGTATGGTAATCAGTATCCGAATTGTGTATGTGGTCAGATATACAGTAATCAGTATTCGACCTGTTTACGTGGTCAGTTGTATGGTATTCAGTGTTTGACCTGTGTATGTGGTCAGTTGTATGGTAATCAGTATTAGACCTGTGTATGTGGTCAGTTGTATGGATATTAGTGTTAGACTTGTTTGTTTTGTCAGTTGTATGGTAATCAATATTAGACCTGTTGATGTAGTCAGTTGTATGGTAATCAGTATTAGACCTGAGTATGCGTTCACTTGTATGGTAATCAGTATTAGACCTGTTTATGAGGTCAGTTGTATTGTAATCAGTATTAGACCTGTGTATGTGGCCACTTGTATAGTACTCAGTATTTGACCTGTTTATATGGTCAGTTGTATGGTCATAAGTATTAGACCTGTTTATGTGATCAGTTGTATGGTAATCAGTATTAGACCTGTTTATGTGGTCAATTGTATTGTAATCAGTATTAGACCGGTTTATATGGTCAGTTGGACGGCAATCAGTATTAGACCTATTTATGTGGTCAGTTGTATGGTAATCAATATTAGACCTGTTTATGTGGTCAGTTGTAGGGTAATCAGTATTAGACCTGAGTATGCGTTCACTTGTATGGTAATCAGTATTAGACCTGTTTATGTGGTCAGTTGTATGGTAATCAGTATTAGACCTGTGTATGTGGTCAGTTGTATGGATATTAGTGTTAGACCTGTTTGTTTTGTCAGTTGTATAGTAATCAGTATTAGACCTGTGTATGTGGTCAGATGTATGGTAATCAATATTATACCTGTTTATGTAGTAAGTTGTATTGTTATCAGAATTGGAACGGTTTATGAGTTCAGTTGTATGATAATCAGTATAAGACCTGATTATGTGGTCAGATGTATGGTAATCAGAATTGGAACGGTTTATGTGTTCAGTTGTATGATAATCAGTATTAGACCTGTTTATGTAATCAGTTGTATGGTAATCAGTATTTGGCCTGCTGATGTAATCAGTTGTATGGTAATCAGTAATAGACCAATTTATGTTGTCATCTGTATGGTTGTCAGTATTAGACCTATGTATGTTGTCATCCGTATGGTAATCAGTATTAGACCTGTTTATGTGAACAGTTGTATGGTAATCAGTATTAGACCTGTTCATGTGATAAGTTGAATGGTAATCAGTATTAGACCTGTTTATGTGGTCAGTTGTATGGTAATCAGTATTAGACCTGTTTATGTGGTCAGTTGTTTGGTAATCAGTATGAGACCTATGTATGTTGTCATCTGTATGGTAATCAGTATTGAACTGTTTATGGTGTCAGTTGTATGGTATCAGTATTAGACCTGTTTATGTGGTCAGTTGTATGGTAATCAGTATTAGACTTGTTTATGTGATCAGTTGTATGGTAATCAGTATTAGACCTGTTTATGTGATCAGTTGTATGGTAATCAGTATTAGACCTGTTTATGTGGTCAGTTGTATGGTTATTAGTATTAGACCTGTTTATGTGGTCAGTTGCATGGTAATCAATAAAAGAACTGTTTATATGGTCAGTTGTATGGTAATCAGTATTAGACCTGTTTATGTGGTCAGTTGTATGGTAATCAGTGCTAGACCTGTTTTTAAGGTCAGTTGTATGGTAATCAGTATTAGACCAGTTTATGTGATCAGTTGTATGGTATAGGGTTATTAAATGGGTGTTTTCATATTTGACCTGTATTATGTCCAAGGGAAGCTGTATTGGGTCGAGGATAGCTGAATACAGCTATTCGAGGCCCAATACCGCTTCCCGAGGACATAATACATGTCAAATGTGAAAACACCCATTCAATGACACTTTTATTAACCAGTTGAGTAAATTTTAGTACCATTTTATCATTGACCAATCAAGGTATACTTGATCCAAATCGGCTTCTTATGGACAAAACAAATTATTAATATCAACAGCCCTCAGAATTAAAATAAATTTTTTTCCCCTGAAAATTATGTAATTTACGCACAACGAAACGAATGTGTTTGTTTTTAAAATGATATTTGTATATAAATTACAGGAAATGACATTCCTGTATTTGCCCTGTTTTTCTGTATTGAGCCTGTTTTTTTCCGTATTGGCCCTGTTTTTCTGTATTGAGCCCGTTTTTCCGTATTGGCCTTGTTTTTCCGTATTGGCCCTGTTTTTCTGTATTGAGCCAGTTTTTTCTGTATTGGGCCTGTTCACTATATCCGTATTATATGAACAATTTCACATGTATTTTACACAACTGGTTAATAATAATCAGTATTAGACATTTTTATGTGATCAGTTGTATGGTAATTAGTATTAGACCTGTTCATGTGGTCACTTGCATAGTAATCAGTTTAGTACCATTTTATCATTGACCAATCAAGGTATACTCGATCCAAATCGGCTTCTCATGGACAAAACAAATTATTAATATCAACAGCCCGCAGAAATAAACAGGCCCAATACAGTAACCTGTTTATATGGTCAGTTGTATGGTAATCAGTATTAGACCTGTTTATATGGTCAGTTGTATGGTTATCAGTATTAGACCTGTTTATATTGTCAGTTGCCTGGTAATTAGTACAAGGCCGTTTATTTTTTTTCAGTTGTTTGGTAATCAGTATTAGACCTGTGTATGTGGTCAGTTTTATGGTATTCATTATTAGACCTGTCTTTGTGGTCAGTTGTATGGTAATCAATAATTGGTTTCTTGGTTTGGAGCGCAGCAGAACAAACAAAAAACTCCAGAAAATAAAACCAAGTCAAAAGTCACCTAAAAGATATAATTTACATCATAAGCATCTCATGTCAAGGACATCACACCAACCAAGGACACATGTCATCTCTCACAAACACTCAACTCTGGCACATTCCACACATCATCTCATAGACATGTGTCACAAGGAGTAATATCATCTTACATGACATCACACCGACCAAGGACACATGTCATCTCTCACAAACACTAAACTCTGGCACATTTAACACATCATCTCATAGACATGTGTCACATGGAGTAATATCATCTCACATGACATCACACCGACCAAGGACACATGTCATCTCTCACAAACACTCAACTCTGGCACATTCCACACATCATCTCATAGACATGTGTCACATGGAGTAATATCATCTCACATGACATCACACTAACACATCTCACATGACATCACATCGACACATCTCATCTCACATGACATTACACAAACACATCTGACATGACATCACAGACACATCTCACATGACATCACCTCACATGACATCACACCGACACATCTCACATGACATCACACTAACACATCTCACATGACATCACACAATGACACTTCTCACATGACATCACCTTACATGACATCACAGCGACACATCTCACATGACATCACAGTGACACATCTCACATGACATCACACCAACACATCTCACATGACATTACACCAACACATCTGACAAGACATCACCGACACATCTCACATGACATCACACCGACACACATCTCACATGACATCACACTGACACATCTCACATGACATCACACCCACATCTCACATGACATCACACCGAACCATCTCACATGACATCACACCGACACATCTCCCATGAAATCACATCGACACATCTCATCTCATCTCACATAACATTACACCAACACATCTCACATGACATCACACTGACACATCTCACATGACATCACACTAAAAAATCTCACATGACATCACACTGACACATCTCACATGACATCACACTGACACTTCTCACATGACATCAGTGACACATCTCACATGACATCACACCAAAAAATGTCACATGACATCACACCAAAAAATCTCACATGACATCACACCAACACCTCACACACATCTCACATGACATAACACTGACACATCTCACATGACATCACACCAAAAAATCTCACATGACATCACACTGACACATCTCACATGACATCACACCAACACATCTCACATGAGATCACACCAACATATCTCAAATGACATAACACCGACACATCTCATATGACATCACAGTGACACATCTCCCATGACATGACACCGACATATTTCACATGACATCACAGTGACACATCCCACATGACATCACACAGACACATCTCACATGACATCACAGTGACACATCCCACATGACATCACACCAACAAATCTCACATGACATCACACCGACACATCTCACATGACATCACTCTGACACATCCCACATGACATCACACCAACACATCTCACATGACATCACACCGACACATCTCACAATGAGATATATCATCCCACAGGGACAGGTGTCACCTTACACAGTCTAGTCTTTGGAAAAACATAATAGAAAATCCACTTTTGTGAATAAGTAACCAATTATTTTAATCATTTCATGTACACATTTTATTTATTAAAGTAAATCATTTAACAGAGTAATCATATTGATTACAAAAGAATACAAAATAATTGACATCATTTTTATTACATGGTATCACTAATACACATAGACAGTAAAATACATGATGTTATTATAAAAAAACCAAGACAGTGATATAATACATGTACTGTTGACCTTGTCATTCAAATAAAAATATGTAAATTGTTTACATGATGTTATTATTAGACAGAATATTATCTTTCACTAATTCTTTACATATTCACAATATTCAATACATTCAAGGAGAAGTCTACAATTATCAATCATTACTGGACCTGTTCATGTAAAACCTAGTTAACTGAGTAATTATATTGATTTCAAAAGAGTACACAGAAATTGACATGACCTTTAAATAGTAACTATTTATATAGGATGTCTAATTATAGATATTTAGGTCAATTCAATCATTCTAAACATGTCATCATGTCATATTTCATACTATATTGGACATTTATTTAAGAGTTCATTAGACAGAATATTATCTTTAATTCTTTACATATTCACAATATTTCATTTTTTAGTTCACATTACATGTATTAATACACATTGTTTACATCCTGTGATCAATAACAACAGATAAGTCAGACATATGTAAACTACATGATCACTTCCTGATGTCAATCAGAATATATTGTAATGTGGATTATTTATACTTTCTTATAAACATAAACATTGTCATGACAACCAATAACAACTGATTTAGACAGTGAATTATAACATATGTATGGATTATAAGATGATGGTACCTGTGTAATAATAACCTGACTCTGTTTACCATCAGGACTAATCCTGAGTACATTGTTAGACCATCTAAGTACATGTCCTTCATCATCTGTTGTAATTCCCCGTGGTTCACTCATGTTAGGATCAGTAAATGTAAACAAAGTGTTCCCCACTGTATCAATACAGTACAACTTATCCTCATCAGTATAGTAGATACGTCCTGCCTCACCACCACAGATATACCTAGGTATTACACCCACTGGTATTGTACGTGTTACCTCCCCTGACATGTTCATTACCTTTATTGTTCTATCCTCACAGCCTACAAACAGCTGGTTATCTCTGTACATGATACCCCAACACTTCACCTTTACATCAGTATGTTGTATAACTTGTCTCTGTCTGACATCTACTATCACTACAGTAGTAGTATCTAATATAACAGCTACAGTGTTGTTGTCTACTACAGCTAAACACCATGGTCCACCAGGTAATGAAATGGTATGTTGTTGTTGTCCTGTTATATCACATGTTACTAATTGTTTACCACTATAATCAGCTATAACTAACACATCATCATGTAACACCTTTATATCCCTGATCCACTCTACATTGACCTTGAAGTAATAATCCAGTGAATACATGTCCTGTACATGTTGTACAATGTGATATTTAGTATCTGTTGATTTCCTGTGTTGATTGTTACAGTCCTGACACCTAGATCTCTGACAGCCATGACACCAGTATACAGATGGTTCCTTGTCACAGACATGACACCTGTAAAAGATTTATATAAATGTAATATCATAATTGTGACATAATAAACAATTGAAATTTATTTTATTTAAAGTAAACAAAACACCATGTGGTGTGTCTCTACATTTATATAGATCAAAGGATGACCTCAAATCAGCATTAATTTATATAAATATGACACCCTGATGATTCAAGCTATTATTGTGTACAATTATATAAAGTAAACATAATAAAATAACAGTCACAATATGTCTGTATTTAAATAGGTCACACGATGACAACTTGAATTGTTAAATCTCATATCAGCATTAATTGTTTAGCTTGTGTGGTACTTGAGACATTTGTCAAGAGGGTAGTTGTCATAAAGGGGCAATTGTCAAGAGGGTAAATGTAATAAAGGGGCAATTGTCAAGGCAGTAGTTGTCATAAAGGGGCAATTGTCAAGGGGGTAGTTGTCATAAAGGGTCAATTGTCAAGGGGGTAGGTGTCATAAAGAGGCAATTGTCAAGGGGGTAGGTGTCATAAAGGGGCAATTGTCAAGGGGGTAGGTGTCATAAAGGGGCAATTGTCAAGGTAGTAGTTGTCATAAAGGGGCAATTGTCATGGGGGTAGGTGTCATAAAGGGGCAATTGTCAAGGGGGTAGGTGTCATAAAGGGGCAATTGTCAAGGGGGTTGGTGTCATAAAGGGGCAATTGTCAAGGTAGTAGTTGTCATAAAGGGGCAATTGTTAAGGGGTAGTTGTCATAAAGGGGCAATTGATAAGGGGGTAGTTGTCATAAAGGGGCAATTGTCAAGGGGGTAGTTGTCATAAAGGGGCAATTGTTAAGGGGGTAGTTGTCATAAAGGGGCAATTGTCAAGGGGGTAGGTGTCATAAAGGGGCAATTGTACACAGGGAGTTGGTGTCATATAGGGGCAATTGTCAAGGGGGTAGTTGTCATAAAGGAACAATTGTCAAGGGGGTAGGTGTCATAAAGAGGCAATTGTCAAGAGGGTAGTTGTCATAAAGGGGCAATCGTTAAGGGGGTAGGTGTCATACAGAGGCAATTGTCAAGAGGGTAGGTGTCATAAAGGGGCAATTGTTAAGGGGGTATTTGTCATAAAGGGGCAATTGTCAAGGGAGTTGGTGTCATAAAGGTGCAATTGTCAAGGGGGTAGTTGTCATAAAGGGGCAATTGTCAAAGGGGTAGGTGTCATAAAGGGGCAATTTTCAAGGGGATTGGTGTCATAAAGGGGCAATTGTCAAGGGGGTTGGTGTCATAAAGGGGCAATTGTCAAGGGGGTTGGTGTCATAAAGGGGCAATTGTCAAGGGAGTTGGTGTCATAAAGGGGCAATTGTCAAGGGGGTAGTTGTCATAAAGGGGCAATTGTCAAGGGGGTAGGTATCATAAAGAGGCAATTGTTAAGGGGGTATTTGTCATAAAGGGGCAATTGTCAAGGGAGTTGGTGTCATAAAGGGGCAATTGTCAAGGGGGTAGTTGTCATAAAGGGGCAATTGTCAAAGGGGTAGGTGTCATAAAGGGGCAATTGTCAAGGGAGTAGGTGTCATAAAGGGGCAATTGTCAAGGGAGTAGGTGTCATAAAGGGGCAATTGTCAAGGGGGTAGGTGTCATAAAGGGGAAATTGTCAAGGGGGTAGTTGTCATAAAGGGGCAATTGTCAAGGGAGTTGGTGTCATAAAGGGGCAATTGTCAAGGGAGTTGGTGTCATAAAGGGGCAATTGTCAAGGGGGTAGGTATCATAAAGGGGCAATTGTCAAGGGAGTAGGTGTCATAAAGGGGCAATTGTCAAGGGAGTAGGTGTCATAAAGGGGCAATTGTCAAGGGAGTTGGTGTCATAAAGGGACAATTGTCAAGGGGGTAGGTATCATAAAGGGGCAATTGTCAAGGGGGTAGGTGTCATAAAGGGGCAATTGTCAAGGGAGTTGGTGTCATAAAGGGGCAATTGTCAAGGGGGTAGTTGTCATAAAGGGGCAATTGTCAAGGGGGTAGGTGTCATAAAGAGGCAATTGTCAAGAGGGTAGGTGTTATAAAGGGGCAATTGTCAAGAGGGTAGGTGTCATAAAGGGGCAATTGTTAAGGGGGTATTTGTCATAAAGGGGCAATTGTCAAGGGGGTAGGTGTCATAAAGAGGAAACTGTCAAGAGGGTAGGTGTCATAAGGAGAAAACTGTCAAGGGAGTAGTTGTCATAAGGAGGAAACTGTCAAGAGAGTAGTTGTCATAAGGAGCAATTGTCAATAGAGTAGTTGTGCTAAGGGGCATTTATCAAGGGGGTAGTTATGATAGGGGGAAATTGTCCAAGGGGTAGTTGTCATAAAGGGGTGATTATCAAGGGGGTATTTTTCATGAGGGGACAATTTTCAAAGGGGGTAATTTTCAAGGAGGTAGTTGCCATGAGGGGGCAATCATCTGGGGGTGGGGGTAGTTGTCATAAGGAACAATTGTTTAGGGCGTTGTTATAAGGGGAAATTGACTGGGGCTGAGTTATCAAAAGCAATATACCAGGGGTGGGGAGTTGTCGTAAGGGGCAACTGTCCAGGTTGGAGTTACTATAAGGGAACATTTTCTGCAGGGCAGTTGTCATGCGGTGCAATTGTCTGGGGCAGTATTCATAAAGGAAAATGATCTGGGGGGAGTTGTCATAAAGGGGCAATTGTCCAGGGTGGAGTTGTTATAATTAGGGGATTGCTGGGGCCAGTTTTCACAAGGGGCAATTGTCTAGGGGGCATTTTTCATAAATGGCAATTGTCTGGGGGCATTTGTCATAAGGGGCAATTGTCCAAGGGTAGTTCCCAAAGAGGGCTGTTGTCCAGGGTGGAGTTTTTATAAGGGGCAATTGTCTTGGGGCAGCTGTCATAAGGGGTAATTGTCTGAGGGCAGTTGTCATAAGGGCAATTGTCAAAGGCATACACTTGTTTGGGGGCAGTTGACATAAGGGGGAAACTGTATGGGGGCAGTTGACATATTAGTGGGCAATTGTATAAGGGGGATTGTCTGTGAGGGAGTTTAAAGGGCAATTGTCCAGAGGCAGCTGACATATGGGGGCAATAGTCCGGGACAGTTGTCTTAAGGGGGAATTGTCTGCGGGAGTTGTCATAAGGAACAATTGTCTAGGGCAGTTGTCATAAGGGGAAATTGTCCAAGGCCAGTTGTCAGAAGGGAGCAATTGTTCAGGGGCAGTTATCCTTCTGGTCAATTACTTATAAGGTATTTACTACTGACATTGTCCATGTCATAATACATGAATGATCCCCTATCTCCATAATAGAAAAAGCAGTGTAACATGTCTGCATTGTACCTTGGTGACCTAATTTTACTTTCGTTGTAATGTGTCCATTATTAATGACTAAAAATGGGAAGTCAAAAAGACATTGAGCTTTACATGTGACCTTGACCCAACCTTCATCACGTTCATTTGGAAATCAATATCATTTTAGCTCAAATTTGGACCAATATGAAACAAGACCTCTGATATGTACTTTCAATTCTTTACTTACTTCTGTTTAAATCTGGCATCTTGAATTCCTGTAAAATACAAATAAAATGTTGGATATTGTCAACAATCTTTAGGCATTTCTGGAACATGACAGCATCAGAACAATATTTCAATAACTGTATTCCAGTTTACCCCGTCTGACTGACATTGGTGACTTGCCAGTATTTTGAGGACTTTATCAGTACTACATATGCATGTATTTACAAATACAATTGCTGCCCAATCATTGGTTATGACTTTAGTTGTGTTCTACAGTTAAATACTTTAAATCTTATGTGTATCATGTTTTAACATTTTGAAGAACAGAAATAAATTTCAAAGTAACTGTCATGAATTTGTTATCTGTTTTCAGTTGCTAAGCTGTCTGTATAATATCATCTATGTCCCAGAGGCGCTTATAACAATGATCAGATCCATATACAAGCTTCTTTTTAAAATAATGCAACAATTTCGAGCGCAACTATAATTTTTACAGATGAATGTAAAATCTGTAGACTTTTAACGCGAATTAGAACAGTGTATTTACAGCCTTAAATCGATGAGTGGAAAATATGGACAATCTGTACAAGTGAACAGCTCTGGTATTCATCGGAATTGAATATTTTGCTGTGGTATACAATGTTACTAGACATTTTAACCTTATTCATGACACTCTGTCTGGTGTTGGACAAGAAAAATACACATAATCATTACTATCCATCAAAGCATTTAAAAGGTATGTGATAGACGTAACATGATACAATAATACATTTGTTTAGTTGTGGTTGGTGCAATTAGTACACACGAAATAATTGCGTGTCTGCAAATATCAGTAGCTAAAACTACGCTGATAACTTGTCGTAAATATGTGTACCTTCCTGACCATGTGTTTTCTTCCGTTCTGGTACATAATCTTTTTTCTAAATAAAACAAATCAACATTTATCAAAATAGATTTTAATAAACATTCTGTATTACAGGTTTTTGTCTTATTTATAGCAACATACATGTAGGTTTGTGTAAGTTACACACATGGAAAAGGAAAAGTGAACTGAATGCAGTCTTCGCGAAATGCGTCGGTCCGACGGACAAAACCGATATAATAACGCTTGGACCGGTAAAAAATCGTGTTTCGTCGGTCTGAAAGTCCGACATTGTTATTATGGAAGTTAAAGTTGCCCTGATGGTTCGTTCACAGAAAATACTTATATATCTGGTAGTACTGATTCACACAAACTTCCAACTTTTGAGTAAATATGTAAAACCAATAAAAATTGCGAAGATCCTGCGTATTTAACTCATTTTTGAAACGTTTTAGTTTGGCAAATGGATTAGGCGCCATTTGTTTATTTCCGGGATACATCTAATTACCAACAGAGAGAAATGAGAAAAAAAGTAGACTACAACGGCCTTCAATGAAAACTCGTAACTGTTTGATAAACAAACACTTTAAAATGGGGTTGAAACTCAAAAGTTCGTTTAAAACATATTTTTGTTTAATCATTGGCTTTGATAATATATAAAATATATACTAGTAAGCTAAAATTGAAGGAATAAAAATAAATGGTTATCAATGACCTCATGATAATTTCTATAGATGGGTTTCCCATGAAGCAGTTGCTTTCAGCTTTGTGAATTATTTCTGTGTATAATAAAATGTTATTTTATTTATATTCTTTTGAATTTTGTCCAGATATACACAGCTTGTTAATAACAGTTATGAATAGTATGATGTTTACAATAACTTTTATGTATGATATATATCTGTATCTACATTCATATAAGGTAGCTAGTAAAATGTAACCAATGGCTACATCGACAAATTTGGTCCGGCAAAAGCTGCTTCTGTCCAGCATTTCTGGGGAAGTTGGTGGACCGAATGTCCACCATTCTTTGGAAAGATTTCGTGAAGACTGCTGAATGTAAACAGTATCTGTCCAAACATATAAATCATCAGGAAATTAACAATTAGTAGAAATAGTAAATTATTGATGGTCAAGTAAAGATTTGTTTATTTAACATCTTTAGTAATAATTAGTGCATGTTGTTTGCAGACTGTGAAATACTTTCAGATGTATCACGATTCCCAGTTGACTAGTTCTTGCTCAGAATTCCCCACAGGCTATAAATACTGAACAAGGAATACCCCACAGGCTATAAATACTGAACAAAGAATACCACACAGGCTATAAATACTGAACAAGGAATACCCCCACAGGCTATAAATACTGAACAAAGAATAAACCACAGGCTATAAATCATGTAAATACTGAACAAAGAATACCCCACAGGCTATAAATACTGAACAATGTATACCTCACAGGCTATAAATACTGAACAAAGAATACCACACAGGCTATAAATACTGAACAAAGAATACCCCACAGGCTATAAATACTGAACAATGTATACCCCACAGGCTATAAATACTGAACAAAGTATACCTCACAGGCTATAAATACTGAACAATGTATACCCCACAGGCTATAAATACTGAACAAAGCATACCTCACAGGCTATAAATACTGAACAATGTATACTGGTGGTTGTCACAAGTGGACAATTGTCCAGGGGGAGCTGTCATAAGGGACAATTGCCACAAGGAGGCCATTGTCCAAGGGTAGTTGTCATAAGGGGAAAATTGTCCAGGGGCAGTTGTCATAAGGGGACAACAGTCTGGGTCCAGTTGTCATATGGGGACAATTGTCCAGGAGCAGTTTCTTTAAGGGGCCAATTGTCCAGGGGCAGTTTCCTTAAAGGGCCAATTGTCTATGGGGCAGTTTCCATAAGGGGGCAGTTGTCAAAAGGGGGCAATTGTCCAGGGTCAGTTATCATAAGGGCAATTGTCAATGGGGCAATTAATTGTCCCAAAGGGGGAGTGTCACACATATTTCTAAATAAATTTTGTCATCTGATTTCCAACAATTACTAAAATTTTTCATTACAAATACATTCCACCAAGTGTAAAATGACATATTTATGACCTCAAAGCCAATTAACAGGAAATATAATTATTTCACCACAAGAAGTTTTAAACAGCAGGTGTCAATCGCCAAATACAGTAGATGTATTTACAGGTAATCCGATTAACATGATTAAGTGGTGCTTCTGGTCAATATAGGCAAACAAAAGTGTCGTAGATCGTACTGATGCACACAGAATTCCACCTTTTGATAAAATATGTAATGTAAATAAAATTGCAAAAGTTTTGAGTATTTAACTCATTTTTCGTATGTTTTGCTGGTTTCAAATGGATTACGTACCATTTGTGTAAATCCAAGATACGTCCAATTACCGTTGGCTACCACTTAGGAAACGAAGAGTACTACGGCCCTTAATGAAAAACTGTAACCAATTGATATACAAACGCTTTTTAAATAAGTTTTTAAAATTAAAATTCTTTAAAAATTTATAAACATTTTGTTATAATCATTTTTTAAAACAATTTATACACTGCAATTGAAAGAATAGTTTTTTTTACTATATTTTACCAGCACAATCAGAGACATATAATTACATGTAATTATATGTCTCTGGTACAATGAATGTATGCTTCTGAGCAGATGCTTATACAGCTCATCCGCTAAAGTGACTAAAGCCTTCAAAATCCCAAAAAATTCCCTGCCTTAGGTAACTGGACTACCCAGTGGAAACCCTTGACCTTTGGTAACTGGAGTACCCAGTGGAAATCCCTGACCTTTGGTAACTGGAGTACCCAGTGGAAGCCTTTGACCTTTGGTAGCTGGAGTACCCAGTGGAAACCCCTGACCTTTGGTAACTGGAGTACCCAGTGGAAGCCCCTGACCTTTGGTAACTGGAGAACCCAGTGGAAACCCCTGACCTTTGGTAACTGGAGTACCCAGTGGAAGCCCCTGACCTTTGGTAACTGGAGTACCCAGTGGAAGCCCTTGACCTTTGGTAACTGGAGTACCCATTGGAAACCCCTGACCTTTGGTAACTGGAGTACCCAGTGGAAGCCCCTGACCTTTGGTAACTGGAGTACCCAGTGGAAACCCCTGACATTTGGTAACTGGAGTACCCAGTGGAAGCCGTTGATCTTTGGTAACTGGAGTACCCAGTGGAAACCCCTGACCTTTGGTACCTGGAGTACCCAGTGGAAGCCCCTGACATTTGGTACCTGGAGTACCCAGTGGAAACCCCTGACATTTGGTAGTTGGAGTACCCAGTGGAAACCCCTGACCTTTGGTAACTGGAGTACCCAGTGGAAGCCTTTGATCTTTGGTAGATGGAGTACCCAGTGGAAACCACTGACCTTTGGCAACTGGAGTACCCAGTGGGAGCCATTGACCTTTGGTAACTGGAGTACCCAGTGGAAACCCCTGACCTTTGGTAACTGGAGTACATAGTGAAAGCCCTTGACCGTTGGTAACTGGAGTACTTAGTGGAAGCCCATGACCTTTGGTAACGAGTACCCAGTGGAAACTCCTGACCTTTGGTAACTGGAGTACCCAGTGGAAGCCCCTGACCTTTGGTAACTGGAGTACCCAGTGGAAGCCCTTGACCTTTGGTAACTGGAGTACACAGTGGAAACCCTTGACCTTTGGTAACTGGAGTACACAGTGGAAGCCCCTGACCTTTGGTAACTGGAGTAGGCAGTGGAAACGCCTGACCTTTGGTAACTGGAGTACCCAGTGGAAGCCCTTGACCTTTGGTAACTGGAGTACGCAGTGGACACCCCTGACCTTTGGTAACTGGACTCCCAGTGGAAACCCCTGACCTTTGGTAACTGGAGTACCCAGTGGAAACCCCTGACATTTGGTAACTGGAGTACCCAGTGGAAGCCTTTGACCTTTGGTAGCTGGAGTACCCAGTGAAAGCCTTTGACCTTTGGTAACTGGATTACCCAGTGGAAGCCCCTGACCTGTGGTAACTGGAGTACCCAGTGGAAACCCCTGACCTTTGGTAACTGGAGTACCCAGTGGAAGCCCCTGACCTGTGGTAACTGGTAACTGGAGTACCCAGTGGAAGCCCCTGACCTGTGGTAACTGGAGTACCCAGTTGAAGCCCTTGACCTTTGGTAACTGGAGTACCCAGTGGAAGCCCCTGACCTTTGGTAACTGGAGTACGCAGTGGAAACGCCTGACCTTTGGTAACTGGAGTACCCAGTGGAAGCCCTTGACCTTTGGTAACTGGAGTACGCAGTGGAAACCCCTGACCTTTGGTAACTGGAGTACCCAGTGGAAACCCCTGACATTTGGTAACTGGAGTACCCAGTGGAAGCCGTTGATCTTTGGTAACTGGAGTACCCAGTGGAAACCCCTGACCTTTGGTACCTGGAGTACCCAGTGGAAGCCCCTGACATTTGGTACCTGGAGTACCCAGTGGAAACCCCTGACATTTGGTAGTTGGAGTACCCAGTGGAAACCCCTGACCTTTGGTAACTGGAGTACCCAGTGGAAACCCCTGACATTTGGTAACTGGAGTACCCAGTGGAAACCCCTGACCTTTGGTAACTGGAGTACCCAGTGGAAGCCTTTGACCTTTGGTAGCTGGAGTACCCAGTGGAAGCCCCTGACATTTGGTAACTGGAGTACCCAGTGGGAGCCCTTGACATTTGGTAACTGGAGTACCCAGTGAAACCCCTGACCTTTGGTAACTGGAGTACCCAGTGGAAACCCCTGACCATTGGTAACTGGAGTACCCAGTGGAAACCCCTGACCTTTGGTAACTGGAGTACCCAGTGGAAGCCCCTGACCTGTGGTAACTTGAGTACCCAGTTGAAGCCCTTGACCTTTGGTAACTGGAGTACCCAGTGGAAGCCCTTGACCTTTGGTAACTGGAGTACCCAGTGGAAGCCCCTGACCTTTGGTAACTGGAGTACACAGTGGAAGCCCTTGACCTTTGGTAACTGGACTCCCAGTGGAAACCCCTGACCTTTGGTAACTGGAGTACCCAGTGGAAACCCCTGACATTTGGTAACTGGACTACCCAGTGGAAACCCTTGACCTTTGGTAACTGGAGTACCCAGTGGAAGCCGTTGATCTTTGGTAACTGGAGTACACAGTGGAAGCCCTTGACCTTTGGTAACTGGAGTACACAGTGGAAACCACTGACCTTTGGTAACTGGAGTACCCAGTGGAAGCCGTTGATCTTTGGTAGATGGAGTACCCAGTGGAAGCCTTTGACCTTTGGTAACTGGAGTACACAGTGGAAACCACTGACCTTTGGTAACTGGAGTACCCAGTGGAAGCCCCTGACCTTTGGTAACTGGAGTACCCAGTGGAAGCCCCTGACCTTTGGTAACTGGAGTACCCAGTGGAAGCCCCTGACCTTTGGTAACTGGAGTACACAGTGGAAGCCCCTGACCTTTGGTAACTGGAGTACCCAGTGGAAACCCCTGACCTTTGGTAACTGGAGTACCCAGTGGAAGCCCCTGACCTTTGGTAACTGGAGTACCCAGTGGAAGCCTTTGACCTTTGGTAACTGGAGTACCCAGTGGAAGCCCCTGACATTTGGTAACTGGAGTACTTAGTGGAAGCCCCATGACCTTTTGTAACTGGAGTACCCAGTGGAAACCCCTGACCTTTGGTAACTGGAGTACCCAGTGGAAACCTCTGACATTTGGTAACTGGAGTACACAGTGGAAACCTCTGACATTTGGTAACTGGAGTACCCAGTGGAAGCCCCTGACATTTGGTAACTGGAGTACTTAGTGGAAGCCCCTGACATTTGGTAACTGGAGTACGCAGTGGAAACCCTTGACCTTTGGTAACTGGAGTACCCAGTGGAAACCCCTGACCTTTGGTACCTGGAGTACCCAGTGGAAGCCCTTGACCTTTGGTAACTGGAGTACCCAGTGGAAACCCCTGACCTTTGGTAACTGGAGTACCCAGTAGAAGCCCTTGACCTTTGGTAACTGGAGTACCCAGTGGAAGCCCCTGACCTTTGGTAACTGGAGTACCCAGTGGAAGCCCCTGACATATGGTAACTGGAGTACCCAGTGGAAGCCTTTGACCTTTGGTAGCTGTAGTACCCAGTGGAAACCCCTGACCTTTGGTAACTGGAGTACACAGTGGAAGCCCCTGACCTGTGGTAACTGGAGTACTCAGTTGAAGCCCTTGACCTTTTGTAACTGGAGTACCCAGTGGAAACCCCTGACCTTTGGTACCTGGAGTACCCAATGGAAGCCCCTGACCTGTGGTAACTGGAGTACCCAGTTGAAGCCTTTGACCTTTGGTAACTGGAGTACCCAGTGGAAGACCTTGACCTTTAGTAACTGGAGTACCCAGTGGAAGCCACTGACCTTTGGTAACTGGAGTACACAGTGGAAGCCCTTGACCTTTGGTAACTGGACTCCCAGTGGAAACCCCTGACCTTTGGTAACTGGAGTACCCAGTGGAAACCCCTTACCTTTGGTAACTGGAGTACACAGTGGAAGCTCCTGACCTTTGGTAACTGGAGTACCCAGTGGAAACCCTTGACCTTTGGTAACTGGAGTACTTAGTGGAAGCCCTTGACCTTTGGTAACTGGAGTACACAGTGGAAGCCCCTGACCTTTGGTAACTGGAGTACCCAGTGGAAACCCCTGACCTTTGGTAACTGCAGTACTTAGTGGAAGCCCTTGACCTTTGGTAACTGGAGTACGCAGTGGACACCCCTGACCTTTGGTAACTGGACTCCCAGTGGAAACCCCTGACCTTTGGTAACTGGAGTACCCAGTGGAAACCCCTGACATTTGGTAACTGGAGTACCCAGTGGAAGCCTTTGACCTTTGGTAGCTAGAGTACCCAGTGAAAGCCTTTGACCTTTGGTAACTGGATTACCCAGTGGAAGCCCCTGACCTGTGGTAACTGGAGTACCCAGTGGAAACCCCTGACCTTTGGTAACTGGAGTACCCAGTGGAAGCCCCTGACCTGTGGTAACTGGTAACTGGAGTACCCAGTGGAAGCCCCTGACCTGTGGTAACTGGAGTACCCAGTTGAAGCCCTTGACCTTTGGTAACTGGAGTACCCAGTGGAAGCCCCTGACCTTTGGTAACTGGAGTACGCAGTGGAAACGCCTGACCTTTGGTAACTGGAGTACCCAGTGGAAGCCCTTGACCTTTGGTAACTGGAGTACGCAGTGGAAACCCCTGACCTTTGGTAACTGGAGTACCCAGTGGAAACCCCTGACATTTGGTAACTGGAGTACCCAGTGGAAGCCGTTGATCTTTGGTAACTGGAGTACCCAGTGGAAACCCCTGACCTTTGGTACCTGGAGTACCCAGTGGAAGCCCCTGACATTTGGTACCTGGAGTACCCAGTGGAAACCCCTGACATTTGGTAGTTGGAGTACCCAGTGGAAACCCCTGACCTTTGGTAACTGGAGTACCCAGTGGAAACCCCTGACATTTGGTAACTGGAGTACCCAGTGGAAACCCCTGACCTTTGGTAACTGGAGTACCCAGTGGAAGCCTTTGACCTTTGGTAGCTGGAGTACCCAGTGGAAGCCCCTGACATTTGGTAACTGGAGTACCCAGTGGGAGCCCTTGACATTTGGTAACTGGAGTACCCAGTGAAAACCCCTGACCTTTGGTAACTGGAGTACCCAGTGGAAACCCCTGACCATTGGTAACTGGAGTACCCAGTGGAAACCCCTGACCTTTGGTAACTGGAGTACCCAGTGGAAGCCCCTGACCTGTGGTAACTTGAGTACCCAGTTGAAGCCCTTGACCTTTGGTAACTGGAGTACCCAGTGGAAGCCCTTGACCTTTGGTAACTGGAGTACCCAGTGGAAGCCCCTGACCTTTGGTAACTGGAGTACACAGTGGAAGCCCTTGACCTTTGGTAACTGGACTCCCAGTGGAAACCCCTGACCTTTGGTAACTGGAGTACCCAGTGGAAACCCCTGACATTTGGTAACTGGACTACCCAGTGGAAACCCTTGACCTTTGGTAACTGGAGTACCCAGTGGAAGCCGTTGATCTTTGGTAACTGGAGTACACAGTGGAAGCCCTTGACCTTTGGTAACTGGAGTACACAGTGGAAACCACTGACCTTTGGTAACTGGAGTACCCAGTGGAAGCCGTTGATCTTTGGTAGATGGAGTACCCAGTGGAAGCCTTTGACCTTTGGTAACTGGAGTACACAGTGGAAACCACTGACCTTTGGTAACTGGAGTACCCAGTGGAAGCCCCTGACCTTTGGTAACTGGAGTACCCAGTGGAAGCCCCTGACCTTTGGTAACTGGAGTACCCAGTGGAAGCCCCTGACCTTTGGTAACTGGAGTACACAGTGGAAGCCCCTGACCTTTGGTAACTGGAGTACCCAGTGGAAACCCCTGACCTTTGGTAACTGGAGTACCCAGTGGAAGCCCCTGACCTTTGGTAACTGGAGTACCCAGTGGAAGCCTTTGACCTTTGGTAACTGGAGTACCCAGTGGAAGCCCCTGACATTTGGTAACTGGAGTACTTAGTGGAAGCCCCATGACCTTTTGTAACTGGAGTACCCAGTGGAAACCCCTGACCTTTGGTAACTGGAGTACCCAGTGGAAACCTCTGACATTTGGTAACTGGAGTACACAGTGGAAACCTCTGACATTTGGTAACTGGAGTACCCAGTGGAAGCCCCTGACATTTGGTAACTGGAGTACTTAGTGGAAGCCCCTGACATTTGGTAACTGGAGTACGCAGTGGAAACCCTTGACCTTTGGTAACTGGAGTACCCAGTGGAAACCCCTGACCTTTGGTACCTGGAGTACCCAGTGGAAGCCCTTGACCTTTGGTAACTGGAGTACCCAGTGGAAACCCCTGACCTTTGGTAACTGGAGTACCCAGTAGAAGCCCTTGACCTTTGGTAACTGGAGTACCCAGTGGAAGCCCCTGACCTTTGGTAACTGGAGTACCCAGTGGAAGCCCCTGACATTTGGTAACTGGAGTACCCAGTGGAAGCCTTTGACCTTTGGTAGCTGTAGTACCCAGTGGAAACCCCTGACCTTTGGTAACTGGAGTACACAGTGGAAGCCCCTGACCTGTGGTAACTGGAGTACTCAGTTGAAGCCCTTGACCTTTTGTAACTGGAGTACCCAGTGGAAACCCCTGACCTTTGGTACCTGGAGTACCCAATGGAAGCCCCTGACCTGTGGTAACTGGAGTACCCAGTTGAAGCCTTTGACCTTTGGTAACTGGAGTACCCAGTGGAAGACCTTGACCTTTAGTAACTGGAGTACCCAGTGGAAGCCCCTGACCTTTGGTAACTGGAGTACACAGTGGAAGCCCTTGACCTTTGGTAACTGGACTCCCAGTGGAAACCCCTGACCTTTGGTAACTGGAGTACCCAGTGGAAACCCCTTACCTTTGGTAACTGGAGTACACAGTGGAAGCTCCTGACCTTTGGTAACTGGAGTACCCAGTGGAAACCCTTGACCTTTGGTAACTGGAGTACTTAGTGGAAGCCCTTGACCTTTGGTAACTGGAGTACACAGTGGAAGCCCCTGACCTTTGGTAACTGGAGTACCCAGTGGAAACCCCTGACCTTTGGTAACTGCAGTACTTAGTGGAAGCCCTTGACCTTTGGTAACTGGAGTACTTAGTGGAAGAGCATGACCTTTGGTAACTGGAGTACCCAGTGGAAGCCCCTGACATTTGGTAACTGGAGTACCCAGTGGAAGCCTTTGACCTTTGGTAGCTGGAGTACCCAGTGGAAACCCCTGACCTTTGGTAACTGGAGTACCCAGTGGAAACCCCTGACCTTTGGTAACTGGAGTACTTAGTGGAAGCCCTTGACCTTTGGTAACTGGAGTACTTAGTGGAAGCGCATAACCTTTGGTAACTGGAGTACCCAGTGGAAGCCCTTGACCTTTGGTAACTGGAGTACTTAGTGAAAGCCCATGACCTTTGGCATCTGGAGTACCCAGTGGAAACCCCTGACCTTTGGTAACTGGAGTACCCAGTGGAAACCACTGACCTTTGGTAACTGGAGTACCCAGTGGAAGCCCCTGACATTTGGTAACTGGAGTACTTAGTGGAAGCCCCTGACATTTGGTAACTGGAGTTCCCAGTGGAAACCCCTGACCTTTGGTAACTGGAGTACCCAGTGGAAGCCCTTGACCTTTGATAACTGGACTGCTAGTGGAAATCCCTGACCTTTGGTAACTGGAGTACCCAGTGGAGACCCCTGACCTTTGGTAACTGGAGTACCCAGTGGAAACCCCTGACCTTTGGTAACTGGAGTACACAGTGGAAGCCCCTGACCTTTGGTAACTGGAGTACACAGTGGAAGCCCCTGACCTGTGGTAACTGGAGTACCCAGTTGAAGCCCTTGACCTTTGGTAACTGGACTACCCAGTGGAAGCCCTTGACCTTTGGTAACTGGAGTACCCAGTGGAAGCCCCTGACATTTGGTAACTGGAGTACCCAATGGAAGCCATTGACCTTTGGTAACTGGAGTACCCAGTGGAAGCCCCTGACCTGTGGTACCTGGAGTACCCAGTGGAAGCCCCCGACATTTGGTAACTGGAGTTCCCAGTGGAAACCCCTGACCTTTGGTACCTGGAGTACCCAGTGGAAGCCCCCGACATTTGGTAACTGGAGTTCCCAGTGGAAACCCCTGACCTTTGGTAACTGGAGTACTTAGTGGAAGCCCCTGACCTTTGGTAACTGGAGTACCCAGTGGAAACCCCTGACCTTTGGTAACTGGAGTACTTAGTGGAAGCCCCTAACCTTTGGTAACTGGAGTACACAGTGGAAGCCCCTGACCTTTGGTAACTGGAGTACCCAGTGGAAACCCCTGACCTGTGGTAACTGGAGTACCCAGTGGAAACCCCTGACCTTTGGTAACTGGAGTACCCAGTGGAAACCCCTGACCTTTGGTAACTGGAGTACCCAGTGGAAGCCTTTGACCTTTGGTAACTGGAGTACCCAGTGGAAACCCCTGACCTTTGGTAACTGGAGTACTTAGTGGAAGCCCCATGACCTTTTGTAACTGGAGTACCCAGTGGAAACCCCTGACCTTTGGTAACTGGAGTACCCAGTGGAAACCTCTGACATTTGGTAACTGGACTACCCAGTGGAAGCCCTTGACCTTTGGTAACTGGAGTACCCAGTGGAAGCCCCTGACATTTGGTAACTGGAGTACCCAATGGAAGCCATTGACCTTTGGTAACTGGAGTACCCAGTGGAAGCCCCTGACCTGTGGTACCTGGAGTACCCAGTGGAAGCCCCCGACATTTGGTAACTGGAGTTCCCAGTGGAAACCCCTGACCTTTGGTACCTGGAGTACCCAGTGGAAGCCCCCGACATTTGGTAACTGGAGTTCCCAGTGGAAACCCCTGACCTTTGGTAACTGGAGTACTTAGTGGAAGCCCCTGACCTTTGGTAACTGGAGTACCCAGTGGAAACCCCTGACCTTTGGTAACTGGAGTACTTAGTGGAAGCCCCTAACCTTTGGTAACTGGAGTACACAGTGGAAGCCCCTGACCTTTGGTAACTGGAGTACACAGTGGAAGCCCCTGACCTTTGGTAACTGGAGTACCCAGTGGAAACCCCTGACCTGTGGTAACTGGAGTACCCAGTGGAAACCCCTGACCTTTGGTAACTGGAGTACCCAGTGGAAACCCCTGACCTTTGGTAACTGGAGTACTTAGTGGAAGCCCCTGACCTTTGGTTACTGGAGTACACAGTGGAAACCCCTGACCTGTGGTAACTGGAGTACACAGTGGAAACCCCTGACCTGTGGTAACTGGAGTACACAGTGGAAACCCCTGACCTGTGGTAACTGGAGTACCAAGTGGAAGCCTTTAATATTTGGTAACTGGAGTACACAGTGGAAGCCCTTGACCTTTGGTAACTGGAGTACACAGTGGAAGCCCTTTACCTCTGGTAACTGGACTCCCAGTGGAAACCCCTGACCTTTGGTAACTGGAGTACCCAGTGGAAACCCCTGACCTTTGGTAACTGGAGTACCCAGTGGAAGCCTTTGACCTTTGGTAACTGGAGTACCCAGTGGAAGCCCCTGACCTTTGGTAGCTGGGGTACCCAGTGGAAGCCCCTGACCTTTGGTAGCTGGAGTACCCAGTGGAAGCCCCTGACCTTTGGTAGCTGGAGTACCCAGTGGAAACCCCTGACCTTTGGTAGCTGGAGTACCCAGTGGAAACCCCTGACCTTTGGTAACTGGAGTACCCAGTGAAAGCCTTTGACCTTTGGTAACTGGACTCCCAGTGGAAACCCCTGACCTTTGGTAACTGGAGTACCCAGTGGAAACCCCTGACCTTTGGTAACTGGAGTACCCAGTGGAAGCCTTTGACCTTTGGTAGCTGGAGTACCCAGTGGAAGCCCCTGACCTTTGGTAGCTGGAGTACCCAGTGGAAGCCTTTGACCTTTGGTAGCTGGAGTACCCAGTGGAAACCCCTGACCTTTGGTAGCTGGAGTACCCAGTGGAAACCCCTGACCATTGGTAACTGGAGTACCCAGTGGAAACCCCTGACCATTGGTAGCTGGAGTACCCAGTGGAAACCCCTGACGATTGGTAACTGGAGTACCCAGTGGAAGCCTTTGACCTTTGGTAACTGGAGTACACAGTGGAAACCCCTGACCTTTGGTAACTGGAGTACACAGTGGAAACCCCTGACCTTTGGTAACTGGAGTACACAGTGGAATCCTTTGACCTTTGGTAACTGGAGTACACAGTGGAAGCACCTGACATTTGGTAACTGGAGTACCCAGTGGAAGCCGTTGATCTTTGGTAACTGGAGTACCCAGTGGAAGCCCTTGACCTTTGGTAACTGGAGTACACAGTGGAAACCCCTGACCTTTGGTAACTGGAGTACACAGTGGAAACCCTGACCTTTGGTAACTGGAGTACCCAGTGAAAGCCTTTGACCTTTGGTAACTGGAGTACACAGTGGAAGCACCTGACCTTTGGTAACTAGTACCCAGTGGAAACCCCTGACATTTGGTAACTGGAGTACTCATTTATATAATAAATAGTTTTGTAGAGGCTTCAATGAGCCTTATCTTTTTATCAAAATCTACAAAAGGGGCCTTTGTTGTGCAAAGAGCTTGGCCCTCTCCAAATACTTTACACATTGTCATAATTTCCCTATTGTATCCTGTCAACCCAATAAGAGGGCCTCCCTTATCTGCCTTCTGGTGACGTGTTGGGCATCTGTGCACGTGGAGTACTATGAAGCTTCCCAGTACAAATATGCAGTATGGTCTCAATGAATCAGTTAAAAGGTTTAAAAATATAAAAGAACGATAACAAAATGAAATTAATCAAAAACCTGAAATTTACACGTTTCATATTTTCTTAAAGAATCTGCAAAAAAAATGTATTCAAATTTACTTTTCTTTAATAAATGAATATATGACATACAGACTTATGGATGATAGAGATACATCTATTGCCTATAAAATAAAAAAACATTTGATGAAATTTCCTACCTCTGTATAGTCTTCAAACCATGTCTGGAAAAAATCTTGAATTCTATGACTATTGCTATGTTCTTCACAAAAGTATTCATCTTCTAACTTCAGCAACTCACTGTAGCTATGGCGACCATCAGACATGTGTATGTTGCCATCTGAGCACTTCGACTTTACAGTGTAACTCACACTCCTTGTTTCAAATCTTTCTTTTAATCTCTCTACTGAAACTTTCATTTCTTCTAGAATTGCTTTACAAGTTCCTTTATCCACATTTTTCCATTGCCATATCTGTAGTGCTATTGTGTTTTTACAGAAACACAAACAAAATTTTCTGAACTTGGTATTGTCAAGAAAGAATACTCCCATACCATGATAAATAGCCATTCGCCCGGTCTTTGGTTCAGTGCACATAGCATACTGACTGATATAATGACACAAAATATGGTTAAAAAAATCAAACGGCATAAAATCAAACTCTATACACAACCATGGTGTGCGCTTACAGTTATCTTTTTTTGCATTAAACATATCAATGATATCTGTAAATGAAGCTTTCTCAGAGATCATGCAAGGCATATAATAAGTAGGTAAGATTTGCCTTTGTCCATTTTCCATCAAAGTTGTTAGCTTTACTATAATGCCAAATATTTCCATTACATTTAATATATGACCACTATGTTCGCTAAAGTCAAGTTCTGGCTCTTTATCAAAGAGTTTTACAATCAGAGAGTGCTCAAGCTTTCCTGTGTCTGCTAGTGCTCTATATTCATCTGACAGCATCAGGTTGGTATTAAATTTGTCCGATACGAGACATCTGAAGGCATTTGCTAACCATTTTTGATTAAGTATAATATATTCTTTTAAACTCGCAAAATATATGACACCTCCAACCTTATGTTGATATTTCAGGAAAAGGTTGATTTCATCCTCGCTATCAATTGAACACTGAGAAGATAATTTCAGGATATCTGGCCAAGATAATATACTCACACCAGCCTCTCTAAAAACATCAATTAAGTGCTCTAAACGGATCCATTTTAAAGGTAACTGTTCAGCAAAAGTTTTCAGTTGCTTTCCATATTTAAAAATTGTGGCACGCAAACTACAGATATCCTCCTCCTTCGATTCGGTGTTTGACACATAGCATATCTCCCTAATATGCTTCTTCTTATATTCGTTTCTTAATACAGAACCCAGCTGTTTATGGAAAACCTGTTTTCTTTCCTCCAGCTAAAATAAAGAAAAAACATACATGATATGATTGCACCAGTTTTTTTCAGCTGGTCTAAACTGTTGTTTGTATTCTGATCAAAAGATTACATGTCAACAATTCTACAAATCTATTTGTAAAGCTTACGGTTATTTCACTGATTGATAATGACCAGAGATATAACCTTTCATGTTGTGTTTCTCGATCTCAAAAATAAGAGAGATTTAATTTAATTTGTTTATTTTGTTGTCATTTGTTGACAGGTGGTGATATCTATCTGACTACAGGACTGAATGTATAACAAACATCACAAACACCAAGAAGTTGTCATTGGTTTAGGAAAAGTAGATTCAATTGTAAATGTTTAAGAGGACAATAAGGATGGATGACAACAGATCCATTGTGGCATTAAATATGAAAACAAATAATATAATGGGCATCTGAATGCACATCAAAATAACTGAAATTTCTTCATAACACGGCAGAGTGTTTTTTCCAAAAATACACAAAAAACAAATTGTTAATGTTTTTCAAAACACTTACATGATCTCTACACTCATCAATTCTTGTGCAAACAATTATAGTTGGAGGGTATAGGAATTCTGTCTTTGTCTCCTCTTTTGATTCCTCATTAACTCCACAGCAGTGAATACTATCAAGCCAGAAATCTACATACTCTGCAAAAATAATAAAGGTGACAATCTTACAAAATAACACCATTGACAATAGGCCTTATACATGTATTTTGTGGAAGGTTTATTTTTAGCAAACATGATAACTTGAATTGCCTTTGGTGACAATTGTTTATGCCAGAATTAGGAATCTTGACCATTTAAAATTATGCGAAATGTATACATGATTACAAAATGGAGATGTGGAGGTCTTTTTGGTACCTTTCCGTTATGTCTTGTTAATCATGTTAGTTGTTTCTCAGTTTTTTAAATTGTTGAACATTAATTTCATGTAGATACAATTCAGACCATGGACTATCCAGGTAATTTTAGACCATGGACTATCCAGGTAATTTCAGACCATGGACTATCCAAGTATTTTCAGACCATGGACTAGCCAAGTATATTCAGACTATGGACCATCTAAGTGCTAGTATATTCACACTATTGACAATCTACAGAGCAAGCACTGGAATGAAAATTTTTCTTCATGCCGTAATGAAAATTAAGTACTTAGACAATGTGAAGTCACGAAATAACACCATGTTAGGCATAAATTACAGGAAAACCTAAAGTGTTGGTGGGTTGTCATGAATTACTGTTACGCATATAAAAGGGGGATTAAATCCAGAATTTTCCCACTATCATGCTTGTTCATGGATAAAAACCACATATACAATTTGTAAACTAGATATCCAAATGAACGTTTTAAAGTTGGTTCAAATTGGCTTAGTAGTTTCCTAGAAGTTTTTCTTTAAAACACGAATAGAAGACAGACACCAAGTGATGACACATGAACTTTGGCCTGGTTAGCTATAAAGCAGGAAATACCAGTTATACCAAACTATATTTTTCTTATCAAAAAGCTACAAACCTCCAATCTTATCAAAACCTTCCTCAGTGTTGATCGGTTGTACATCTTTCATGATGTTGGTAACTAAGAGATGTAATGCATTTGGATTGAGGAATATTGGGTGAGTGGCATAGTATTCCTTCTCTCCAGCAAAATCCAAAAGTCCACATTCTACAAACACCTCAGATGGAATATCCACTTCTTCAATACCATTAAAAAAATCATCTAAAGCTTGAGAAACTTCTTCGTTTAATAATTTGGTAATTAAACCCTGATGTAGCTGTGAAGTACTCTCAACCTCCATTTCTATATCACCTGATATATTGTGTATTGGTGTCATCATCTGTTCTTCAATTACCCTGTTAACAGATTCATCTTCAAGCATATCATGTAATGTCCGTTTTCTTCCTGAGCTATTATGACTGGTACCAGTTGATTCTCTGATATTACTGAATGTACTATGACTGTTTTCATCATCTTTCAAACCAGTGACATAGTAGCTGCTCTGGGGGTAGTTCTCCAGTAAAGAGTTTTTATCTCCACTGTTTGAATTTTTGGCTTTTTTCAATCTCAACAACAGTTCTTTCTTTTTACCTGACACTGTGAAATAAAACAAGAGACTCAGTACAGATATGGCATAAATTGTAAACAAAATACTAGAAAAACTGTGAGAAATGCACACTAATTGATTCCCCCGGCTTCCCAATTTTCAAAACACCCAAAATATAAATCTGATCAAAATGTGAAATATCAGGTGTACAATGGCACTATGTGACAAAGATTCTTTGTAAGTTTTATCGAAGTCCATTCAGTATTGTAGGAGGAATTATAAAAGTCCTATAAACATGATAAAGGAATAATTCACTGCTGACATAACAGAGTTGACCCTTTAAAGGAAAGAGTGCCAAGTTTTTGGTTTTCTTAAGATGTATTTTAATTAATAAGATCATTGACAGACAGTTCATGACAAAATATAGTGTGATTTCAAAATTACAACAATATAAAATAGTGAAACGATCTAAAACGTCTACAGGGTATAATAATAACATAAATGATTTGAAAATCTAATATGTCAAGAATAATAAATGTACTTTTCTGTCAACTTATGCTATATAATTGTTGTATTTACCGTGATCAAAGATCCATTGGCCATTACTCAGGTTAATTTTACATCGATGTATATCGACCCCATCTGTACTTTGAACTCCTGCCATACTCTGTCCTAGTAGCCGTCTCAGCAGACATGTTTTACCGACTCCATTTTCACCTATAATAACTACCCTGATGTAGTACCTCATCTCAGTCCCAGATTTGATGATTTCCATATATAATTCTTTATCTTTTTCACTTAACTGTTGGATAGCTTTGGGTATTTCTATTAAATAAAAAAATAAATCACTATCAACATATTGGATGGTCAATGTGTATTAATGTCTAATAAAAAGCATGTCATTGTTCAGTTTCTTCCTCTTTGAAGCCATGAAAACTATTCCATCAAGAGTATAGTTGTGGGTAGGACACACCAGTGTTCTCCCCAGAAATTTTGGATAGCATCACATTTAGCATGACTTATCGGTCGACCCAATTACACATTGTTTTTGCATGTTTTTATTAAAATGCATGTTTTATACATGTTGGAGTATATATTTTGTTACTTATTTTTACTTTTGAGATACTTAATATATACATATGTGTAATAAAGGAGTATTAAAAAACTTCATTATTTATTTATTTATAATTCATGATAAACACAATGTCAGATCCACTCAAATCAATGAGAAATAGTTTCAAAAGCACAAATGTTACATAAATGACAAAGGCAATCATCACACTATCGTTAGCCCTTTTTCTGTGCAAAAGCAGTAGTTAAATTCTATCGCCGGTCGATTGTGCTTCTCAGTTCTAAAAGTTTGCTCACAATCAATCTTGTTAAATTCATCAGCTATGAAAATAGCATTTTCCAAGATACGTCACTGTACAAAGCAAACGATTTGCTATATATTGGTAGCGTTCATTGTAAGAACTATTATATCGACAGAGGTCTTTGCACTGGTCCTTGAATCCTTACCGATAGTTGTTGGCAATTCTTATGTCGGGGACATTAAAGACAAACATAATATGATAAGGTCCCTGTCCATCTACAGTGCTCGGAAGCAGTAAATCACGGCCTGTGTTTAAAACATCGATGTGGATGGTATAATTTTCGACATTTGGCTTTCAAAACTTCTTCTGAATCCATTTAAGCTTGTATCACATGTTGATCACATGGTTTTGTAATTAAATGTCATAAGTGTGAGCTTGGGAGCACCAAACCCGAATAGTTATTATCCAAACGGGCAATTAACACATATTTAATTACTTTTTAAATTACAGGTGATCAAAGAAAATTTATTAGAAATGTTTTTTTTCTTTGTTGTTATAAGCGGCCGATTGTTGTCTAACAATGGCGCGAGTTACCGATGTTAAAAATTATAGCATCTCAGCGATTTCGATAGCGTCTCGGTGCCGAAATGCTAAAACGGTCTGGGGAGAACACTGCACACTGACAACAAAAATGTCATTTTTTTCATTTAATACCCACAAACAAATATTTAATGAAACTGTCCTAACTCACTTACTTGTACATTTATGATGAACATGTGCAATGTACCAAATTAAAGAAAAATAGAAAATAAATTAAAGAATAAATTAGTCATCCCTCTCTGTGTACTACAACCATCACAAAAGTCATAAGTTTGTTTTTACACAACTCTATTTAGGATAATTAACTGTATCATCATCGATGGCCCAGTGGTTAAGATAGTCATTTACAACTGATCACGTGCCTGTCAATAATGAGATGGCATTGAGTCTCACTGTATGACTTCAACCTTTATTGACAAGGATTGCCAGTTTTTTAGTTTTACTGTAATGAAATTTTAAAAATGATTTAAAGGTTGGAGGTTATAAATGGATACTACAGATTTTTCCCACAATAAAAACTGGAACCCATGATATAACTGAAAAATTGCTGAAAGTGGCATTAAACCCCAACCAACTCAATATCTATATAAGCTGTTGATGTCAGAGAAAAGAATATAATGTCATACATATAGTTAGGACTCGGGGCAGACAAAGCTGTGGTTAAACAAATGTCATACATAAAGCTAGGACTTGGGGCAGACAAAGCTGTAGTTAAACAAATGTCATACATATAGCTAGGACTGGGGGCAGACAAAGCTGTGGTTAAACAAATATCATACATATAGTTAGGACTCGGGGCAGACAAAGCTGTGGTTAAACAAATGTCATACATATAGCGAGGACTCGGGGCAGACAAAGCTGTTGTTAAACAAATGTCATACATATAGCTAGGACTGGGGGCAGACAAAGCTGTGGTTAAACAAATGTCATACATATAGCTAGGACTGGGGGCAGACAAAGCTGTGGTTAAACAAATGTCATACATACAGCTAGGACTGGGGGCAGACAAAGCTGTGGTTAAACAAATGTCATACATATAGCTAGGACTGGGGGCAGACAAAGCTGTGGTTAAACAAATGTCATACATATAGAGAGGACTCGGGGCAGACAAAGCTGTGGTTAAACAAATGTCATACATATAGTTAGGACTCGGGGCAGACAAAGCTGTGGTTAAACAAATGTCATACATATAGCTAGGACTGGGGGCAGACAAAGCTGTAGTTAAACAAACGTGATACATATAGCTAGGACTGGGGGCAGACAAAGCTGTGGTTAAACAAATGTCATACATATAGCGAGGACTGGGGGCAGACAAAGCTGTGGTTAAACAAATGTCATACATATAGCGAGGACTCTGGGCAGACAAAGCTGTGGTTAAACAAATGTCATACATATAGCTAGGACTGGGGGCAGACAAAGCTGTGGTTAAACAAATGTCATACATATAGCTAGGACTGGGGGCAGACAAAGCTGTGGTTAAACAAATGTCATACATATAGCTAGGACTGGGGGCAGACAAAGCTGTGGTTAAACAAATGTCATACATATAGCTAGGACTGGGGGCAGACAAAGCTGTGGTTAAACAAATGTCATACATATAGCTAGGACTGGGGGCAGACAAAGCTGTGGTTAAACAAATGTCATACATATAGCTAGGACTCAGGGCAAACAAAGCTGTGGTTAAACAAATGTCATACATATAGCTAGGACTGGGGGCAGACAAAGCTGTGGTTAAACAAATGTCATACATATAGCTAGGACTCAGGGCAAACAAAGCTGTGGTTAAACAAATGTCATACATATAGTTAGGACTGGGGCCAGACAAAGCTGTGGTTAAACAAATGTCATACATATAGCTAGGACTGGGGGCAGACAAAGCTGTGGTTAAACAAATGTCATACATATAGGACTCGGGACAGACAAAGCTGTGGTTAAACAAATGTCATACATATAGCTAGGACTCAGGGCAGACAAAGCTGTGGTTAAACATACGTCATACAGATAGCTAGGACTGGGGGCAGACAAAGCTGTGGTTAAACAAATGTCATACATATAGATAGGACTGGGGACAGACAAAGCTGTGGTTAAACAAATGTCATACATATAGGACTCGGGACAGACAAAGCTGTGGTTAAACAAATGTCATACATATAGCTAGGACTCAGGGCAGACAAAGCTGTGGTTAAACATACGTCATACATATAGCTAGGACTGGGGGCAGACAAAGCTGTGGTTAAACAAATGTCATACATATAGCTAGGACTGGGGGCAGACAAAGCTGTGGTTAAACAAATGTCATACATATAGCTAGGACTGGGGGCAGACAAAGCTGTGGTTAAACATAGGTCATACATATAGCTAGGACTCAGGGCAGACAAAGCTGTGGTTAAACAAACGTCATACATATAGCTAGGACTCGGGGCAAACAAAGCTGTGGTTAAACAAACATCATACATATAGCTAGGACTGGAGGCAGACAAAGCTGTGGTTAAACAAATGTCATACATATAGCTAGGACTGGGGACAGACAAAGCTGTGGTTAAACAAATGTCATACATATAGGACTCGGGACAGACAAAGCTGTGGTTAAACAAATGTCATACATATAGCTAGGACTCAGGGCAGACAAAGCTGTGGTTAAACATACGTCATACATATAGCTAGGACTGGGGGCAGACAAAGCTGTGGTTAAACAAATGTCATACATATAGCTAGGACTGGGGGCAGACAAAGCTGTGGTTAAACAAATGTCATACATATAGCTAGGACTCGGGGCAGACAAAGCTGTGGTTAAACATAGGTCATACATATAGCTAGGACTCAGGGCAGACAAAGCTGTGGTTAAACAAACGTCATACATATAGTTAGGACTCGGGGCAAACAAAGCTGTGGTTAAACATAGGTCATACATATAGCTAGGACTCAGGGCAGACAAAGCTGTGGTTAAACAAACGTCATACATATAGCTAGGACTCGGGGCAAACAAAGCTGTGGTTAAACAAACATCATACATATAGCTAGGACTCAGGGCAGACAAAGCTGTGGTTAAACAAATGTCATACATATAGCTAGGACTCAGGGCAGACAAAGCTGTGGTTAAACAAATGTCATACATATAGCTAGAACTGGGGGCAGACAAAGCTGTGGTTAAAGAAACGTCATACATATAGCTATGACTGGGGGAGACAAAGCTGTGGTTAAACAAATGTCATACATATAGCTAGGACTCGGGGCAGACAAAGCTGTGGTTAAACAAACGTCATACATATAGCTAGGACTCGTGGCAGACAAAGCTGTGGTTAAACAAACGTCATACATATAGCTAGGACTCGTGGCAGACAAAGCTGTGGTTAATCAAACGTCATACATATAGCTAGGACTAGGGGCAGACAAAGCTGTGGTTAAACAAACGTCATACATATAGCTAGAACTGGGGGCAGACAAAGCTGTGGTTAAACAAATGTCATACATATAGCTAGGACTCCGGACAGACAAAGCTGTGGTTAAACAAATGTCATACATATAGCTAGGACTCAGGGCAGACAAAGCTGTGGTTAAACATACGTCATACAGATAGCTAGGACTGGGGGCAGACAAAGCTGTGGTTAAACAAATGTCATACATATAGCTAGGACTGGGGACAGACAAAGCTGTGGTTAAACAAATGTCATACATATAGGACTCGGGACAGACAAAGCTGTGGTTAAACAAATGTCATACATATAGCTAGGACTCAGGGCAGACAAAGCTGTGGTTAAACATACGTCATACATATAGCTAGGACTGGGGGCAGACAAAGCTGTGGTTAAACAAATGTCATACATATAGCTAGGACTGGGGGCAGACAAAGCTGTGGTTAAACATAGGTCATACATATAGCTAGGACTCAGGGCAGACAAAGCTGTGGTTAAACAAACGTCATACATATAGTTAGGACTCGGGGCAAACAAAGCTGTGGTTAAACATAGGTCATACATATAGCTAGGACTCAGGGCAGACAAAGCTGTGGTTAAACAAACGTCATACATATAGCTAGGACTCGGGGCAAACAAAGCTGTGGTTAAACAAACATCATACATATAGCTAGGACTGGGGGCAGACAAAGCTGTGGTTAAACAAATGTCATACATATAGCTAGGACTGGGGACAGACAAAGCTGTGGTTAAACAAATGTCATACATATAGGACTCGGGACAGACAAAGCTGTGGTTAAACAAATGTCATACATATAGCTAGGACTCAGGGCAGACAAAGCTGTGGTTAAACATACGTCATACATATAGCTAGGACTGGGGGCAGACAAAGCTGTGGTTAAACAAATGTCATACATATAGCTAGGACTGGGGGCAGACAAAGCTGTGGTTAAACAAATGTCATACATATAGCTAGGACTGGGGGCAGACAAAGCTGTGGTTAAACATAGGTCATACATATAGCTAGGACTCAGGGCAGACAAAGCTGTGGTTAAACAAACGTCATACATATAGTTAGGACTCGGGGCAAACAAAGCTGTGGTTAAACATAGGTCATACATATAGCTAGGACTCAGGGCAGACAAAGCTGTGGTTAAACAAACGTCATACATATAGCTAGGACTCGGGGCAAACAAAGCTGTGGTTAAACAAACATCATACATATAGCTAGGACTCAGGGCAGACAAAGCTGTGGTTAAACAAATGTCATACATATAGCTAGGACTCAGGGCAGACAAAGCTGTGGTTAAACAAATGTCATACATATAGCTAGAACTGGGGGCAGACAAAGCTGTGGTTAAACAAATGTCATACATATAGCTAGGACTCGGGGCAAACAAAGCTGTGGTTAAACAAATGTCATACATATAGCTAGGACTCGGGGCAGACAAAGCTGTGGTTAAACAAACGTCATACATATAGCTAGGACTCGTGGCAGACAAAGCTGTGGTTAAACAAACGTCATACATATAGCTAGGACTCGTGGCAGACAAAGCTGTGGTTAATCAAACGTCATACATACAGCTAGGACTAGGGGCAGACAAAGCTGTGGTTAAACAAACGTCATACTTATAGCTAGAACTGGGGCAGACAAAGCTGTGGGTAAACAAATGTCATACTTATAGCTAGGACTCCGGACAGACAAAGCTGTGGTTAAACAAACGTCATACATATAGCTAGGACTCAGGGCAGACAAAGCTGTGGTTAAACAAATGTCATACATATAGCTAGGACTCGGGGCAAACAAAGCTGTGGTTAAACAAACGTCATACATATAGCTAGGACTCAGGGCAGACAAAGCTGTGGTTAAACAAATGTCATACATATAGCTAGGACTCAGGGCAAACAAAGCTGTGGTTAAACAAACGTCATACATATAGCTAGGACTCAGGGCAGACAAAGCTGTGGTTTAACACATGTCATACATATAGCTAGGACTCGGGACAGACAAAGCTGTGGTTAAACAAATGTCATACATATAGCTAGGACTCGGGGCAGACAAAGCTGGGGTTAAACAAACGTCATATATATAGCTAGAACTGGGGGCAGACAAAGCTGTGGTTAAACAAATGTCATACTTATAGCTAGGACTCCGGACAGACAAAGCTGTGGTTAAACAAACGTCATACATATAGCTAGGACTCAGGGCAGACAAAGCTGTGGTTAAACAAATGTCATACATATAGCTAGGACTCGGGGCAAACAAAGCTGTGGTTAAACAAACGTCATACATATAGCTAGGACTCAGGGCAGACAAAGCTGTGGTTAAACAAATGTCATACATATAGCTAGGACTCGGGGCAAACAAAGCTGTGGTTAAACAAACGTCATACATATAGCTAGGACACGGGGGCAGACAAAGCTGTGGTTAAACAAATGTCATACATATAGCTAGGACTGGGGGCAGACAAAGCTGTGGTTAAACAAATGTCATACATATAGCTAGGACTGGGGGCAGACAAAGCTGTGGTTAAACAAATGTCATACATACAGCTAGGACTGGGGGCAGACAAAGCTGTGGTTAAACAAATGTCATACATATAGCTAGGACTGGGGGCAGACAAAGCTGTGGTTAAACAAATGTCATACATATAGAGAGGACTCGGGGCAGACAAAGCTGTGGTTAAACAAATGTCATACATATAGTTAGGACTCGGGGCAGACAAAGCTGTGGTTAAACAAATGTCATACATATAGCTAGGACTGGGGGCAGACAAAGCTGTAGTTAAACAAACGTGATACATATAGCTAGGACTGGGGGCAGACAAAGCTGTGGTTAAACAAATGTCATACATATAGCGAGGACTGGGGGCAGACAAAGCTGTGGTTAAACAAATGTCATACATATAGCGAGGACTCGGGGCAGACAAAGCTGTGGTTAAACAAATGTCATACATATAGCTAGGACTGGGGGCAGACAAAGCTGTGGTTAAACAAATGTCATACATATAGCTAGGACTGGGGGCAGACAAAGCTGTGGTTAAACAAATGTCATACATATAGCTAGGACTGGGGGCAGACAAAGCTGTGGTTAAACATAGGTCATACATATAGCTAGGACTCAGGGCAGACAAAGCTGTGGTTAAACAAACGTCATACATATAGCTAGGACTCGGGGCAAACAAAGCTGTGGTTAAACAAACATCATACATATAGCTAGGACTCAGGGCAGACAAAGCTGTGGTTAAAAAAATGTCATACATATAGCTAGGACTCAGGGCAGACAAAGCTGTGGTTAAACAAATGTCATACATATAGCTAGAACTGGGGGCAGACAAAGCTGTGGTTAAAGAAACGTCATACATATAGCTATGACTGGGGGCAGACAAAGCTGTGGTTAAACAAATGTCATACATATAGCTAGGACTCGGGGCAGACAAAGCTGTGGTTAAACAAACGTCATACATATAGCTAGGACTCGTGGCAGACAAAGCTGTGGTTAAACAAACGTCATACATATAGCTAGGACTCGTGGCAGACAAAGCTGTGGTTAATCAAACGTCATACATATAGCTAGGACTCGGGGCAGACAAAGCTGTGGTTAAACAAACGTCATACATATAGCTAGAACTGGGGGCAGACAAAGCTGTGGTTAAACAAATGTCATACATATAGCTAGGACTCCGGACAGACAAAGCTGTGGTTAAACAAACTTCATACATATAGCAAGGACTAGGGGCAGACAAAGATGTTGTTAAACAAACGTCATACATATAGCTAGGACTCGTGGCAGACAAAGCTGTGGTTAATCAAACGTCATACATATAGCTAGGACTCGGGGCAGACAAAGCTGTGGTTAAACAAACGTCATACATATAGCTAAAACAGGGGGCAGACAAAGCTGTGGTTAAACAAATGTCATACATATAGCTAGGACTCAGGACAGACAAAGCTGTGGTTAAACAGACGTCATACATATAGCAAGGACTAGGGGCAGACAAAGATGTTGTTAAACAAATGTCATACATATAGCTAGGACTGGGGGCAGAAAAAGCTGTGGTTAAACAAATGTCATACATATAGCTAGGACTCGGGGCAGACAAAGCTGTGGTTAAACAAACGTCATACATATAGCTAGGACTCAGGGCAGACAAAGCTGTGGTTAAACAAATGTCATACATATAGCTAGGACTCGGGGCAAACAAAGCTGTGGTTAAACAAACGTCATACATATAGCTAGGACTCAGGGCAGACAAAGCTGTGGTTAAACAAATGTCATACATATAGCTAGGACTCGGGGCAAACAAAGCTGTGGTTAAACAAACGTCATACATATAGCTAGGACTCAGGGCAGACAAAGCTGTGGTTAAACAAATGTCATACATATAGCTAGGACTGGGGGCAGACAAAGCTGTGGTTAAACAAATGTCATACATATAGCTAGGACAGGGGGCAGACAAAGCTGTGGTTAAACAAACGTCATACATATAGCTAGGACACGGGGGCAGACAAAGCTGTGGTTAAACAAATGCCATACATATAGCTAGGACTCGGGGCAGACAAAGCTGTGGTTTAACACATGTCATACATATAGCTAGGACTCGTGGCAGACAAAGCTGTGGTTAATCAAACGTCATACATATAGCTAGGACTCGGGGCAGACAAAGCTGGGGTTAAACAAACGTCATACATATAGCTAGAACTGGGGGCAGACAAAGCTGTGGTTAAACAAATGTCATACTTATAGCTAGGACTCCGGACAGACAAAGCTGTGGTTAAACAAACGTCATACATATAGCTAGGACTCAGGGCAGACAAAGCTGTGGTTAAACAAATGTCATACATATAGCTAGGACTCGGGGCAAACAAAGCTGTGGTTAAACAAACGTCATACATATAGCTAGGACTCAGGGCAGACAAAGCTGTGGTTAAACAAATGTCATACATATAGCTAGGACTCGGGGCAAACAAAGCTGTGGTTAAACAAACGTCATACATATAGCTAGGACTCAGGGCAGACAAAGCTGTGGTTTAACAGATGTCATACATATAGCTAGGACTCGTGGCAGACAAAGCTGTGGTTAATCAAACGTCATACATATAGCTAGGACTCGGGGCAAACAAAGCTGTGGTTAAACAAACGTCATACATATAGCTAGGACTCAGGGCAGACAAAGCTGTGGTTAAACAAATGTCATACATATAGCTAGGACTCGGGGCAAACAAAGCTGTGGTTAAACAAACGTCATACATATAGCTAGGACTCAGGGCAGACAAAGCTGTGGTTTAACACATGTCATACATATAGCTAGGACTCGGGACAGACAAAGCTGTGGTTAAACAAATGTCATACATATAGCTAGGACTCGGGGCAGACAAAGCTGGGGTTAAACAAACGTCATACATATAGCTAGAACTGGGGGCAGACAAAGCTGTGGTTAAACAAATGTCATACTTATAGCTAGGACTCCGGACAGACAAAGCTGTGGTTAAACAAACGTCATACATATAGCTAGGACTCAGGGCAGACAAAGCTGTGGTTAAACAAATGTCATACATATAGCTAGGACTCGGGGCAAACAAAGCTGTGGTTAAACAAACGTCATACATATAGCTAGGACTCGGGGCAGACAAAGCTGTGGTTAAACAAATGTCATACATATAGCTAGGACTCGGGGCAAACAAAGCTGTGGTTAAACAAACGTCATACATATAGCTAGGACTCAGGGCAGACAAAGCTGTGGTTAAACAAATGTCATACATATAGCTAGGACTGGGGGCAGACAAAGCTGTGGTTAAACAAATGTCATACATATAGCTAGGACAGGGGGCAGACAAAGCTGTGGTTAAACAAACGTCATACATATAGCTAGGACACGGGGGCAGACAAAGCTGTGGTTAAACAAATGCCATACATATAGCTAGGACTCGGGGCAGACAAAGCTGTGGTTTAACACATGTCATACATATAGCTAGGACTCGGGCTGACAAAGCTGTGGTTAATCAAACGTCATACATATAGCTAGGACTCGGGGTAGACAAAGCTGGGGTTAAACAAACGTCATACATATAGCTAGAACTGGGGGCAGACAAAGCTGTGGTTAAACAAATGTCATACTTATAGCTAGGACTCCGGACAGACAAAGCTGTTGTTAAACAAACGTCATACATATAGCAAGGACTCGGGGCAGACAAAAATGTTGTTAAACAAACGTCATACATATAGCTAGGACTGGGGGCAGACAAAGCTGTGGTTAAACAAACGTCATACATATAGCTAGGACTGGGGGCAGACAAAGCTGTGGTTAAACAAACCTCATACATATAGCTAGAACTGGGGGCAGACAAAGCTGTGGTTAAACAAATGTCATACATATAGCTAGGACTCAGGGCAGACAAAGCTGTGGTTAAACAAATGTCATACATATAGCTAGGACTCGGGGCAGACAAAGCTGTGGTTAAACAAACGTCATACATATAGCTAGGACTCGGGGCAAACAAAGCTGTGGTTAAACAAACGGCATACATGTAGCTAGGACTGGGGGCAGACAAAGCTGTGGTTAAACAAATGTCATACATATAGCTAGGACTCGGGGCAGACAAAGCTGAGTTTAAACAAATGTCATACATATAGCTAGGACTGGGAGCAGATAAAGCTGTGGTTAAACAAATGTCATACATATAGCTAGGACAGGGGGAAGACAAAGATGTGGTTAAACAAACGTCATACATATAGCGAAGACTCAGGGCAGACAAAGCTGTGGTTAAACAAATGTCATACATATAGCTAGGACTCAGGGCAGACAAAGCTGTGGTTAAACAAACTTCATACATATAGCTAGGACTGGGGGCAGACAAAGCTGTGGTTAAACAAATGTCATACATATAGCTAGGACTCAGGGCAGACAAAGCTGTGGTTAAACAAACGTCATACATATAGCTAGAACTGGGGACAGACAAAGCTGTGGTTAAACAAACGTCATACATATAGCTAGAACTGGGGGCAGAGAAAGCTGTGGTTAAACAAATGTCATACATATAGCTAGGACTGGGGGCAAACAAAGCCGTGGTAAAACAAACGTCATACATATAGTTAGAACTCAGGGCAGACAAAGCTGTGGTTAAACAAATGTCATACATATAGCTAGGATTCGGGGCAGACAAAGCTGTGGTTAAACAAATGTCATACACATAGCTAGGACTGGGGGAAGACAAAGCTGTGGTTAAACATATGTCATACATATAGCTAGGACTGGGGGCAGACAAAGCTGTGGTTAAACAAATGTCATACATATAGCTAGGACTCCGGGCAGACAAAGCTGTGGTTAATCAAATGTCATACATATAGCTAGGACTCGGGGCAGACAAAGCTGTGGTTAATCAAACGTCATACATATAGCTAGGACTCGGGGCAGACAAAGCTGTGGTTAAACAAATGTCATACATATAGCTAGGACTCAGGGCAAACAAAGCTGTGGTTAAACAAATGTCATACATATAGCTAGGACTGGGGGCAAACAAAGCTGTGGTTAAACAAACGTCATACATATAGCTAGGACTCAGGGCAGACAAAGCTGTGGTTAAACAAATGTCATACATATAGCTAGGACTCGGGGCAAACAAAGCTGTGGTTAAACAAACGTCATACATATAGCTAGGACTCAGGGCAAACAAAGCTGTGGTTTAACACATGTCATACATATAGCTAGGACTCGGGACAGACAAAGCTGTGGTTAAACAAATGTCATACATATAGCTAGGACTCGGGGCAGACAAAGCTGGGGTTAAACAAACGTCATACATATAGCTAGAACTGGGGGCAGACAAAGCTGTGGTTAAACAAATGTCATACTTATAGCTAGGACTCCGGACAGACAAAGCTGTGGTTAAACAAACGTCATACATATAGCTAGGACTCAGGGCAGACAAAGCTGTGGTTAAACAAATGTCATACATATAGCTAGGACTCGGGGCAAACAAAGCTGTGGTTAAACAAACGTCATACATATAGCTAGGACTCAGGGCAGACAAAGCTGTGGTTAAACAAATGTCATACATATAGCTAGGACTCGGGGCAAACAAAGCTGTGGTTAAACAAACGTCATACATATAGCTAGGACTCAGGGCAGACAAAGCTGTGGTTAAACAAATGTCATACATATAGCTAGGACTGGGGGCAGACAAAGCTGTGGTTAAACAAATGTCATACATATAGCTAGGACAGGGGGCAGACAAAGCTGTGGTTAAACAAACGTCATACATATAGCTAGGACACGGGGGCAGACAAAGCTGTGGTTAAACAAATGCCATACATATAGCTAGGACTCGGGGCAGACAAAGCTGCGGTTTAACACATGTCATACATATAGCTAGGACTCGGGCTGACAAAGCTGTGGTTAATCAAACGTCATACATATAGCTAGGACTCGGGGTAGACAAAGCTGGGGTTAAACAAACGTCATACATATAGCTAGAACTGGGGGCAGACAAAGCTGTGGTTAAACAAATGTCATACTTATAGCTAGGACTCCGGACAGACAAAGCTGTTGTTAAACAAACGTCATACATATAGCAAGGACTCGGGGCAGACAAAAATGTTGTTAAACAAACGTCATACATATAGCTAGGACTGGGGGCAGACAAAGCTGTGGTTAAACAAACGTCATACATATAGCTAGGACTGGGGGCAGACAAAGCTGTGGTTAAACAAACCTCATACATATAGCTAGAACTGGGGGCAGACAAAGCTGTGGTTAAACAAATGTCATACATATAGCTAGGACTCAGGGCAGACAAAGCTGTGGTTAAACAAATGTCATACATATAGCTAGGACTCGGGGCAGACAAAGCTGTGGTTAAACAAACGTCATACATATAGCTAGGACTCGGGGCAAACAAAGCTGTGGTTAAACAAACGGCATACATGTAGCTAGGACTGGGGGCAGACAAAGCTGTGGTTAAACAAATGTCATACATATAGCTAGGACTCGGGGCAGACAAAGCTGAGTTTAAACAAATGTCATACATATAGCTAGGACTGGGAGCAGATAAAGCTGTGGTTAAACAAATGTCATACATATAGCTAGGACAGGGGGAAGACAAAGATGTGGTTAAACAAACGTCATACATATAGCGAAGACTCAGGGCAGACAAAGCTGTGGTTAAACAAATGTCATACATATAGCTAGGACTCAGGGCAGACAAAGCTGTGGTTAAACAAACTTCATACATATAGCTAGGACTGGGGGCAGACAAAGCTGTGGTTAAACAAATGTCATACATATAGCTAGGACTCAGGGCAGACAAAGCTGTGGTTAAACAAACGTCATACATATAGCTAGAACTGGGGACAGACAAAGCTGTGGTTAAACAAACGTCATACATATAGCTAGAACTGGGGGCAGACAAAGCTGTGGTTAAACAAATGTCATACATATAGCTAGGACTGGGGGCAAACAAAGCCGTGGTAAAACAAACGTCATACATACAGCTAGAACTCGGGGCAGACAAAGCTGTGGTTAAACAAATGTCATACATATAGTTAGAACTCAGGGCAGACAAAGCTGTGGTTAAACAAATGTCATACATATAGCTAGAACTCAGGGCAGACAAAGCTGTGGTTAAACAAATGTCATACATATAGCTAGGATTCGGGGCAGACAAAGCTGTGGTTAAACAAATGTCATACACATAGCTAGGACTGGGGGAAGACAAAGCTGTGGTTAAACATATGTCATACATATAGCTAGGACTGGGGGCAGACAAAGCTGTGGTTAAACAAATGTCATACATATAGCTAGGACTCCGGGCAGACAAAGCTGTGGTTAATCAAATGTCATACATATAGCTAGGACTCGGGGCAGACAAAGCTGTGGTTAATCAAACGTCATACATATAGCTAGGACTCGGGGCAGACAAAGCTGTGGTTACAAATGTCATACATATAGCTAGGACTCAGGGCAAACAAAGCTGTACGTGGTTAAACAAATGTCATACATATAGCTAGAACTGGGGGCAGACAAAGCTGTGGTTAAACAAATGTCATACATATAGCTAGGACTCAGGGCAGACAAAGCTGTGGTTAAACAAATGTCATACATATAGCTTGGACTGGGGGCAGACAAAGTTGTGGTTAAACAAATGTCATACATATAGCTAGGACTCAGGGCAGACAAAGCTGTGGTTAAACAAACGTCATACATATAGCTAGGACTGGGGGCTGACAAAGCTGTGGTTAAACAAATGTCATACATATAGCTAGGACTGGGGGCAGACAAAGCTGTGGTTAAACAAATGTCATACATATAGCTAGGACTGGGGGCAGACAAAGCTGTGGTTAGACAAATGTCATACATATAGCTAGGACTCAGGGCAGACAAAGCTGTGGTTAAACAAATGTCATACATATAGCTAGGACTCAGGGCAGACAAAGCTGTGGTTAAACAAATGTCATACATATAGCTAGGACTCAGGGCAGACAAAGCTGTGGTTAAACAAATGTCATACATATAGCTAGGACTGGGGGCAGACAAAGATGTGGTTAAACAAATGTCATACATATAGCTAGGACTCGGGGCAGACAAAGCTGTGGTTAAACAAATGTCATACATATAGCTAGGACTGGCGGCAGACAAAGCTGTGGTTAAACAAATGTCATACATATAGCTAGGACTCAGGGCAAACAAAGCTGTGGTTAAACAAATGTCATACATATAGCTAGGACTCGGGGCAGACAAACCTGTGGTTAATCAAATGTCATACATATAGCTAGGACTGGGGGCAGATAAAGCTGTGGTTAAACAAATGTCATACATATAGCTAGGACTTGGGGCAAACAAAGCTGTGGTTAAACAAACGTCATACATATAGCTAGGACTGGGGGCAGACAAAGCTGTGGTTAAACAAACATCATACATATAGCTAGGACTCAGGGCAGACAAAGCTGTGGTTAAACAAATGTCATACATATAGATAGGACTTGGGGCAGACAAAGCTGTGGTTAAACAAATGTCATACATATAGCTAGAACTCAGGGCAGACAAAGCTGTGGTTAAACAAATGTCATACATATAGCTAGGATTCTGGGCAGACAAAGCTGTGGTTAAACACATGTCATACATATAGCTAGGACTGGGGGCAGACAAAGCTGTGGTTAAACAAATGTCATACATATAGCTAGGACTCAGGGCAGACAAAGCTGTGGTTAAACAAATGTCATACATATAGCTAGGACTGGGGGCAGACAAAGCTGTGGTTAAACAAACGTCATACATATAGCTAGGACTGGGGGCAGACAAAGCTGTGGTTAAACAAATGTCATACATATAGCTAGGACTGGGGGCAGACAAAGCTGTGGTTAAACAAATGTCATACATATAGCTAGGACTGGGGGCAGACAAAGCTGTGGTTAAACAAATGTCATACATATAGCTAGGACTCGGGGCAGACAAAGCTGCGGTTTAACACATGTCATACATATAGCTAGGACTCGGGCTGACAAAGCTGTGGTTAATCAAACGTCATACATATAGCTAGGACTCGGGGTAGACAAAGCTGGGGTTAAACAAACGTCATACATATAGCTAGGACTGGGGGCAGACAAAGATGTGGTCAAACAAATGTCATACATATAGCTAGGACTCGGGGCAGACAAAGCTGTGGTTAAACAAATGTCATACATATAGCTAGGACTGGGGGCAGACAAAGCTGTGGTTAAACAAATGTCATACATATAGCTAGGACTCAGGGCAAACAAAGCTGTGGTTAAACAAATGTCATACATATAGCTAGGACTCGGGGCAGACAAACCTGTGGTTAATCAAATGTCATACATATAGCTAGGACTGGGGGCAGATAAAGCTGTGGTTAAACAAATGTCATACATATAGCTAGGACTTGGGGCAAACAAAGCTGTGGTTAAACAAACGTCATACATATAGCTAGGACTGGGGGCAGACAAAGCTGTGGTTAAACAAACATCATACATATAGCTAGGACTCAGGGCAGACAAAGCTGTGGTTAAACAAATGTCATACATATAGATAGGACTTGGGGCAGACAAAGCTGTGGTTAAACAAATGTCATACATATAGCTAGAACTCAGGGCAGACAAAGCTGTGGTTAAACAAATGTCATACATATAGCTAGGATTCTGGGCAGACAAAGCTGTGGTTAAACACATGTCATACATATAGCTAGGACTGGGGGCAGACAAAGCTGTGGTTAAACAAATGTCATACATATAGCTAGGACTCAGGGCAGACAAAGCTGTGGTTAAACAAATGTCATACATATAGCTAGGACTGGGGGCAGACAAAGCTGTGGTTAAACAAATGTCATACATATAGCTAGGACTGGGGGCAGACAAAGCTGTGGTTAAACAAATGTCATACATATAGCTAGGACTCGGGGCAGACAAACCTGTGGTTATTCAAATGTCATACATATAGCTAGGACTGGGGGCAGATAAAGCTGTGGTTAAACAAATGTCATACATATAGCTAGGACTTGGGGCAAACAAAGCTGTGGTTAAACAAACGTCATACATATAGCTAGGACTGGGGGCAGACAAAGCTGTGGTTAAACAAACATCATACATATAGCTAGGACTCAGGGCAGACAAAGCTGTGGTTAAACAAATGTCATACATATAGATAGGACTTGGGGCAGACAAAGCTGTGGTTAAACAAATGTCATACATATAGCTAGAACTCAGGGCAGACAAAGCTGTGGTTAAACAAATGTCATACATATAGCTAGGATTCTGGGCAGACAAAGCTGTGGTTAAACACATGTCATACATATAGCTAGGACTGGGGGCAGACAAAGCTGTGGTTAAACACATGTCATACATATAGCTAGGACTCAGGGCAGACAAAGCTGTGGTTAAACAAATGTCATACATATAGCTAGGACTGGGGGCAGACAAAGCTGTGGTTAAACAAACGTCATACATATAGCTAGGACTGGGGCCAGACAAAGCTGTGGTTAAACAAATGTCATACATATAGCTAGGACTGGGGGCAGACAAAGCTGTGGTTAAACAAATGTCATACATATAGCTAGGACTGGGGGCAGACAAAGCTGTGGTTAAACAAATGTCATACATATAGCTAGGACTCAGGGCAGACAAAGATGTGGTTAAACAAATGTCATACATATAGCTAGGACTCAGGGCAGACAAAGCTGTGGTTAAACAAATGTCATACATATAGCTAGGACTCAGGGCAGACAAAGCTGTGGTTAAACAAATGTCATACATATAGATAGGACTTGGGGCAGACAAAGCTGTGGTTAAACAAATGTCATACATATAGCTAGAACTCAGGGCAGACAAAGCTGTGGTTAAACAAACGTCATACATATAGCTAGGACTGGGGGCAGACAAAGCTGTGGTTAAACAAATGTCATACATATAGCTAGGAATCAGGGCAGACAAAGCTGTGGTTAAACAAACGTCATACATATAGCTAGGACTGGGGGCAGACAAAGCTGTGGTTAAACAAATGTCATACATATAGCTAGGACTGGGAGCAGACAAAGCTGTGGTTAAACAAATGTCATACATATAGCTAGGAATCAGGGCAGACAAAGCTGTGGTTAAACAAACGTCATACATATAGCTAGGACTGGGGGGCAGACAAAGCTGTGGTTAAACAAACGTCATACATATAGCTAGGACTCAGGGCAGACAAAGCTGTGGTTAAACAAATGTCATACATATAGCTAGGACTGGGGGCAGACAAAGCTGTGGTTAAACAAATGTCATATATATAGCTAGGACTCAGGGCAAACAAAGCTGTGGTTAAACAAATGTCATACATATAGCTAGGACTGGGGGCAAACAAAGCTGTGGTAAAACAAACGTCATACATATAGCTAGGACTGGGGGCAAACAAAGCTGTGGTAAAACAAATGTCATAAATATAGCTAGAACTCGGGGCAGACAAAGCTGTGGTTAAACAAATGTCATACATATAGTTAGAACTCAGGGCAGACAAAGCTGTGGTTAAACAAATGTCATACATATAGCTAGGACTGGGGGCAAACAAAGCTGTGGTAAAACAAATGTCATACATATAGCTAGGACTGGGGGCAAACAAAACTGTGGTTAAACAAATGTCATACATATAGCTAGGACTCTGGGCAAACAAAGCTTTGGTAAAACAAATGTCATACATATAGCTAGGACTGGGGGCAAACAAAGCTGTGGTAAAACAAATGTCATACATATAGCTAGGACTCGGGGCAGACAAAGATGTGGTTAAACAAATGTCATACATATAGCTAGGACTCAGGGCAGACAAAGCTGTGGTTAAACAAATGTCATACATATAGCTAGGACTCAGGGCAGACAAAGCTGTGGTTAAACAAATGTCATACATATAGATAGGACTTGGGGCAGACAAAGCTGTGGTTAAACAAATGTCATACATATAGCTAGAACTCAGGGCAGACAAAGCTGTGGTTAAACAAACGTCATACATATAGCTAGGACTGGGGGCAGACAAAGCTGTGGTTAAACAAATGTCATACATATAGCTAGGAATCAGGGCAGACAAAGCTGTGGTTAAACAAACGTCATACATATAGCTAGGACTGGGGGCAGACAAAGCTGTGGTTAAACAAATGTCATACATATAGCTAGGACTGGGAGCAGACAAAGCTGTGGTTAAACAAATGTCATACATATAGCTAGGAATCAGGGCAGACAAAGCTGTGGTTAAACAAACGTCATACATATAGCTAGGACTGGGGGGCAGACAAAGCTGTGGTTAAACAAACGTCATACATATAGCTAGGACTCAGGGCAGACAAAGCTGTGGTTAAACAAATGTCATACATATAGCTAGGACTGGGGGCAGACAAAGCTGTGGTTAAACAAATGTCATATATATAGCTAGGACTCAGGGCAAACAAAGCTGTGGTTAAACAAATGTCATACATATAGCTAGGACTGGGGGCAAACAAAGCTGTGGTAAAACAAACGTCATACATATAGCTAGGACTGGGGGCAAACAAAGCTGTGGTAAAACAAATGTCATAAATATAGCTAGAACTCGGGGCAGACAAAGCTGTGGTTAAACAAATGTCATACATATAGTTAGAACTCAGGGCAGACAAAGCTGTGGTTAAACAAATGTCATACATATAGCTAGGACTGGGGGCAAACAAAGCTGTGGTAAAACAAATGTCATACATATAGCTAGGACTGGGGGCAAACAAAACTGTGGTTAAACAAATGTCATACATATAGCTAGGACTGGGGGCAAACAAAGCTGTGGTAAAACAAATGTCATACATATAACTAGAACTCGGGGCAGACAAAGCTGTGGTTAAACAAATGTCATACATATAGTTAGAACTCAGGGCAGACAAAGCTGTGGTTAAACAAATGTCATACATATAGCTAGAACTCAGGGCAGACAAAGCTGTGGTTAAACAAATGTCATACATATAGTTAGAACTCAGTCATACATATAGCTAGAACTCTGGGCAGACAAAGCTGTTGTTAAACAAATGTCATACATATAGCTAGGACTGGGGGCAGACAAAGCTGTGGTTAAACAAATGTCATACATATAGCTAGGACTCAGGGCAGACAAAGCTGTGGTTAAACAAATGTCATACATATAGCTAGGACTCAGGGCAGACAAAGCTGTGGTTAAACAAATGTCATACATATAGCTTGGACTGGGGGAAGACAAAGCTGTGGTTAAACAAATGTCATACATATAGCTAGGACTGGGGGCAGACAAAGCTGTGGTTAAACAAATGTCATACATATAGCTAGGACTCAGGGCAGACAAAGCTGTGGTTAAACAAACGTCATACATATAGCTAGGACTGGGGGCAGACAAAGCTGTGGTTAAACAAATGTCATACATATAGCTAGGACTCCGGACAGACAAAGCTGTGGTTAAACAAATGTCATACATATAGCTAGGACTGGGGGCAGACAAAGCTGTGGTTAAACAAATGTCATACATATAGCTAGGACTCAGGGCAGACAAAGCTGTGGTTAAACAAATGTCATACATATAGCTAGGACTCGGGGCAGACAAAGCTGTGGTTAAACAAACGTCATACATATAGCTAGGACTGGGGGCAGACAAAGCTGTGGTTAAACAAATGTCATACATATAGCTAGGACTGGGGGCAGACAAAGCTGTGGTTAAACAAATGTCATACATATAACTAGGACTTGGGGCAGACACAGCTGTGGTTAAACAAACGTCATACATATAGCTAGGACTGGGGGCAGACAAAGCTGTGGTTAAACAAATGTCATACATATAGCTAGGACTGGGGGCAGACAAAGCTGTGGTTAAACAAATGTCATATATATATAGCTAGGACTGGGGGCAGACAAAGCTGTGGTTAAACAAATGTCATACATATAGCTAGGACTGGGGGCAGACAAAGCTGTGGTTAAACAAATGTCATACGTATAGCTAGGACTCAGGGCAGACAAAGCTGTGGTTAAACAAATGTCATACATATAGCTAGGACTGGGGGCAGACAAAGCTGTGGTTAAACAAATGTCATACATATAGCTAGGACTCGGGGCAGACAAAGCTGTGGTTAAACAAATGTCATACATATAGCTAGGACTCAGGGCAGACAAAGCTGTGGTTAAACAAATGTCATACATATAGCTAGGACTGGGGGCAGACAAAGCTGTGGTTAAACAAATGTCATACATATAGCTAGGACTCAGGGCAGACAAAGCTGTGGTTAAACAAATGTCATACATATAGCTAGGACTCGGGGCAGACAAAGCTGTGGTTAAACAAACGTCATACATATAGCTAGGACTGGGGGCAGACAAAGCTGTGGTTAAACAAATGTCATACATATAGCTAGGACTGGGGGCAGACAAAGCTGTGGTTAAACAAATGTCATACATATAGCTAGGACTGGGGGCAGACAAAGCTGTGGTTAAACAAACGTCATACATATAGCTAGGACTGGGGGCAGACAAAGCTGTGGTTAAACAAATGTCATACATATAGCTAGGACTGGGGGCAGACAAAGCTGTGGTTAAACAAATGTCATAAATATAGCTAGGACTGGGGGCAGACAAAGCTGTGGTTAAACAAATGTCATCCATATAGCTAGGACTGGGGGCAGACAAAGCTGTGGTTAAACAAACGTCATACATATAGCTAGGACTCAGGGCAGACAAAGCTGTGGTTAAACAAATGTCATACATATAGCTAGGACTCAGGGGAAAGACAAAGCTGTGGTTAAACAAATGTCATACATATAGCTAGGACTCAGGGCAGATAAAGCTGTGGTTAAACAAATGTCATACATATAGCTAGGACTCAGGGCAGACAAAGCTGTGGTTAAACAAATGTCATACATATAGCTAGGACTCAGGGCAGACAAAGCTGTGGTTAAACAAACGTCATACATATAGCTAGGACTGGGGGCAGACAAAGCTGTGGTTAAACAAATGTCATACATATAGCTAGGACTGGGGGCAGACAAAGCTGTGGTTAAACAAATGTCATACATATAGCTAGGACTTGGGGCAGACAAAGCTGTGGTTAAACAAACGTCATACATATAGCTAGGACTGGGGGCAGACAAAGCTGTGGTTAAACAAATGTCATACATATAGCTAGGACTGGGGGCAGACAAAGCTGTGGTTAAACAAATGTCATAAATATAGCTAGGACTGGGGGCAGACAAAGCTGTGGTTAAACAAATGTCATACATATAGCTAGGACTGGGGGCAGACAAAGCTGTGGTTAAACAAACGTCATACATATAGCTAGGACTCAGGGCAGACAAAGCTGTGGTTAAACAAATGTCATACATATAGCTAGGACTCAGGGCAGACAAAGCTGTGGTTAAACAAACGTCATACATATAGCTAGGACTGGGGGGCAGACAAAGCTGTGGTTAAACAAACGTTATACATATAGCTAGGACTCAGGGCAGACAAAGCTGTGGTTAAACAAATGTCATACATATAGCTAGGACTGGGGGCAGACAAAGCTGTGGTTAAACAAATGTCATATATATAGCTAGGACTCAGGGCAAACAAAGCTGTGGTTAAACAAATGTCATACATATAGCTAGGACTGGGGGCAAACAAAGCTGTGGTAAAACAAACGTCATACATATAGCTAGGACTGGGGGCAAACAAAGCTGTGGTAAAACAAATGTCATAAATATAGCTAGAACTCGGGGCAGACAAAGCTGTGGTTAAACAAATGTCATACATATAGTTAGAACTCAGCGCAGACAAAGCTGTGGTTAAACAAATGTCATACATATAGCTAGGACTGGGGGCAAACAAAGCTGTGGTAAAACAAATGTCATACATATAGCTAGGACTGTGGGCAAACAAAGCTGTGGTAAAACAAATGTCATACATATAGCTAGGACTGGGGGCAAACAAAACTGTGGTTAAACAAATGTCATACATATAGCTAGGACTGGGGGCAAACAAAGCTGTGGTAAAACAAATGTCATACATATAGCTAGAACTCGGGGCAGACAAAGCTGTTGTTAAACAAATGTCATACATATAGTTAGAACTCAGTCATACATATAGCTAGAACTCAGGGCAGACAAAGCTGTTGTTAAACAAATGTCATACATATAGCTAGGACTGGGGGCAGACAAAGCTGTGGTTAAACAAATGTCATACATATAGCTAGGACTCAGGGCAGACAAAGCTGTGGTTAAACAAATGTCATACATATAGCTAGGACTCAGGGCAGACAAAGCTGTGGTTAAACAAATGTCATACATATAGCTTGGACTGGGGGCAGACAAAGCTGTGGTTAAACAAATGTCATACATATAGCTAGGACTGGGGGCAGACAAAGCTGTGGTTAAACAAATGTCATACATATAGCTAGGACTTGGGGCAGACAAAGCTGTGGTTAAACAAACGTCATACATATAGCTAGGACTGGGGGCAGACAAAGCTGTGGTTAAACAAATGTCATACATATAGCTAGGACTGGGGGCAGACAAAGCTGTGGTTAAACAAATGTCATAAATATAGCTAGGACTGGGGGCAGACAAAGCTGTGGTTAAACAAATGTCATACATATAGCTAGGACTGGGGGCAGACAAAGCTGTGGTTAAACAAACGTCATACATATAGCTAGGACTCAGGGCAGACAAAGCTGTGGTTAAACAAATGTCATACATATAGCTAGGACTCAGGGCAGACAAAGCTGTGGTTAAACAAACGTCATACATATAGCTAGGACTGGGGGGCAGACAAAGCTGTGGTTAAACAAACGTTATACATATAGCTAGGACTCAGGGCAGACAAAGCTGTGGTTAAACAAATGTCATACATATAGCTAGGACTGGGGGCAGACAAAGCTGTGGTTAAACAAATGTCATATATATAGCTAGGACTCAGGGCAAACAAAGCTGTGGTTAAACAAATGTCATACATATAGCTAGGACTGGGGGCAAACAAAGCTGTGGTAAAACAAACGTCATACATATAGCTAGGACTGGGGGCAAACAAAGCTGTGGTAAAACAAATGTCATAAATATAGCTAGAACTCGGGGCAGACAAAGCTGTGGTTAAACAAATGTCATACATATAGTTAGAACTCAGGGCAGACAAAGCTGTGGTTAAACAAATGTCATACATATAGCTAGGACTGGGGGCAAACAAAGCTGTGGTAAAACAAATGTCATACATATAGCTAGGACTGGGGGCAAACAAAGCTGTGGTAAAACAAATGTCATACATATAGCTAGGACTGGGGGCAAATGAAACTGTGGTTAAACAAATGTCATACATATAGCTAGGACTGGGGGCAAACAAAGCTGTGGTAAAACAAATGTCATACATATAGCTAGAACTCGGGGCAGACAAAGCTGTTGTTAAACAAATGTCATACATATAGTTAGAACTCAGTCATACATATAGCTAGAACTCAGGGCAGACAAAGCTGTTGTTAAACAAATGTCATACATATAGCTAGGACTGGGGGCAGACAAAGCTGTGGTTAAACAAATGTCATACATATAGCTAGGACTCAGGGCAGACAAAGCTGTGGTTAAACAAATGTCATACATATAGCTAGGACTCATGGCAGACAAAGCTGTGGTTAAACAAATGTCATACATATAGCTTGGACTGGGGGCAGACAAAGCTGTGGTTAAACAAATGTCATACATATAGCTAGGACTGGGGGCAGACAAAGCTGTGGTTAAACAAATGTCATACATATAGCTAGGACTCAGGGCAGACAAAGCTGTGGTTAAACAAACGTCATACATATAGCTAGGACTGGGGGCAGACAAAGCTGTGGTTAAACAAATGTCATACATATAGCTAGGACTCCGGACAGACAAAGCTGTGGTTAAACAAATGTCATACATATAGCTAGGACTGGGGGCAGACAAAGCTGTGGTTAAACAAATGTCATACATATAGCTAGGACTCAGGGCAGACAAAGCTGTGGTTAAACAAATGTCATACATATAGCTAGGACTCGGGGCAGACAAAGCTGTGGTTAAACAAACGTCATACATATAGCTAGGACTGGGGCAGACAAAGCTGTGGTTAAACAAATGTCATACATATAGCTAGGACTGGGGGCAGACAAAGCTGTGGTTAAACAAATGTCATACATATAACTAGGACTTGGGGCAGACACAGCTGTGGTTAAACAAACGTCATACATATAGCTAGGACTGGGGGCAGACAAAGCTGTGGTTAAACAAATGTCATACATATAGCTAGGACTGGGGGCAGACAAAGCTGTGGTTAAACAAATGTCATATATATAGCTAGGACTGGGGGCAGACAAAGCTGTGGTTAAACAAATGTCATACATATAGCTAGGACTGGGGGCAGACAAAGCTGTGGTTAAACAAATGTCATACGTATAGCTAGGACTCAGGGCAGACAAAGCTGTGGTTAAACAAATGTCATACATATAGCTAGGACTGGGGGCAGACAAAGCTGTGGTTAAACAAATGTCATACATATAGCTAGGACTCGGGGCAGACAAAGCTGTGGTTAAACAAATGTCATACATATAGCTAGGACTCAGGGCAGACAAAGCTGTGGTTAAACAAATGTCATACATATAGCTAGGACTGGGGGCAGACAAAGCTGTGGTTAAACAAATGTCATACATATAGCTAGGACTCAGGGCAGACAAAGCTGTGGTTAAACAAATGTCATACATATAGCTAGGACTCGGGGCAGACAAAGCTGTGGTTAAACAAACGTCATACATATAGCTAGGACTGGGGGCAGACAAAGCTGTGGTTAAACAAATGTCATACATATAGCTAGGACTGGGGGCAGACAAAGCTGTGGTTAAACAAATGTCATACATATAGCTAGGACTTGGGGCAGACAAAGCTGTGGTTAAACAAACGTCATACATATAGCTAGGACGGGGGGCAGACAAAGCTGTGGTTAAACAAATGTCATACATATAGCTAGGACTGGGGGCAGACAAAGCTGTGGTTAAACAAATGTCATAAATATAGCTAGGACTGGGGGCAGACAAAGCTGTGGTTAAACAAATGTCATCCATATAGCTAGGACTGGGGGCAGACAAAGCTGTGGTTAAACAAACGTCATACATATAGCTAGGACTCAGGGCAGACAAAGCTGTGGTTAAACAAATGTCATACATATAGCTAGGACTCAGGGCAGACAAAGCTGTGGTTAAACAAATGTCATACATATAGCTAGGACTCAGGGCAGATAAAGCTGTGGTTAAACAAATGTCATACATATAGCTAGGACTCAGGGCAGACAAAGCTGTGGTTAAACAAATGTCATACATATAGCTAGGACTCAGGGCAGACAAAGCTGTGGTTAAACAAACGTCATACATATAGCTAGGACTGGGGGCAGACAAAGCTGTGGTTAAACAAATGTCATACATATAGCTAGGACTGGGGGCAGACAAAGCTGTGGTTAAACAAATGTCATACATATAGCTAGGACTTGGGGCAGACAAAGCTGTGGTAAAACAAATGTCATAAATATAGCTAGAACTCGGGGCAGACAAAGCTGTGGTTAAACAAATGTCATACATATAGTTAGAACTCAGCGCAGACAAAGCTGTGGTTAAACAAATGTCATACATATAGCTAGGACTGGGGGCAAACAAAGCTGTGGTAAAACAAATGTCATACATATAGCTAGGACTGTGGGCAAACAAAGCTGTGGTAAAACAAATGTCATACATATAGCTAGGACTGGGGGCAAACAAAGCTGTGGTTAAACAAATGTCATACATATAGCTAGGACTGGGGGCAAACAAAGCTGTGGTAAAACAAATGTCATACATATAGCTAGAACTCGGGGCAGACAAAGCTGTTGTTAAACAAATGTCATACATATAGTTAGAACTCAGTCATACATATAGCTAGAACTCAGGGCAGACAAAGCTGTTGTTAAACAAATGTCATACATATAGCTAGGACTGGGGGCAGACAAAGCTGTGGTTAAACAAATGTCATACATATAGCTAGGACTCAGGGCAGACAAAGCTGTGGTTAAACAAATGTCATACATATAGCTAGGACTCAGGGCAGACAAAGCTGTGGTTAAACAAATGTCATACATATAGCTTGGACTGGGGGCAGACAAAGCTGTGGTTAAACAAATGTCATACATATAGCTAGGACTGGGGGCAGACAAAGCTGTGGTTAAACAAATGTCATACATATAGCTAGGACTTGGGGCAGACAAAGCTGTGGTTAAACAAACGTCATACATATAGCTAGGACTGGGGGCAGACAAAGCTGTGGTTAAACAAATGTCATACATATAGCTAGGACTGGGGGCAGACAAAGCTGTGGTTAAACAAATGTCATAAATATAGCTAGGACTGGGGGCAGACAAAGCTGTGGTTAAACAAATGTCATCCATATAGCTAGGACTGGGGGCAGACAAAGCTGTGGTTAAACAAACGTCATACATATAGCTAGGACTCAGGGCAGACAAAGCTGTGGTTAAACAAATGTCATACATATAGCTAGGACTCAGGGCAGACAAAGCTGTGGTTAAACAAACGTCATACATATAGCTAGGACTGGGGGGCAGACAAAGCTTTGGTTAAACAAACGTTATACATATAGCTAGGACTCAGGGCAGACAAAGCTGTGGTTAAACAAATGTCATACATATAGCTAGGACTGGGGGCAGACAAAGCTGTGGTTAAACAAATGTCATATATATAGCTAGGACTCAGGGCAAACAAAGCTGTGGTTAAACAAATGTCATACATATAGCTAGGACTGGGGGCAAACAAAGCTGTGGTAAAACAAACGTCATACATATAGCTAGGACTGGGGGCAAACAAAGCTGTGGTAAAACAAATGTCATAAATATAGCTAGAACTCGGGGCAGACAAAGCTGTGGTTAAACAAATGTCATACATATAGTTAGAACTCAGGGCAGACAAAGCTGTGGTTAAACAAATGTCATACATATAGCTAGGACTGGGGGCAAACAAAGCTGTGGTAAAACAAATGTCATACATATAGCTAGGACTGGGGGCAAACAAAGCTGTGGTAAAACAAATGTCATACATATAGCTAGGACTGGGGGCAAATGAAACTGTGGTTAAACAAATGTCATACATATAGCTAGGACTGGGGGCAAACAAAGCTGTGGTAAAACAAATGTCATACATATAGCTAGAACTCAGGGCAGACAAAGCTGTGGTTAAACAAATGTCATACATATAGTTAGAACTCAGTCATACATATAGCTAGAACTCAGGGCAGACAAAGCTGTTGTTAAACAAATGTCATACATATAGCTAGGACTGGGGGCAGACAAAGCTGTGGTTAAACAAATGTCATACATATAGCTAGGACTCAGGGCAGACAAAGCTGTGGTTAAACAAATGTCATACATATAGCTAGGACTCAGGGCAGACAAAGCTGTGGTTAAACAAATGTCATACATATAGCTTGGACTGGGGGCAGACAAAGCTGTGGTTAAACAAATGTCATACATATAGCTAGGACTGGGGGCAGACAAAGCTGTGGTTAAACAAATGTCATACATATAGCTAGGACTCAGGGCAGACAAAGCTGTGGTTAAACAAACGTCATACATATAGCTAGGACTGGGGGCAGACAAAGCTGTGGTTAAACAAATGTCATACATATAGCTAGGACTCCGGACAGACAAAGCTGTGGTTAAACAAATGTCATACATATAGCTAGGACTGGGGGCAGACAAAGCTGTGGTTAAACAAATGTCATACATATAGCTAGGACTCAGGGCAGACAAAGCTGTGGTTAAACAAATGTCATACATATAGCTAGGACTCGGGGCAGACAAAGCTGTGGTTAAACAAACGTCATACATATAGCTAGGACTGGGGCAGACAAAGCTGTGGTTAAACAAATGTCATACATATAGCTAGGACTGGGGGCAGACAAAGCTGTGGTTAAACAAATGTCATACATATAACTAGGACTTGGGGCAGACACAGCTGTGGTTAAACAAACGTCATACATATAGCTAGGACTGGGGGCAGACAAAGCTGTGGTTAAACAAATGTCATACATATAGCTAGGACTGGGGGCAGACAAAGCTGTGGTTAAACAAATGTCATATATATAGCTAGGACTGGGGGCAGACAAAGCTGTGGTTAAACAAATGTCATACATATAGCTAGGACTGGGGGCAGACAAAGCTGTGGTTAAACAAATGTCATACGTATAGCTAGGACTCAGGGCAGACAAAGCTGTGGTTAAACAAATGTCATACATATAGCTAGGACTGGGGGCAGACAAAGCTGTGGTTAAACAAATGTCATACATATAGCTAGGACTCGGGGCAGACAAAGCTGTGGTTAAACAAATGTCATACATATAGCTAGGACTCAGGGCAGACAAAGCTGTGGTTAAACAAATGTCATACATATAGCTAGGACTGGGGGCAGACAAAGCTGTGGTTAAACAAATGTCATACATATAGCTAGGACTCAGGGCAGACAAAGCTGTGGTTAAACAAATGTCATACATATAGCTAGGACTCGGGGCAGACAAAGCTGTGGTTAAACAAACGTCATACATATAGCTAGGACTGGGGGCAGACAAAGCTGTGGTTAAACAAATGTCATACATATAGCTAGGACTGGGGGCAGACAAAGCTGTGGTTAAACAAATGTCATACATATAGCTAGGACTTGGGGCAGACAAAGCTGTGGTTAAACAAACGTCATACATATAGCTAGGACGGGGGGCAGACAAAGCTGTGGTTAAACAAATGTCATCCATATAGCTAGGACTGGGGGCAGACAAAGCTGTGGTTAAACAAACGTCATACATATAGCTAGGACTCAGGGCAGACAAAGCTGTGGTTAAACAAATGTCATACATATAGCTAGGACTCAGGGCAGACAAAGCTGTGGTTAAACAAATGTCATACATATAGCTAGGACTCAGGGCAGATAAAGCTGTGGTTAAACAAATGTCATACATATAGCTAGGACTCAGGGCAGACAAAGCTGTGGTTAAACAAATGTCATACATATAGCTAGGACTCAGGGCAGACAAAGCTGTGGTTAAACAAACGTCATACATATAGCTAGGACTGGGGCCAGACAAAGCTGTGGTTAAACAAATGTCATACATATAGCTAGGACTGGGGGCAGACAAAGATGTGGTTAAACAAATGTCATACATATAGCTAGGACTTGGGGCAGACAAAGCTGTGGTTAAACAAACGTCATACATATAGCTAGGACTGGGGGCAGACAAAGCTGTGGTTAAACAAATGTCATACATATAGCTAGGACTGGGGGCAGACAAAGCTGTGGTTAAACAAATGTCATAAATATAGCTAGGACTGGGGGCAGACAAAGCTGTTGTTAAACAAATGTCATACATATAGCTAGGACTCAGGGCAGACAAAGCTGTGGTTAAACAAATGTCATACATATAGCTTGGACTGGGGGCAGACAAAGCTGTGGTTAAACAAATGTCATACATATAGCTAGGACTGGGGGCAGACAAAGCTGTGGTTAAACAAATGTCATACATATAGCTAGGACTTGGGGCAGACAAAGCTGTGGTTAAACAAACGTCATACATATAGCTAGGACTGGGGGCAGACAAAGCTGTGGTTAAACAAATGTCATACATATAGCTAGGACTGGGGGCAGACAAAGCTGTGGTTAAACAAATGTCATAAATATAGCTAGGACTGGGGGCAGACAAAGCTGTGGTTAAACAAATGTCATCCATATAGCTAGGACTGGGGGCAGACAAAGCTGTGGTTAAACAAACGTCATACATATAGCTAGGACTCAGGGCAGACAAAGCTGTGGTTAAACAAATGTCATACATATAGCTAGGACTCAGGGCAGACAAAGCTGTGGTTAAACAAACGTCATACATATAGCTAGGACTGGGGGGCAGACAAAGCTGTGGTTAAACAAACGTTATACATATAGCTAGGACTCAGGGCAGACAAAGCTGTGGTTAAACAAATGTCATACATATAGCTAGGACTGGGGGCAAACAAAGCTGTGGTTAAACAAATGTCATATATATAGCTAGGACTCAGGGCAAACAAAGCTGTGGTTAAACAAATGTCATACATATAGCTAGGACTGGGGGCAAACAAAGCTGTGGTAAAACAAACGTCATACATATAGCTAGGACTGGGGGCAAACAAAGCTGTGGTAAAACAAATGTCATAAATATAGCTAGAACTCGGGGCAGACAAAGCTGTGGTTAAACAAATGTCATACATATAGTTAGAACTCAGGGCAGACAAAGCTGTGGTTAAACAAATGTCATACATATAGCTAGGACTGGGGGCAAACAAAGCTGTGGTAAAACAAATGTCATACATATAGCTAGGACTGGGGGCAAACAAAGCTGTGGTAAAACAAATGTCATACATATAGCTAGGACTGGGGGCAAATGAAACTGTGGTTAAACAAATGTCATACATATAGCTAGGACTGGGGGCAAACAAAGCTGTGGTAAAACAAATGTCATACATATAGCTAGAACTCGGGGCAGACAAAGCTGTTGTTAAACAAATGTCATACATATAGTTAGAACTCAGTCATACATATAGCTAGAACTCAGGGCAGACAAAGCTGTTGTTAAACAAATGTCATACATATAGCTAGGACTGGGGGCAGACAAAGCTGTGGTTAAACAAATGTCATACATATAGCTAGGACTCAGGGCAGACAAAGCTGTGGTTAAACAAATGTCATACATATAGCTAGGACTCAGGGCAGACAAAGCTGTGGTTAAACAAATGTCATACATATAGCTTGGACTGGGGGCAGACAAAGCTGTGGTTAAACAAATGTCATACATATAGCTAGGACTGGGGGCAGACAAAGCTGTGGTTAAACAAATGTCATACATATAGCTAGGACTCAGGGCAGACAAAGCTGTGGTTAAACAAACGTCATACATATAGCTAGGACTGGGGGCAGACAAAGCTGTGGTTAAACAAATGTCATACATATAGCTAGGACTCCGGACAGACAAAGCTGTGGTTAAACAAATGTCATACATATAGCTAGGACTGGGGGCAGACAAAGCTGTGGTTAAACAAATGTCATACATATAGCTAGGACTTAGGGCAGACAAAGCTGTGGTTAAACAAATGTCATACATATAGCTAGGACTCGGGGCAGACAAAGCTGTGGTTAAACAAACGTCATACATATAGCTAGGACTGGGGCAGACAAAGCTGTGGTTAAACAAATGTCATACATATAGCTAGGACTGGGGGCAGACAAAGCTGTGGTTAAACAAATGTCATACATATAACTAGGACTTGGGGCAGACACAGCTGTGGTTAAACAAACGTCATACATATAGCTAGGACTGGGGGCAGACAAAGCTGTGGTTAAACAAATGTCATACATATAGCTAGGACTGGGGGCAGACAAAGCTGTGGTTAAACAAATGTCATATATATAGCTAGGACTGGGGGCAGACAAAGCTGTGGTTAAACAAATGTCATACATATAGCTAGGACTGGGGGCAGACAAAGCTGTGGTTAAACAAATGTCATACGTATAGCTAGGACTCAGGGCAGACAAAGCTGTGGTTAAACAAATGTCATACATATAGCTAGGACTTGGGGCAGACAAAGCTGTGGTTAAACAAATGTCATACATATAGCTAGGACTCGGGGCAGACAAAGCTGTGGTTAAACAAATGTCATACATATAGCTAGGACTCAGGGCAGACAAAGCTGTGGTTAAACAAATGTCATACATATAGCTAGGACTGGGGGCAGACAAAGCTGTGGTTAAACAAATGTCATACATATAGCTAGGACTCAGGGCAGACAAAGCTGTGGTTAAACAAATGTCATACATATAGCTAGGACTCGGGGCAGACAAAGCTGTGGTTAAACAAACGTCATACATATAGCTAGGACTGGGGGCAGACAAAGCTGTGGTTAAACAAATGTCATACATATAGCTAGGACTGGGGGCAGACAAAGCTGTGGTTAAACAAATGTCATACATATAGCTAGGACTTGGGGCAGACAAAGCTGTGGTTAAACAAACGTCATACATATAGCTAGGACGGGGGGCAGACAAAGCTGTGGTTAAACAAATGTCATACATATAGCTAGGACTGGGGGCAGACAAAGCTGTGGTTAAACAAATGTCATAAATATAGCTAGGACTGGGGGCAGACAAAGCTGTGGTTAAACAAATGTCATCCATATAGCTAGGACTGGGGGCAGACAAAGCTGTGGTTAAACAAACGTCATACATATAGCTAGGACTCAGGGCAGACAAAGCTGTGGTTAAACAAATGTCATACATATAGCTAGGACTCAGGGCAGACAAAGCTGTGGTTAAACAAATGTCATACATATAGCTAGGACTCAGGGCAGATAAAGCATTGGTTAAACAAATGTCATACATATAGCTAGGACTCAGGGCAGACAAAGCTGTGGTTAAACAAATGTCATACATATAGCTAGGACTCGGGGCAGACAAAGCTGTGGTTAAACAAACGTCATACATATAGCTAGGACTGGGGGCAGACAAAGCTGTGGTTAAACAAATGTCATACATATAGCTAGGACTGGGGGCAGACAAAGCTGTGGTTAAACAAATGTCATACATATAGCTAGGACTTGGGGCAGACAAAGCTGTGGTTAAACAAACGTCATACATATAGCTAGGACTGGGGGCAGACAAAGCTGTGGTTAAACAAATGTCATACATATAGCTAGGACTGGGGGCAGACAAAGCTGTGGTTAAACAAATGTCATACATATAGCTAGGACTCAGGGCAGATAAAGCTGTGGTTAAACAAATGTCATACATATAGCTAGGACTGGGGGCAGACAAAGCTGTGGTTAAACAAATGTCATACATATAGCTAGGACTTAGGGCAGACAAAGCTGTGGTTAAACAAATGTCATACATATAGCTAGGACTGGGGGCAGACAAAGCTGTGGTTAAACAAATGTCATACATATAGATAGGACTGGGGGCAGACAAAGCTGTGATTAAACAAACGTCATACATATAGCTAGGACTGGGGGCAGACAAAGCTGTGGTTAAACAAATGTCATAAATATAGCTAGGACTGAGGGCAGACAAAGCTGTGGTTAAACAAATGTCATACATATAGCTAGGACTCGGGGCAGACAAAGCTGTGGGTAAACAAACGTCATACATATAGCTAGGACTGGGGGCAAACAAAGCTGTGGTTAAACAAATGTCATATATATAGCTAGGACTGGGGGCAGACAAAGCTGTGGTTAAACAAATGTCATACATATAGCTAGGACTGGGGGCAGACAAAGCTGTGGTTAAACAAATGTCATACATATAGCTAGGACTCAGGGCAGATAAAGCTGTGGTTAAACAAATGTCATACATATAGCTAGGACTGGGGGCAGACAAAGCTGTGGTTAAACAAATGTCATACATATAGCTAGGACTTAGGGCAGACAAAGCTGTGGTTAAACAAATGTCATACATATAGCTAGGACTGGGGGCAGACAAAGCTGTGGTTAAACAAATGTCATACATATAGATAGGACTGGGGGCAGACAAAGCTGTGATTAAACAAACGTCATACATATAGCTAGGACTGGGGGCAGACAAAGCTGTGGTTAAACAAATGTCATAAATATAGCTAGGACTGAGGGCAGACAAAGCTGTGGTTAAACAAATGTCATACATATAGCTAGGACTCGGGGCAGACAAAGCTGTGGGTAAACAAACGTCATACATATAGCTAGGACTGGGGGCAAACAAAGCTGTGGTTAAACAAATGTCATATATATAGCTAGGACTGGGGGCAGACAAAGCTGTGGTTAAACAAATGTCATACATATAGCTAGGACTCAGGGCAAACAAAGCTGTGGTTAAACAAATGTCATACATATAGCTAGGACTCGGGGCAAACAAAGCTGTGGTTAAACAAATGTCATACATATAGCTAGGACTTAGGGCAGACAAAGCTGTGGTTAAACAAATGTCATACATATAGCTAGGACTCAGGGCAGACAAAGCTGTGGTTAAACAAATGTCATACATAGAGCTAGGACTGGGGGCAGACAAAGCTGTGGTTAAACAAATGTCATACATATAGCTAGGACTCAGGGCAAACAAAGCTGTGGTTAAACAAATGTCATACATATAGCTAGGACTCGGGGCAGAAAAACCTGTGGTTAATCAAATGTCATACATATAGCTAGGACTGGGGGCAGATAAAGTTGTGGTTAAACAAATGTCATACATATAGCTAGGACTTGGGGCAGACAAAACTGTGGTTAAACAAACGTCATACATATAGCTAGGACTCAGGGCAGACAAAGCTGTGGTTAAACAAATGTCATACATATAGATAGGACTGGGGGCAGACAAAGCTGTGGTTAAACAAATGTCATACATATAGTTAGAACTCAGGGCAGACAAAGCTGTGGTTAAACAAATGTCATACATATAGCTAGAACTCAGGGCAGACAAAGCTGTGGTTAAACAAATGTCATACATATAGCTAGGATTCCGGGCAGACAAAGCTGTGGTTAAACAAATATCATACATATAGCTAGGACTGGGGGCAGACAAAGCTGTGGTTAAACAAATGTCATACATATAGCTAGGACTGGGGGCAGACAAAGCTGTGGTTAAACAAATGTCATACATATAGCTAGGACTGGGGGCAGACAAAGCTGTGGTTAAACAAATGTCATACATATAGCTAGGACTCAGGGCAAACAAAGCTGTGGTTAAACAAATGTCATACATATAGCTAGGAGACTCGGGGCAGACAAAGCTGTGGTTAATCAAATGTCATACATATAGCTAGGACTGGGAGCAGATAAAGCTGTGGTTAAACAAATGTCATACATATAGCTAGGACTGGGGGCAGACAAAGCTGTGGTTAAACAAATGTCATACATATAGCTAGGACTCGGGGCAAACAAAGCTGTGGTTAAACAAACGTCATACATATAGCTAGGACTCGGGGCAAACAAAGCTGTGGTTAAACAAACGTCATACATATAGCTAGGAGTCAGGGCAGACAAAGATGTGGTTAAACAAACGTCATACATATAGCGAGAACTCAGGGCAGACAAAGCTGTGGTTAAACAAATGTCATACATATAGCTAGGACTCGGGGCAAACAAAGCTGTGGTTAAACATACGTCATACATATAGCTAGGACTGGGGGCAGACAAAGCTGTGGTTAAACAAATGTCATACATATAGCTAGGACTCTGGGCAAACAAAGCTTTGGTTAAACAAACGTCATACATATAGCTAGGAGTCAGGGCAGACAAAGATGTGGTTAAACAAACGTCATACATATAGCTAGAACTCAGGGCAGACAAAGCTGTGGTTAAACAAATGTCATACATATAGCTAGGACTCGGGGCAAACAAAGCTGTGGTTAAACATACGTCATACATATAGCTAGGACTGGGGGCAGACAAAGCTGTGGTTAAACAAATGTCATACATATAGCTAGGACTGGGGGCAGACAAAGCTGTGGTTAAACAAATGTCATACATATAGCTAGGACTGGGGGCAGACAAAGCTGTGGTTAAACAAATGTCATACATATAGTTAGAACTCAGGGCAGACAAAGCTGTGGTTAAACAAACGTCATACATATAGCTAGGACTCAGGGCAGACAAAGCTGTGGTTAAACAAACGTCATACATATAGCTAGAACTCAGGGCAGACAAAGCTGTGGTTACACAAACGTCATACATATAGCTAGGACTCAGGGCAGACAAAGCTGTGGTTAAACAAACGTCATACATATAGCTAGGACTGGGGGCAGACAAAGCTGTGGTTAAACAAATGTCATACATATAGCTAGGACTCAGGGCAGACAAAGCTGTGGTTAAACATAGGTCATACATATAGCTAGGACTCAGGGCAGACAAAGCTGTGGTTAAACAAACGTCATACATATAGCTAGGACTCGGGGCAAACAAAGCTGAGGTTAAACATACGTCATACATGTAGCTAGGACTGGGGGCAGACAAAGCTGTGGTTAAACAAATGTCATACATATAGCTAGGACTCGGGGCAAACAAAGCTGTGGTTAAACAAACGTCATACATATAGCTAGGACTCAGGGCAGACAAAGCTGTGGATAAACAAATGTCATACATATAGCTAGGACTCGGGGCAAACAAAGCTGTGGTTAAACAAACGTCATAAATATAGCTAGGACTGGGGGCAGACAAAGCTGTGGTTAAACAAATGTCATAAATATAGCTAGGACTGAGGGCAGACAAAGCTGTGGTTAAACAAATGTCATACATATAGCTAGGACTCGGGGCAGACAAAGCTGTGGGTAAACAAACGTCATACATATAGCTAGGACTGGGGGCAAACAAAGCTGTGGTTAAACAAATGTCATATATATAGCTAGGACTGGGGGCAGACAAAGCTGTGGTTAAACAAATGTCATACATATAGCTAGGACTCAGGGCAAACAAAGCTGTGGTTAAACAAATGTCATACATATAGCTAGGACTCGGGGCAAACAAAGCTGTGGTTAAACAAATGTCATACATATAGCTAGGACTTAGGGCAGACAAAGCTGTGGTTAAACAAATGTCATACATATAGCTAGGACTCAGGGCAGACAAAGCTGTGGTTAAACAAATGTCATACATAGAGCTAGGACTGGGGGCAGACAAAGCTGTGGTTAAACAAATGTCATACATATAGCTAGGACTCAGGGCAAACAAAGCTGTGGTTAAACAAATGTCATACATATAGCTAGGACTCGGGGCAGAAAAACCTGTGGTTAATCAAATGTCATACATATAGCTAGGACTGGGGGCAGATAAAGTTGTGGTTAAACAAATGTCATACATATAGCTAGGACTTGGGGCAGACAAAACTGTGGTTAAACAAACGTCATACATATAGCTAGGACTCAGGGCAGACAAAGCTGTGGTTAAACAAATGTCATACATATAGATAGGACTGGGGGCAGACAAAGCTGTGGTTAAACAAATGTCATACATATAGTTAGAACTCAGGGCAGACAAAGCTGTGGTTAAACAAATGTCATACATATAGCTAGAACTCAGGGCAGACAAAGCTGTGGTTAAACAAATGTCATACATATAGCTAGGATTCCGGGCAGACAAAGCTGTGGTTAAACAAATATCATACATATAGCTAGGACTGGGGGCAGACAAAGCTGTGGTTAAACAAATGTCATACATATAGCTAGGACTGGGGGCAGACAAAGCTGTGGTTAAACAAATGTCATACATATAGCTAAGACTCAGGGCTAACAAAGCTGTGGTTAAACAAATGTCATACATATAGCTAGGACTCGGGGCAGACAAAGCTGTGGTTAATCAAATGTCATACATATAGCTAGGACTGGGAGCAGATAAAGCTGTGGTTAAACAAATGTCATACATATAGCTAGGACTGGGGGCAGACAAAGCTGTGGTTAAACAAATGTCATACATATAGCTAGGACTCGGGGCAAACAAAGCTGTGGTTAAACAAACGTCATACATATAGCTAGGACTCGGGGCAAACAAAGCTGTGGTTAAACAAACGTCATACATATAGCTAGGAGTCAGGGCAGACAAAGATGTGGTTAAACAAACGTCATACATATAGCGAGAACTCAGGGCAGACAAAGCTGTGGTTAAACAAATGTCATACATATAGCTAGGACTCGGGGCAAACAAAGCTGTGGTTAAACATACGTCATACATATAGCTAGGACTGGGGGCAGACAAAGCTGTGGTTAAACAAATGTCATACATATAGCTAGGACTCTGGGCAAACAAAGCTTTAATTAAACAAACGTCATACATATAGCTAGGAGTCAGGGCAGACAAAGATGTGGTTAAACAAACGTCATACATATAGCTAGAACTCAGGGCAGACAAAGCTGTGGTTAAACAAATGTCATACATATAGCTAGGACTCGGGGCAAACAAAGCTGTGGTTAAACATACGTCATACATATAGCTAGGACTGGGGGCAGACAAAGCTGTGGTTAAACAAATGTCATACATATAGCTAGGACTGGGGGCAGACAAAGCTGTGGTTAAACAAATGTCATACATATAGCTAGGACTGGGGGCAGACAAAGCTGTGGTTAAACAAATGTCATACATATAGTTAGAACTCAGGGCAGACAAAGCTGTGGTTAAACAAACGTCATACATATAGCTAGGACTCAGGGCAGACAAAGCTGTGGTTAAACAAACGTCATACATATAGCTAGAACTCAGGGCAGACAAAGCTGTGGTTACACAAACGTCATACATATAGCTAGGACTCAGGGCAGACAAAGCTGTGGTTAAACAAACGTCATACATATAGCTAGGACTGGGGGCAGACAAAGCTGTGGTTAAACAAATGTCATACATATAGCTAGGACTCAGGGCAGACAAAGCTGTGGTTAAACATAGGTCATACATATAGCTAGGACTCAGGGCAGACAAAGCTGTGGTTAAACAAACGTCATACATATAGCTAGGACTCGGGGCAAACAAAGCTGAGGTTAAACATACGTCATACATGTAGCTAGGACTGGGGGCAGACAAAGCTGTGGTTAAACAAATGTCATACATATAGCTAGGACTCGGGGCAAACAAAGCTGTGGTTAAACAAACGTCATACATATAGCTAGGACTCAGGGCAGACAAAGCTGTGGATAAACAAATGTCATACATATAGCTAGGACTCGGGGCAAACAAAGCTGTGGTTAAACAAACGTCATACATATAGCTAGGACTCAGGGCAGACAAAGCTGTGGTTAAACAAATGTCATACATATAGCTAGGACTGGGGGCAGACAAAGCTGTGGTTAAACAAATGTCATACATATAGCTAGAACTGGGGGCAGACAAAGCTGTGGTTAAACAAATGTCATACATATAGCTAGGACTGGGGGCAGACAAAGCTGTGGTTAAACAAATGTCATACATATCGCTAGGACTGGGGGCAGACAAAGCTGTGGTTAAACAAACGTCATACATATAGCTAGGACTCAGGGCAGACAAAGCTGTGGTTAAACAAACATCATACATATAGCTAGGACTCGGGGCAGAAAAAGCTGTGGTTTAACACATGTCATACATATAGCTAGGACTCAGGGCAGACAAAGCTGTGGTTAAACAAATGTCATACATATAGCTAGGACTGGGGGCAGACAAAGCTGTGGTTAATCATACGTCATACATATAGCTAGGACTCAGGGCAGACAAAGCTGTGGTTAAACAAATGTCATACATATAGCTAGGACTGGGGGCAGACAACGCTGTGGTTAAACATACGTCATACATATAGCTAGGACTCGGGGCAGACAAAGCTGTGGTTTAACACATGTCATACATATAGCTAGGACTCAGGGCAGACAAAGCTGTGGTTAAACAAATGTCATACATATAGCTAGGACTGGGGGCAGACAAAGCTGTGGTTAAACAAACGTCATACATATAGCTAGGACTGGGGGCAGACAAAGCTGTGGTTAAACAAATGTCATACATATAGCTTGGACTGGGGGCAGACAAAGCTGTGGTTAAACAAATGTCATACATATAGCTAGGACTGGGGGCAGACAAAGCTGTGGTTAAACAAATGTCATACATATAGCTAGGACTCAGGGCAGACAAAGCTGTGGTTAAACAAATGTCATACATATAGCTAGGACTCAGGGCAGACAAAGCTGTGGTTAAACAAATGTCATACATATAGCTAGGACTGGGGGCAGACAAAGATGTGGTTAAACAAATGTCATACATATAGCTAGGACTCGGGGCAGACAAAGCTGTGGTTAAACAAATGTCATACATATAGCTAGGACTGGGGGCAGACAAAGCTGTGGTTAAACAAATGTCATACATATAGCTAGGACTCAGGGCAAACAAAGCTGTAGTTAAACAAATGTCATTCATATAGCTAGAACTGGGGGCAGACAAAGCTGTGGTTAAACAAATGTCATACATATAGCTAGGACTGGGGGCAGACAAAGCTGTGGTTAAACAAATGTCATACATATAGCTAGGAATCCGGACAGACAAAGCTGTGGTTAAACAAACGTCATACATATAGCAAGGACTCGGGGCAGACAAAGATGTTGTTAAACAAACGTCATACATATAGCTAGGACTGGGGGCAGACAAATCTGTGGTTAAACAAACGTCATACATATAGCTAGGACTGGGGGCAGACAAATCTGTGGTTAAACAAATGTCATACATATAGCTAGGACTGGGGGCAGACAAAGCTGTGGTTAAACAAACGTCATACATATAGCAAGGACTCAGGGCAGACAAAGCTGTGGTTAAACAAATGTCATACATATAGCTAGGACTGGGGGCAGACAAAGCTGTGGTTAAACAAATGTCATACATATAGCTAGGACTCAGGGCAAACAAAGCTGTGGTTAAACAAATGTCATACACATAGCTAGGACTGGGGGCAAACAAAGCTGTGGTAAAACAAATGTCATACATATAGCTAGGACTCGGGGCAAACAAAGCTGTGGTTAAACAAATGTCATACATATAGCTAGAACTGGGGGCAGACAAAGCTGTGGTTAAACAAATGTCATACATATAGCTAGGACTGGGGGCAGACAAAGCTGTGGTTAAACAAATGTCATACATATAGCTAGGACTGGGGGCAGACAAAGCTGTGGTTAAACAAATGTCATACATATAGCTAGGACTCAGGGCAGACAAAGCTGTGGTTAAACAAATGTCATACATATAGCTAGGACTGGGGGCAGACAAAGCTGTGGATAAACAAATGTCATACATATAGCTAGGACTCAGGGCAAACAAAGCTGTGGTAAAACAAATGTCATACATATAGCTAGGACTCGGGGCAAACAAAGCTGTGGTTAAACAAATGTCATACATATAGCTAGAACTGGGGGCAGACAAAGCTGTGGTTAAACAAATGTCATACATATAGCTAGGACTGGGGGCAGACAAAGCTGTGGTTAAACAAACGTCATACATATAGCTAGGACTGGGGGCAGACAAAGCTGTGGTTAAACAAATGTCATACATATAGCTAGGACTCCGGGCAGACAAAGCTGTGGTTAAACAAATGTCATACATATAGCTAGGACTGGGGGCAGACAAAGCTGTGGTTAAACAAACGTCATACATATAGCTAGGACTGGGGGCAGACAAAGCTGTGGTTAAACAAATGTCATACATATAGCTAGGACTCAGGGCAAACAAAGCTGTGGTTAAACAAATGTCATACACATAGCTAGGACTGGGGGCAGACAAAGCTGTGGTTAAACAAATGTCATACATATAGCTAGGACTGGGGGCAGACAAAGCTGTGGTTAAACAAATGTCATACATATAGCTAGGACTCGGGGCAGACAAAGCTGTGGTTAAACAAATGTCATACATATAGCTAGAACTGGGGGCAGACAAAGCTGTGGTTAAACAAATGTCATACATATAGCTAGGACAGGGGGCAGACAAAGCTGTGGTTAAACAAATGTCATACATATAGCTAGGACTCAGGGCAGACAAAGCTGTGGTTAAACAAACGTCATACATATAGCTAGGACTGGGGGCAGACAAAGCTGTGGTTAAACAAATGTCATACATATAGCTAGGACTCGGGGCAGACAAAGCTGTGGTTAAACAAACGTCATACATATAGCTAGGACTGGGGGCAGACAAAGCTGTGGTTAAACAAACGTCATACATATAGCTAGGACTCGGGGCAGACAAAGCTGTGGTTAAACAAACGTCATACAGATAGCTAGAACTGGGGGCAGACAAAGCTGTGGTTAAACAAACGTCATACATATAGATAGGACTCAAGGCAGACAAAGCTGTGGTTAAACAAATGTCATACATATAGCTAGGACTGGGGGCAGACAAAGCTGTAGTTAAACAAACATCATACATATACCTCGGACTCGGGGCAGACAAAGCTGTGGTTAAACAAACGTCATACATATAGCTAGGACTGGGGGCAGACACAGCTGTGGTTAAACAAACGTCAGCTAGAACTGGGGGCAGACAAAGCTGTGGTTAAACAAAAGAAGGAACAACAAAAAAACCAAAAATTCAGTAATACGACCCCCCCCCCCCCAAAAAAAAAACAAAGACAGGGGGTGATTCCAGGTGCTTCAGATGGGTAGGCAACTCCATTAAACATTCCAGTAATAACATTTAGAATGGATTATGTAGTTTTTACAGCATAATAAATTTTACCAGAGCCTCTGCTATATGTGAATGATGAATACTGCAGGAAAACAACTTTGTACTCACTGTAAGTAATATAAAGCACCTGCTCTAAAGAACAGATAACTCTGCATATGGGAGATAAATCATGTTTACCATGAGTAGCTGGAGAATTAAAAAAAACTGTGCACAGCAACAGTTTATAACGAAAACATGCATACAGCTTGTAGTAATTATTTTAACTAATTCAGAAGTTGTGCTGTCCAATGCAACACAGTGTTACTTGTTAAGTCTGATCCAAGATTGTTTATTGTCTAACCTTGCACTGTAAGTTCTGTCCATCGAACACAGTGTTTTATCTGGACAGAGTATTTTCCTTTATCATCAATTCTTGTATTGTTAACAACAAGTCTGTGAAGTTTTCCATGTTTCTCCACTTTATATTTGTCTGATGTGCTCACTTCATTGCCATCTTTGAACCACAGGGCTGTCTGACTGTCATCAAGTACTTCACATTCAAACTGAACAGTTTCACCCTCAATACAAGTCATAGTACACAATGGTTTGGTGAAGTATTCTGTAATGGAAATGTAAGTAATTTTAAATAAAATGTTTGCAGTGTCAACACAAACAGCATTTTTTCTTAAAATGACATCAAAAGAAAAAAAAAACATACATTTAAAGTGCTTCAAAGCATTCAAGGTTAGATATTGTTTCATGCCAACTGTTCAATTTTCGAATCTATCATAACAAGAGCAGGTTGGCTGCGCAAGTCTAACTTATGCAAGATGATCAAGCACAAAATTGTGACTTTTTTGTACATATCATCCAACTTTATCAAATTATCTCAGATATACATGTAAGTTGACCTCAAACATATCTAGAACACTATGTGCTTAGGTACATGTAAGTAGGTTTTGCCCCTGGGATCCAATCAACATCAATTCCTTTTAACATGCTATCTTACATTTGTTTATGTTTATAGTCATTTTTGATTGGTCAATAAAACAACTAAGAATACAACTTTCTCACAATTTATTCCACACCCATGTCCCACCATTATATTTTGGGGTGAATAGACACTACTCTGAAACCAACAATAATAAAGTTCTGAGGCAGAAGTATATTTACCTATCACAACAAGAGATGTTTCTCTGACTCTGTTGTTAATACTGACTGTATAATTCTCAATATCATGTATATTTACCTATCACAACAAGAGATGTTTCTCTGACTCTGTTGTTAATACTGACTGTATAATTCTCAATATCATGTATATTTACCTATCACAACAAGAGATGTTTCTCTGACTCTGTTGTTTATTCTGACTGTATAATTCTCAATATCATGTATATTTACCTATCACAACAAGAGATGTTTCTCTGACTCTGTTGTTTATTCTGACTGTATAATTCTCAATATCATGTATATTTACCTATCACAACAAGAGATGTTTCTCTGACTCTGTTGTTCATACTGACTGTATAATTCTCAATATCATGTATATTTACCAATCACAACAAGAGATGTTTCTCTGACTCTGTTGTTCATACTGACTGTATAATTCTCAATATCATGTATATTTACCTATCACAACAAGAGATGTTTCTCTGACTCTGTTGTTCATACTGACTGTATAATTCTCAATATCATGTATATTTATCTATCACAACAAGAGATGTTGCTTTGACTCTGTTGTTTATACTGATTGTATAATTCTCAATATCATGTATATTTATCTATCACAACAAGAGATGTTTCTCTGACTCTGTTGTTCATACTGACTGTATAATTCTCAATATCATGTATATTTACCTATCACAACAAGAGATGTTTCTCTGACTGTTGTTTATACGAACTGTATAATTCTCAATATCATGTATATTTACCAATCACGACAAGAGATGTTTCTCTGACTGTTGTTAATACTGACTGTATAATTCTCAATATCTTGTATATTTACCTATCACAACAAGAGATGTTTCTCCGACTCTATTGTTCATACTGACTGTATAATTCTCAATATCATGTATATTTACCTATCACAACAAGAGATGTTTCTCTGACTCTGTTGTTTATACTGACTGTATAATTCTCAATATCATGTATATTTACCTATCACAACAAGAGATGTTTCTCTGACTCTGTTGTTAATACTGACTGTATAATTCTCAATATCTTGTATATTTACCTATCACAACAAGAGATGTTTCTCCGACTCTATTGTTCATACTGACTGTATAATTCTCAATATCATGTATATTTACCTATCACAACAAGAGATGTTTCTCTGACTCTGTTGTTTATACTGACTGTATAATTCTCAATATCATGTATATTTACCTATCACAACAAGAGATGTTTCTCTGACTCTGTTGTTTATACTGACTGTATAATTCTCAATATCTTGTATATTTACCTATCACAACAAGAGATGTTTCTCCGACTCTATTGTTCATACTGACTGTATAATTCTCAATATCATGTATATTTACCTATCACAACAAGAGATGTTTCTCTGACTCTGTTGTTTATACTGACTGTATAATTCTCAATATCATGTATATTTACCTATCACAACAAGAGATGTTTCTCTGACTCTGTTGTTTATACTGACTGTATATTTTGCTGTATCATGTTGATCACAATTCTTAATAGATAGTCTGTGAATTTTTCCTGCTTGTAAAATTTCAAACTTTCCATCATTTTTCAAGTTAATTCCATTTTTGTTCCAGCAAGCAGGTAAGCTGTTGTCTATAACTTCGCATGTGAATTCAGCTGTCTCTCCTTCAATGCATTCCAAACTATGAAGGTTCTTTGTAAAGTATTCTGTAAATAATATAATAGTAATCAAGGTTGGAATTCAGTATTTTTTGTTGTTGCGATATTTATAGCATGATTAGGTTTCATCTTGAATATTGTTTACCCTTAAAAGATTTTTACAAGTAGTACTGTGTAATAATGCTCCCTCACTCTGTTACAGACACACTAACACACATACAGACCAACAACAGTATACCCCTATCCCATATGTGGAGCATGGTTATAATAAACAAGAAAATTCAATTTAAGAATAAAGTTTTGTTTATTTATTAAGACATTTGTTTAGAGACAAGTGCCATAATTAAATAATGAACTTAAACAGCAATATACTGGCAATATTGTAATATACATATATTATTTAACAGGAATTCATTCTTAAATCACACACTTCCACTTTTTGACTTTGTCATCTACATGATCTAGAGGCTCCCATGAGCCTGTAAACACTCACCTAGAACACAAATTCTATACTTCAACTATAATTATTTTTTTTTTAATTTACAGTTTCAGTCTAGTTATTAAAGCTTTTAACTGTTTAAGTCATTGATAAAATAAGCACTTCTTCAAAACATTTGATTCAGTACAACTCCAAGGTATCATCAGACAATTTCTGAAAATTAAATTATTTGTAGGCCTTGTCCTTAAAGGTTAATTTAATAATTTACAATTGTATTCTAGGTGTTGTACAGACTTATTAAAAACACAAAAACTTATTATTGTGTCCAAATTGGTCATTAAAGAACAATAACTCATAAAGAGTCATCAAACAATTTTGGACTGAGCAATGATTTTCTTTTCTGCTCATTTGTGCAATTTACAGTTTAACTCTAGTTGTTATGGCATTTAGTTTACAAGATGAAAACTACAAATTTCACAAAAAAATGTTATTAAAGGGCTATAACTCTTATAAGGAGTCATAAAACAATTTCAGACCAATAAAGTGAATTGTCATTTACAGGGAATAACTCCTATAAGGAGTGGTCCGACAATTTTGGACCAATAAAGTGTTTTGTAACCATTGTCTTGCTGATCATATAAGCAATTAACCATTTCAATCTAGCTCTTATGGTTTTCATGTTATATTGTAATAATCTAAAATTTTGTAAACAATTGTCATTAAAGGGCAATAACTCCTACAAGAAGCCTTTACAATTTCAGACTAATAGCAACTATTGTAGACCTTAATGTGTTGATCAGTTTGAGGTAACAGTTTTCTGTATAGCTGTTATCATTTTTGAGATGTTGACCAGAAACATGTGTTAACACCTATGTTCTATTTTTAGTAACAATGGCCATCTTTGTCTGTTGATCAACACCCTGGGTACAAATTTGACCAAGTGTGAAGAAATTTGGCCCAGTGATTTCAGAGAAGATTTTTGAAAAAGTTTACAACAGACAACAAGTGATGGCATAAGCTTACATGAACCTTCAGTCCAGGCGAGCTAAAAATGGTATGATTGCAAATAAATTAATTAGACACTAGAAATGTCAACTGAATGGCAGAAAAAGGAAAAAGCAATGTGGTAAAAGGCATTGCTGGTAAGGCATGGGTACCACAATGTAAAAAGGACAAACAGAAGTGTGGATGGACTGACATCCCATCATTACTGATCACTGGAAAAGTGGAGGGGTATACATTTTCAATGGTTATATCTCCACTTTCAGCTTTATCATAGCAGCTAGTTGGTGGAGGTAGCTGGCGTACCAGAAAACTCAATTAAGATTCGAGGATTGCACACAATGTCCACGTTACGATTTGAACCCTCAACCTCATTGTTGATCAAAAGCAGACAAGATAACTAATGTAACCACTCAGCTACCAAGGCATAAGGTAGGCATACTAAGGCATGGACATGGCAGTTGTTGTAAGTAAACTTCCAGGGAAACAAATTAAGTTTTAGCTGATGAGACACAGCATTTGCTCATTGTGACCATGTTTTTCATCCAATCAAGATGAAATATAAAATCTAAAGATGAGTGTTTCTTTTATAGCACCTTTCAGCAATACTATGGCATCCAGTTTCTATTGCTGAAGAATGCCTGAGTAACTGGTGAAAAGCCACAACCTTCAGTAGCAGCTTTAAAGAAGAAAATTCAAACATATTCACTGCATGATGTCTGGTTATGATGGCAAAGTTCTGTCCTTAAATGCTCAAGATCTAAATGTACGGCAAAGAAACTGAATCACAGTGATACGATATTTAGATCATGAGACAATCAGTCACTGTCAACAAGATCTAATTGTACAGATCAGAAATTGAATCGCAGGGATCAGATATCTAGATCATGAGACAATAAGTCACTGTCAACAAGATCTAATTGTACAGATCAGAAATTGAATCGCAGGGATCAGATATCTAGATCATGAGACAATCAGTCACTGTCAACAAGATCTAACTGTACAGATCAGAAATTGAATCGCAGGGATCAGATATCTAGATCATGAGACAATCAGTCACTGTCAACAAGATCTAACTGTACAGATCAGAAATTGAATCGCAGGGATATGATATCTAGATCATGAGACAATCAGTCACTGTCAACAAGATCTAATTGTACAGATCAGAAATTGAATCGCAGGGATATGATATCTAGATCATGAGACAATCAGTCACTGTCAACAAGATCTAATTGTACAGATCAGAAATTGAATCGCAGGGATCAGATATCTAGATCATGAGACAATAAGTCACTGTCAACAAGATCTAACTGTACAGATCAGAAATTGAATCGCAGGGATCAGATATCTAGATCATGAGACAATAAGTCACTGTCAACAAGATCTAACTGTACAGATCAGAAATTGAATCGCAGGGATCAGATATCTAGATCATGAGACAATAAGTCACTGTCAACAAGATCTAACTGTACAGATCAGAAATTGAATCGCAGGGATCAGATATCTAGATCATGAGACAATCAGTCACTGTCAACAAGATCTAACTGTACAGATCAGAAATTGAATCGCAGGGATCAGATATCTAGATCAGGAGACAATCAGTCACTGTCAACAAGATCTAACTGTACAGATCAGAAATTGAATCGCAGGGATATGATATCTAGATCATGAGACAATAAGTCACTGTCAACAAGATCTAACTGTACAGATCAGAAATTGAATCGCAGGGATCAGATATCTAGATCATGAGACAATCAGTCACTGTCAACAAGATCTAATTGTACAAATCAGAAATTTAATCAAAGGGATATGACAGTGAAAGAGCTAAAATTAAACATACCAAAATAAAGCATGCACCAATATTTGACACGCCAAAGTAGCTGACCTGTTAGACAATATCGTAAAGTCTATGGCTTAAAATATTGGTAATACACAAGTATGTGTAAAGGAAAATTACAGGTATACATTTGTATGAATATTTCCTTATTTTCTTTTAAAACTGTTAAGATTACACAATGTGTGACTTTCTATTCATACATAACTATGTCAGGCTTATCATTTACTAATTAGACTCTATTATTGATAATCAAAATAAAACCTTATGGTCATTCAATCAAGATATACTGCTGGAATACAAAAGGATTAAATTTAAATCCGTGATCGTTATTGACTGACAAAAGGACAATAATGAACATTTGGTCTATATGATATGTGTGGTAATTAATTAATGTCATCAAATTTACATGATTTAATGAACACAGTTTAAGCGTCATGGTTAAATCTCAAAGTGGATAGATATAATATACAAATCATATATATTAACCTGGCTCACTACTGCGATTTAAAGACAGCAACTATCTAGGGTGCTAAAATTTAACACATTAATTGAATGAAACACCAAAATTAAACACACAAAAATAAAACATGCTGCTTTTAAGAGAAAAACGCCAAAATATCCCGACGCCAAAAATAACCAGATTTATGGTAGAAATTTTAGAAAATAACACTGTATGTCAATACCGAAAATTACAGACATTTCAGTCATGTTTTCTGTATTATTTTACCAACCAGGGGACCACGAATTAAGAATCCCATAAAATGATTTTCCTCCCAACCACGAAAATTGATACCCACGTGCACTAAAAATGAATCCACAGTATATAATTTGGCAGCCAAATTGTTCAACCTTTACAGTTTACATAGAAGTTTCAGGACAATGATGATGGCAAATGCAAAATTATGGCATTTTAATAAATGAATACTATTTACCCTCGATATCAATCTTAGCAGTTCTTTCAGAGTCCATAATTTTTGCACAATAAATTCCTCGATCGGTTAGGTCAGCATTGGTTACACTCAGGCTATGCATCAAACCTAAAGTCTTCACAATAAATTTGTTTGACTGTTCTATTCTGATGTCATCTTTAAACCATTCTACATTAACACCCTTCTCTCTGGTCCACAGTTCCAGTTTGGCATCACAGCCTTCAACTACTCTGATATCCTCTAGATCTTTGCTCAGATATTCTGCAAACAATTAAGGTATATGATTTACTCTGTAATAGCTTGTAACATATACAAGTGTGGACACAGAAAAACGTCTCGCCTGCATTCCGCATCAGTAACGAAAATAAATTTCGTCATAAGCATTACGTAAATAGCATTAAATATCAGCAGCGGCCTGTATACAAAATATTGTCATGTACTATTCATTAGCAACCTATACACCAAATATTGTCATCCTACCATGCGTAGTTACAGAGGAACTGTTGTAACCCAAAAACTTTAACGTAGTCGCTGGACCGTGAAATTGAGGTCAAGGTCAGGTGACACCTACCAGACAGTCATGTACTAGTCATCAGCAACCTATACACCAAATATTGTCATCCTACCATGCGTAGTTACAGAGGAACTGTCGTAACCCAAAAACTTTAACGTAGTCGCTGGACCGTGAAATTGAGGTCAAGGTCAGGTGACACCTACCAGACAGTCATGTACTAGTCATCAGCAACCTATACACCAAATATTGTCATCCTACCATGCGTAGTTACAGAGGAACTGTCGTAACCCAAAAACTTTAACTTAGTCGCTGGACCGTGAAATTGAGGTCAAGGTCAGGTGACACATACCAGACAGTCATGTACTAGTCATCAGCAACCTATACACCAAATATTGTCATCCTACCATGCGTAGTTACAGAGGAACTGTCGTAACCCAAAAACTTTAACGTAGTCGCTGGACCGTGAAATTTAGGTCAAGGTCAGGTGACACCTACCAGACAGTCATGTACTAGTCATCAGCAACCTATACACCAAATATTGTCATCCTACCATGCGTAGTTACAGAGGAACTGTCGTAACCCAAAAACTTTAACGTAGTCGCTGGACCGTGAAATTGAGGTCAAGGTCAGGTGACACCTACCAGACAGTCATGTACTAGTCATCAGCAACCTATACACCAAATATTGTCATCCTACCATGCGTAGTTACAGAGGAACTGTCGTAACCCAAAAACTTTAACGTAGTCGCTGGACCGTGAAATTGAGGTCAAGGTCAGGTGACACTTACCAGACAGTCATGTACTAGTCATCAGCAACCTATACACCAAATATTGTCATCCTACCATGCGTAGTTACAGAGGAACTGTCATAACCCAAAAACTTTAACGTAGTCGCTGGACCGTGAAATTGAGGTCAAGGTCAGGTGACAGGTGACTGACTGGCAAGTACTCATCATAAGCTACCTCTGGACCAAATTTGATGGACCTAGGGCTTGGGCTTACAAATATATGAAGCAAGATGTCAAGTGTTTACGCCGCCGCCGCCGCCGGATTCCCATACATATGTCTCGCCTCCAGCGACTTTCGTCGCAGGCGAGACAAAAATAAAGGCTATAATAATACACCCATCAAACTATGGCTTTCAACTTTTGAAATAGTTATAATTTTGACATTTAGTTTTTCTATGTATGTAAATTTTTCCAATGACGTACACGTATTTACTGGTGATGAAAACATTAAAAGAGTTTCTTGATTTGTCTAAATGGTATTTTTACCCAATTTTCAGCACACAAATATCTTTATTTTAAATACCAGACTGTCATACTATTTAACAGCAACCAATATACCAAATATTGTCAAGCTACCATGAATGGGTACAGAGAATGTTTACTGTCCCAATCCAAAAACTTTGACATCATCAATGGACCGTGAAACTGAGGTCATGTTCAGTTGACAACTGTCGTGTATTCCTTAGCAACCCATATACTAAGTATTGTATTCCTACCATGTAGGGTTATAGAGAAATTGACTTAATAAAAGTATAACATAGTTACTGGGCCGTGAAATTGGGGTTAAAGGTCAGGCCGTTTTTATTTAATTTGTTGGTTTACGGACATTAGCCCCAAACAATTAGGGTTGGAGGAGGGGAAAAAAATAAATTTAAATTCCAACTTTTCAGAATTTTTTTTCAAATTTGAATTAAATTGGGTATGAGGCAAAATTTTTTAAAAATTTACTTATTCCATATTTGGTCTTCACAGACAAGCATTTATCCACTAGTATCGCCATGCTGTTCATCAGTTTTGAGCTCATGACATGAAACCATTATAAATTTGGTACCAAAGCTTCCCAGAACGTGGATTGGGGTGGTGTCAGGTGTGACAGTCCCATTGGTTACATTTGTAGCTCATGTTCTTATTTCATCAATCGCCACTTTAAAGTTTTCTAAATGAGTGTTTATGACCTCTTCTACAGGGTCAGGGGTCACCACACACACTCTAAAAACAAGTGTGGACACAGAAAAACGTCTCGCCTGCATTCCGCATCAGTAACGAAAATAAATTTCGTCATAAGCATTACGTAAATAGCATTAAATATCAGCAGCGGCCTGTATACAAAATATTGTCACCATAACCCTGCATAGTTACAGGGGAACAGCCGTAACCCAAAAACTTTAACGAAGTCGCTGGACCGTGAAATTGAGGTCAAGGTCAGGTGGAACCTACCAGACAGTCATGTATTATTCATCAGCAACCTATATACCAAATATTGTCATCCTACCATGCGTAGTTACAGAGGAACTATCGTAACCCAAAAACTTTAACGTAGTCGCTGGACCGTGAAATTGAGGTCAAGGTCAGGTGACACCTACCAGACAGTCATGTACTAGTCATCAGCAACCTATACACCTAATATTGTCATCCTACCATGCATAGTTACAGAGGAACTGTCGTAACCCAAAAACTTTAACGTAGTCGCTGGACCGTGAAATTGAGGTCAAGGTCAGGTGACACCTACCAGACAGTCATGTACTAGTCATCAGCAACCTATACACCTAATATTGTCATCCTACCATGCGTAGTTACAGAGGAACTGTCGTAACCCCAAAACTTTAACGTAGTCGCTGGACCGTGAAATTGAGGTCAAGGTCAGGTGACACCTACCAGACAGTCATGTACTAGTCATCAGCAACCTATACACCAAATATTGTCATCCTAGCATGCGTAGTTACAGAGGAACTGTCGTAACCCCAAAACTTTAACGTAGTCGCTGGACCGTGAAATTGAGGTCAAGGTCAGGTGACAACTACCAGACAGTCATGTACTAGTCATCAGCAACCTATACACCAAATATTGTCATCCTAGCATGCGTAGTTACAGAGGAACTGTCGTAACCCAAAAACTTTAACGTAGTCGCTGGACCGTGAAATTGAGGTCAAGGTCAGGTGACACCTACCAGACAGTCATGTACTAGTCATCAGCAACCTATACACCAAATATTGTCATCCTACCATGCATAGTTACAGAGGAACTTTCGTAACCCAAAAACTTTAACGTGGTCGCTGGACCGTGAAATTGAGGAGGTCAAGGTCAGGTGACAGTTGACTGACTGGCAAGTACTCATCATAAGCTACCTCTGGACCAAATTTGATGGACCTAGGGCATGGGCTTACAAAGATATGAAGCAAGATGTCAAGTGTTTACGCCGCCGCCGCCGCCGCTGCCGCCGGATTCCCATACATATGTCTCGCCTCCAGCGACTTTCGTCGCAGGCGAGACAAAAATAGGGAGGTGTGACTGCTCTTTGATAGGGAGACTTCAGGGAGACACTTGGGAGAAGACAGGGGACTGTACAAATAATTAATTTCGTAGTAGTTACATACATTTTTCATTATTTACATCAATTTCCAGGATTTGTTCTCTTGTGTTTTTAAACCATAACACACTTATTTTCAGTTTTTTTTCTTTCTTTTTCATTATTATTCATGGTATGCAATATCAAACAGTAAATAACCTTTATCATTAATCAATGAAAAAAGCACCAGATATAACGACTATTTTTCTATCTACTTCCGTACTTGTAGCCATACAAGGCATTCACAAATAAAAATAGATCAACAAAAATATTTGTATATGTGTAGACCTAAACTTCATTCATGCAGAGACTATCTATACTATATATAGTTAGTATAGACTGTCCCTGATTCACGAGTTCTTGTATATCATAATATTCCTACATGTAATAGTTTGTTATGAACATGCCATGTTTATCTGAACAAAATTTCTAAAGAAGATAGATAGAATAACATAACATTAAACCCAGAAATAATTCTTCAGTTCAGCACACTTCCACTAGGACAAAGTTGTGCTGATCCGAATTGCTTCATGGGACACCCATCTACAGAACTTATCATGATGTCAATAATTACTATACATCTTTATTCTTTCAAGTGCAGCTCATATATTTATCAAAGAAAATTGTTAAAACACAATACACTTTAAAAGAACTGAAGTTTGAAACCAATTAAAAGTGTTTGTTAATAAACAAAATTACGATTTTTCATTTTGGGCCGTTGTACTTTACTTTTCTTCATTGTTCACTTCCGGTAATTAGCCACATCTGGTAAATAAACAAATGGCGCGTAATCCAGTTGAAAGACGTAAATCGTTTGAAAATATGTAAAATACGCATTGTTTGCCGTTTTTATCGGAATTACACATTTAAATTGGTAGTCAGGGTAAATTATTTGGACCAGATTTACAAGTAACTTATGTGAACAATCGGGCGACTTAAGGGAAATAACATGGCGACTTCGACTTCGCTTTTCAGGTTCCTTAGGGCGACTTCAGGTCCCATTAGGGTGACTTTGTCGCCCACTTGGGCCAGTGTGGTGAGCCCTGAGTGTCATTTGAATAACATTAAATAAATTTTTTATCCGAGTCGGATAAAAAAAGTATTGTTTGTTACAGTTGCTGTAAAAAGATGGATTCCCCTATATACTGGTTCCCGATAGTCTGTGTTCCTACAAAAAGGTTACCTTCCGATCGGTATTCAGTGTGATTTCCGGTTACTGGTTTACGGTCAAATATTTGTTTATGGGCAACCAGCAGATAAATTACCGTTTATTTTTTTCTGGGGAGAATCATAAGAAAAGCGGTTGGCGGAAATAATTTACAGATGAAAAAACGCGTTTGTTTTTTTTTTCACAATCTTAAAGTTTCGGGTCGGCGGATCCGTAAACCAACAAAATAAATAATACTGGCCTCAGGTGACAGACACTAATTACAAGATATCATTGCATCAAAATTGGGGTAACTTTCAACAGTGTTCAAATGGCTTAAGCTTTCAAGGATATACTAGAAAGCAATATGTCAAGTGTTAACACCACTGCTGGAAACCCATATATATGTCTCGCCTTCAGCAACATTGAGAAACAGAAACGCGATGTACATGTGTCAAGCTTAAGGTCATGTAATTACATACCTGGTATTGATTTCTCTGCTAAAAGTCTTTTAATTGTCTGAAAATATAACTTGTTTTTTAACAATGAATACAGCAATGGGTTGTTAAAGACAAATCAAGGCTTACATATTCCAGATTAGTGGTTAATTAATTTTGTCAGCAAATTCATAAATTACTATAAAAAAAATATAGTAGTATTAGCAAGGTAATAATGTTAAGTTGTTCGTCAATTTTGTCAAAGATAATCATGATAATAGTATCGTTACAAAGTTTACTACATGTATGTCAAACAGGACTCATCAGTGCACTAACATTCATACAGAAGAAATATTTACAATTAATCCAAACGACTAAGATGTTGTAGAGTTTTTATCATCAGAATTGAAAATGTCATATTCATTCCAGCTAAGCCGATCTACAGTACACTATGCAAATACGAAAACCTTAGAATTAAAATCATTTTCGAAATAATAGGGCAGTACAGGTAATTTCAGACAATGATCACTGAATTAATGAATGATATTCCTGTCAGCATCACTTTAATTAATAAAATAGTTAAGTTATAAAAAAAATTTTTTATTTTCTCTGAAATAGTCATTAAAGAACAATAACTCATATAGTGAGTCATTTGACAATTGTAAGCAACGAATGATTTGTAGACCTTGCTTTGCCGATCATTTCTGCAATTTACAGTTTCACTCTATATGTACATGTAGCTTTAACTTTAGGTTCAAAAACTAAAATTGTATCAACAATTGTGATTAAAGGGTAATATAAAGAGTTATCGGACAATTTTAAAACAATTAAATGCTTGGTTGGCCTTAATATTCTGTTTACTGTTTTACTCCAAGTATTATAGTTTTAAATTTTCTTTTTGACAGTTTCATTGGTGTTCGGTATTATGGTTATTCCCTTCAATTGTATTAATAATCATTTTTGCAACTTACATTTTCACTCTAGCTGTTATAGCCAGGAATTCACAGGGGTCGGGGACAAACAGAAAATTCCTTTATGGGTAATAGTTCTTACAGGTGGTCATCCCATAATTTTAGGCGAATCCAGATATTTAGAGCTTAATGTACTAGTTGATCAATTTGAAGCTCAATTTACTGTTAAAAAATGTCTATATACATGATATAGCTCGTATAATTTTGAGATGCATGTATTGGCAAAGAACATGTGTTGACCCCTACATGTATGTTATATTGTCCATGGATTTACACCCCAGATACAAATCTAAAATCTAAGCACGATGATGAACAAAATTTGCCAATTGGTTTAAGTGGCAATTTTTTTTAAGTTCAAGATGGACAATGGATGCCTACTGTGACAGCAAAAACTCCAATTTTGGCTTTGGTCCAGATGGTAATAAAGACATAATTACAAAACAAAAGTTTTATTAACAAGCTTTAAAGATGCTCATTGAGGAGTTGTCAATATTAATAGGGAAAACCAGATCATGGACCTTAGTGAAAAATGAACTTGAAGATCACCACTCTCCCTGTACAGATAAAGAAACCGTAGATTTAAACTAGAGGCTCCCAGGAGCCTGTATCGCTCACCTGAACCTGAAACCAAACAACCGCTTTTTATCCAGCTTTTCTTTGCTATAAGGAATTGCCCAACACTTCTGCAAAAGTCATTAATTTTGACCTTTTAAGGGATTTAACTCCTATAAGGAGGAGCTTTTGATGCTTAGAGGTAGAAGGGAGGTTCACTTCAAATTTGCTGTACCTGTTATACTTTTTTAACTATCAGTCAAAAACTCTCTTGACTCCACCATTTTCTATTTTAAGCCAACGTAGCTATGTAGGTAGTCAGGTGTCATTGTTTGCACAATTTTGGTAGAAGACGTCCTAAAGATGATGTGTGCAATGTTTCAAAGCAGTCCTTTAATGGGTTAAAGAGGAGAAGATTTTTTAAAATCATGTACAATTGATTAAAAAATGTTCAAGGAGAATAATTCCTAAACGGTTCATCAGACAATCTTGACCCTAAAGTAATTTTTGTAGCTCTTATAGAGCAGAACAATTAAGCGACTAACTTTTTCTCTTACTAAGCTCTAATAATTTTCAAGATTTTGAGGCAAAAATGTAAAAAATAATCAATTTTGACAATTAAAGGGCAATAACTCCTATAAGGGGTCATCGAACAACTTTGACTCAATGGAGTGTGCTTTTGATGCCAATGAAGGCATGTCACTTCGGTTTTCCTGTATCTGTTATACTTTTCGAACTATAAGAAAAAATTTTATTTTGACCCCCCCCCACCCGTTCTTTTTTTAGCCATGGCGCCACGTTGGTTAATCTGCGGCCATGGTTGGTGCAAACGTGGTTGAGGACATTTGACGGTTGATGTGTAGACCCAATGGAGTGTTTTGTAGTGCTTTTGATGCTGAAGAAGGGAGGTCTCTTTGGTTTTCCTGTATCTGTTATACTTTTTGAACTTTAAGCCAAAAACTGTATTTTGACACCCCCTGTTCTATTTTTAGCCATGGCGCCCATGTTGGTTAGTCTGAGGCCATGATTTGTGCAAACTTGGCAGAGGACATATTACTCATGATGTATGCAAAGTTTCAAAGCAAACCCTTCAGTGGTTTTGGAGGAGAAGATTTTTAAAGAAAAGTTAACACCGACGACGACGACGCCGACGACGGACGCCAAGTGATGGCAATAGCTCACATGACCCTTCGGGTCAGGTGAGCTAAAAAAGCAGGCTTCCCCAGTGGCAGTAAAAATTGTAAAAGTTTTCTTCTCGCAATTAAAATTATTTTAGTTTGCTTAAGAAAACTTCATTAGCATGTATTTTTAATTACATACATGCATTGTATTTTACTTATTTTACTTAAGATTAAAAAATCAATTACCAACACATGTATATCTTGTTAATTGTACTGTCTACAAGCCTTAATCCACAATTCAGTTATATCAATGAAACAAATCTTACCTTGTCTAACTGACATTGTTGAAGAAGTATATTCTGTTGTTCAATGAGTTTATTTTGGAGCTGTAGACATAGTGTGGTATTGAAGGGTTGTTTACCAATATCTCTCAGCCTTTGTTTGGTTTCTGCTTCCTTGCTATAAATCTTTGCTAGAACTAGTAATGCCTTCTCTATATCTGCCATGGATTTCTGGTAATCACTGTCGGAGATTTTTCCTTCTTTGGCATGAGCAAATGACTCATTTCTGGAATTAACTAGGATATCAAGGGCATTTCTCTCTGGAGATCCATGTGGTACAAGTGTTGTAAAGTTAACCAGAAGAAATCTAGCCAGGGTAAAGTCAAGGTCCTGTAGCTGGAGGTTAGGATTGACAGGACAACAGCAATGTGGTGCAGATTTACTTCCAGGTTTATGTCCCGGTAACTTACTGCCACATTTGTCAAACAATATTTCCATCTGTGGTGAATGTAGGACACTTTTGCCTCTGGTTCCTGCACTAGTTCCATGTGTACACTGACAACATGGATAACGATTGAAACACAGGTGATAGATGTAATGTCCATTCGTCTCAATGAACCTCTGGAGTGTAATGCCTTGATGTGTCAGATGGAAGTCCAGCAGATTTAGGAATGAATCTTTGGTGACATCTACAATTACTGTTGAATGGCGGTAGAAGTTTTCTTGTTCCTGAGTCATCTTTCTTTTCAGTTCCGAATGCTGAAAGAAAAAATAATTAAACCAAATTTGTAATCATATAGTGACATGAAGCTTAATTACATGTATAAGGATATAAGATAACAGTTTTTATTTACCCCTTTAACAATTGATAACTGTGTGCATTGCAATACAGAAGTCAACAGCCAATACTACAAGCTGTATACAAAATGCAAGGTGGACTATGACTGGTTCCATTAGAAATTCTTACACCCGTCAAAGGGGGTACAACAGTTGACAGATTTAGGGAACAGCTTACTACAGCTGTTCTCTATCCAATCCTTCTCATTTAAATTTTGACATTTTCATTTTTAATCACTTTTTTATATAGTAGCACACTTTTGAGTTTCAGATTGATTTCGATTGGCATCCAATTAATACCTTTGATGAGCTTTGTTTCAAACAATTTTTAAATCTACAATTAAAGGGGTCTTTATCATGCATGGAGCCTGGCCCTCTCTAAACCAGTCACCCTCTACTGTCCATGTCCTGTGGTAGATTTCACAAAAAGTCATAGGTGTAAAATCTATCATTAGTGTTGAAAGATCAAAGGGAAATGCTTTGTGACGCCAGCGCTTATGATGTATTTTACACTTCCATGTAAGCCTTTTTGTCAAACACACTCCAGGCTTTCACTTTTATGGCCTGACAACCTCCCAAAGAGAGGCCTCTCCTATCAGTACTGGTAACATCTCAGTATTTGTCCATGTGTAACCTCTAAACTTTTAATTCTTGTTGAGAATGGAGTTCAATTTGTTTAGCCATTATCATGGCATCTAGTTTTTATTCAATATTGTGTGAGAAATCCGGGTACCTCTGAAAACCTCAACCGGACAATTACAGTTGGAACACACCCCGCCTGCAGTAAGGCACCTACCCACAAACCCATTGCTGGTGGGCACATAATCAATACATGTAGTAGATGAGTTACATGTGTACACCAAATGGCCAAATGGAATATACATATATAGGTAAGAAATAGGAATAAAAACAATTTGCATGTATGGAGACTGCATATTAATCTAAATGTCATCTTCAAAATTCTATAACTGACATCAAACTGTAATATAGGGTCCTCGGTGGCCGAGTGGTCAAGGTAGTTCGTCTACTCTTGATCAGGTGGTCTGTCAACACTGAGATTGCGGGTTCGATTCTCACTGCAGGCAGGGTGTACTCGACTCCAATCTTAATTGACAAGGATTGCCAGTTTTCCTACCGCAGGTCGGGGTTTTCTCTGGGTACTCCGGCTTCCTCCCCCAATAAAAACTGGACGCCATGATATAGCTGAAAATTGCTGAAAGTGGCGTTAAACACCATCAAACAAACAAGAAACATCAAACTGTAATAATATTCAATGGACACAACAGAAACTACTATGCATTATTATTACATAATGAATTTTATGACCAGGCAACCAACCAAAACTCCCAACCATATAATCTGATATTGTTTGATTAAAATCAATATTGACTACCTTTTCTAATTAAAGAACCTAATGAGCAAGCTCACAATACGCCACAAGATCACATTACATCCTTCTCCCAAAAATAAAAAGGAAAATCCCTGAAGAAATGAAAGAGCTGTCCAGCGAAAACATTGAATATACATACATGTACATGAAAGTTGACCAAGTCCCTATCCCAAAAGTATGGTCCACCTTGATAAATTTCCCTAAAAATCAATCCACTTAGTATAAGTAACAATTTCACAAAGTTTTGTTAAAATCCACTAGAGCGCTATCAAGGCGACAACAGCATGACACACCGACAGACAGACTGAAGAATGGGTCAAAAACAATTATATCCAGGTTTCAAAATAACCTCTCTCCCACTCGCCCGAGGTAAGTAAATCTGCTGCGGGCAAGAACATGTAAGTTCCATGACAGGGTTGTCCGCCGGGAGAGTTGAAAATATTAAGCCATGATTACAAAATTGTGTCGTCCGTTACTTTATTCATGAGCGTCGGGCTTTTACCACTTGTTTTCGTAATGCAGAATAATTCGAACCTCTTTTTTCATGTAATTTATAATACAAATTTATTTAATTTGTTTATTGGTTGTTTATAAAAGGTTTACCAATCAGAAGGTGTTTTACAAAATATTTGTGAAATTAGTTTTCAATTAACAAATAAATGGATCTTACAATAATACTTGGTTATATTAATTCCTCGGTGACTATGAAAATTGTATCGGTAGAAATCTCAATCATAGTTTGAAGTTTTTAAGGAAAATTTTGACGGAAGTAAAAGGATCCCTTCTTGAAATAGTCAAAAGTACCGATTGTGTATTGCCAAGATTTGACCCATCTTCCAAGGGTATCGGGTCCGTTAGCCCTACTGTCTTTATTATAGACATGTATTACAGTTGGTAAATGAAGTTATGTTTCATGATAAAAAATGAGTAATTAGCTTCAACTAGTTAATAATGTTATAATATTACTTACCAATTTGTTCCTTTAATAAAATGATTTTAATGATTACAACCTTGTTGTTTTGTAACTGATTTATGGTCTTATTTCTGGTCATTTTGTCAGTTTGCAATTAACATATAGCATCGCAAAAAAAATCGCTAAAGACAATATTTTGTCGACCACCAATTGAAATCAAAAATCGCAAATAAAAAAACGTAATCAGTATTGGCCTACATTTATAATGTATGTAAAATAATAACTTTTTAACAAGGGAGATAATTCTGTATTTTGTATTACTACAATGTAGTTTATTTTTTTAATAGATACAAAATTATCATGATTATGCCTGATGGTTTTCTTTCCATCATTAAAATGTATAATAAATACTACAAACGTGTATCATACTACATGTAGTTCTATAACATATAAAACCTACCATTTCACGTACTAGTTCTATAACATATAAAACCTACCATTTTCACGTACTTCCCATCCCTAGAGTTTCCATGATAATAGGTTTTTCCATGTTAAAATAAATAATTTTCCATGGTTTTCCATGGAATTCCATGGAAAATTGTCCATGTTGAGCGGTGAGAAATATATTTCCATGGAAAGTTATTAAACCATGGCAAAAATTCCATGGAATTCCATGGAAAAAGAAATTGATATGGCATGGAACTGGACTTTGAAATTTTAATACATGGAAACTATCATGGAAAGTAGAACTTAAATCAAATTAAGCATGGAACATCATGGAATCTTTGGACTTAGAACATTGTCACAAAAACTGCAACTCGTTATGCCTTATGGGATCTAACTAGTACGAGCTAGTTTTTCGCGCCTTAGCAGTAACGCATTTTGTATATTACGTCATTTATTTGTGTGAATGCTGAAGAGGATGGAAGACTGGTAAGTAGTGTGTCTCTCAATCATTTTTGCATCGTAACGTCCGAACTCTAAATCCATATAGCTTATTGTTATGTTACTACTGTCATCAGAGGCAATAAATAATAATTATTTTTGACAGGAAGTGTGTGTTGTGGACATTACAATTTGACATAGGCATATTTCGAGTGTCAATAAGTCACTACCGAACAATTTTTTGTGGAAAATTACGACAACAGATTTATTTATACAGAGACGTGCCAAACGTATTCGGTCACAATGGCGACGTTGCCTTTCCGCTTAGAAAATACGATCACATTTAATGAACCAACAAAAAATAACATTTCTAATCACATACCTTTAATATTTAGTCAAATGTCCTTAAGACTAATAACATTCATAATCCTTTTGGGGATTGACGAAATATACAAGCACTGAACAAACAGAGGAGGAATGTTCATCCAGATACGAAAAATGTCATCATACAATTTATCGTTTGATTTTATTGTTCCGGCGCGAGTGTAGTTTTCTTTTAATAAATAACCACACGTTTTCTATTATATTAATGTCTGGTGATTGTGCTGGACAACTCTTTCGTTTAATATTGTTCTCAGTCAAGTAATTTTGAGTAGTCCTTAAGCACGAACATCAGACTTCCTATGAGCAGTTGGTAATTTATATTCGCCAGCAGTTCCCGCACTAGAAGGCGAGACCAGAAAATGAAATCAACAAATTAAAAATTTGAAAAATATTTACGCTAATTTATGCAAGATAACATTAATATTACATTTATTTCAAAAGTTTAATCATGCTAATTACGATACCCTGTAATTACTGTATACAATTAATATATCTAATATGGCTGAATTGACTACGGACGAAGTGTACTATGGACGAAGTGTACTATGGACAAACGGAGTATGGCAATTATATATATCTTTATTCTCTAAAACCACAGCAGTACAGAGAAACAAAAAGTAATAACAAAATGAACACACACACACACAGAGTAATATACAAACTAAAACACAAACTAAACACTTAAACTAAAAAGCAAATAAACTCAGCCTGGGGTAGCCAAGGTTTTGTTAATTATTTTAATAAACTTGACAAGCTTAATCAATTTTGATATATTGTGACTATTCATAAGGTCACTAAATTTAATCACATTTGTTCGTTTAAAATAGTAACAGGGAATAAACTTTTTACGACTTTCTAGTAAAAAAAGGGCAAACAAGTATATAATGATATTCATCACCTATATCGTTTTGTCTACAAATATTACAGATGCGATTATTTCTGGTTATGTTTGACCATCTACCTTCTTCTATTGGCAGTCTATGATTAACTGTTCGGAACTTACATAAGTCAATAATCATTTTGTTATCTAACAATTTAAAATACTCTTCTTGTTCTATGACATTTTTAAAAAGTCTATAATTCAAAGTTTTTGGTGAATTTTGTACAGTATTATTCCAGGTTTGAATAAATTGGTCCCTAAGATTTTGTTTTACAGAAGATATTAACCAATTCGTGTTTATAAAATTTTGATTGTCCCAAACATATGATAGTCCACATGTATTCAATATTTTTTTGACATTGTTAAGCCAGTCGAATTCCTTTCTTTGGTGATCTAACAAATTAATGCCAGACTATATAAGATAAAAGGGGTTTTAGATTTTTTGCCTGCTAGTAACTTAGACCAAAACGATATAACCCTAACTTTAATATCAATACCGAGACGTCTAGATACAGTTACAATTGACATAATCAAAGAAATCTCAAGTGTCAATTAGTAACTATTACTGAACCATTTTTGTTGAAAATTATCATAGCAGATTAATTTTTATTTTGCTAACATTTATTATTAAATGGTTTAGTAAATAAACAATTATAAAATATCAATCATTAATTTTGCTGGTTTAACACTTGACACCTATTTTGGTATGCCCATAACTTTTTGAGGGAAAATTGTGTTGTGGGCGTTACAATTGACATAAAGAAAGTTCAAGTGTCAATTAGTAACTACCGACCATATTTGTTGAAAATTACTATTGCAGATTTAGTTTGCTAACATTTATTATTAGATGGTTTTGTAAATAAACAATTCTAAACTTCGAACTTGAACGGGGAACCTTGGTTTTTTGTTCTGGTCAGACAATTTTTTCCGCGCAAAATTTTAAGGTGCCAAGACAAAATATTTTTTTCAATATTAGCATTATTTTATATATTATTATTTTATATTTTGGGGATTAAATAATCTGATAATATTCAAGTTATTTTATTCTTTTCCAAAAAATGATCTTTGGGCATGATCCAATTAATCTGAGAATTAACCTGGCAAAGAATTTAATTTAAAAAAAATCCAGCCCCTCTTTCCAAACAAAAAAATTCACTGGTTTGTGCAATCTCATTCAAATTGGATAAATACATATGCATATATTGTAATTAACTAATTAACTTTCAAACCAATCTCTCATTAAACTAACAAATAAATAAATGACTAAATATAATTTCATTTGGTGCAGATGAGAAGACTAAACATGAACTGACAGATTATTCTGGCAGGACCTTCATTTAAGCGTTTGATAGATGAACTACAACTTCAATCAAGTTCAACATGACATAGAAAATGTTGCTGAACGTGCTGAAGAATTAGCTAGCAAAAAAAGGAAGAAAGACCTGTCTAAATCAAATAACATAAACAAAAATGAAAACCAAGCCATCAATAGACATGACAGAGGACAGTGAAAATATAGTCTACGGTATTTTAAACATGTTCATTTGTACTAACAAAAGTAATCTTTTTTATAGCATTTAGTACTGTACTATTAAAAGTAATTTATTCACATACATGTACTAATGTAATGTACCTATAGTTTATGGGTTAAAATAGACAATTTTTTGTAACAGATTTCTCGGCTTCTACAGAAGACTTCAAATTTGGTACACAGCTTAATAGTATGATGAGTTGTAACGTGCCTCCTTTCCAGGTCAGTTGACCATCTATTTCCTGTTTTCCGAATGGTCAAGTGAGGTACTGGCTTAGCACGTCTTAGTGCAACCCTTTGTTCAGACTACACATATTAATACTGATAAATATTTTTGCCATTATCATGATTATTTAATATATGAACCTCTTCTAAAATAAGTACATTATTAACTTACATATACAACATTTACTGTACGAGTTGTAAAATTGTAATAAAATTTGGATTTCCATGTAATTAATTTGCTATTTATTTTAGGCCAAATTGGAAAAAATTGCAAATGACCTTGTGTTGACAGAGTTACAAAAAGCAGCATCATCAAGTACATGTACAGATAATCAACCCGCTTCCTGGCAAAGAACTGTTCACATCTGAGGAATTGTCAGGGAGAGACAAATTCACCTGATGACCTTTTTATTTGCAGTTATTGCATGTAAACCTTGAATTCAACCCAATATTATTTTTCATGAGTTCAATGCCATGGAAAATAATATTGGGTTTTCCATGGAATTCCATGGATTTATTTCCATGGAGTATTGGAACATAACTTTACAGAGGAATTCCATGGAAAGTTATGTTCCAATACTCCATGGAAACTTGTCCATGGAATTTCATGGATTTCCATGGAAGACAACTACAAATCCATGGAAACTCTAGGGATGGGTAGTTCTATAACATATACCTACCATTTCATGTAATAGTTCTATAACATATAAAACCTACCATTTCACGTACTAGTATACAATGTGATGAAACTAACATAAAACACAATGAATTAAACTATCTTCAATTAAGTAATCCATGTTTGAAATGTCTAAGCGAAATTTTTCTGGGAGCAGACATTTTGAATTTAACGGTGGAATGAAATTATATTTAATGGCGGAACGGTACAATTTGTCTTAATAGTAACATATGGAAAATTTGTTTCGTCAAAAACAAAGCCATAAGATAGATTTAAATGGGGTTGGCCATTCAAAGTAATGGGAGTAAAAGGATACCTCAAATAAAGTGTATGCAGCATTGCAGGCCAGGTGCAGGTACAAGACCACAATTAATGCCTTTTCACAGTGTCTGGACATTTCAGCCCATAACAAAATAGGCCCACAATTATTTATATATAAAAAGATATATCTAATTTGAACTAATACATATACTAGTATAATAATTAAATACAATTTTATATATTTAATGATATTACTGTGACCGAATTTGCTAATAGTAGTCATGGTAGTTCAGTGTTCTAGGATTTTTTTGCTAACTGAACTTTACACGGGAAAGTGTCCTCTATAAACTGGCTTTCCCACATCTCAAGTAAACTTTCCCACATAGTTTTAATGACGTGTTAATTTTGAAGTAAAAAATATACAGATATGTACCAATTGAAGATTTTCTTCTTGTACAGAATTGCACAATAGTTATTGTTTCCAAATATAAATATACTGTATTCAGTACACTTATATTTGGAAACAACAACTATTTGCAATTCTGTCTAAGAAGCTGGCTTAGGTTTCTTGTTGTACATATTTTTAGGAAAGTAACAGTACAAACCCCCATACATCTCAAAATATAATGTACACATATTTGTACATAACAAATTTTCATCCTTGTCGATTTTTGTACAAGTCAAAGTGAGAAAAACTTCAATATGATATTATTTAATATATTACCAAATTTACAAAAAATAAAATAAAATAGAAAATTGTTTCCCCCAAAAACCGGATTTTGCCGGTTTTACCGGGTTTGATTCTGTACTTACTGCATTCATACTTGATCTCAAAAATGTTTTGCAGCATTCGTGAAAACTCAAATTACAAGCACCTGTATAACATTGATCAAATAAAAACGAAAACAATTATCCACACTTGTTTTTTTTATCTTGATTCAAAAAAAAATAAACTATTGAACAAAATTAATGTATTTTGTATTTTTGTATCCTGTCAGGGCAAGTATGAACATTTTTTCAAGAATCCCGACTTTTAATGTGTACTTGCCCACGGGTGACAAGGACAACAAAATTGGCTTTCCCGTGCTGAGAAATCGCTTTCCACGGGTGACGGGAAATGGGAATCCTAGAACACTGTAGTTATGACCATTTAATTACATTGTTGCTTAACAATCAAAGTAGTTGTCCCACAGGTCTGAAAGTCGCATAGGACATACAACTTTTGATACTGAACAACACTGCCAAATTTCAAAGCGTGAAGGAAATTCCGGAGGGACGTACATGTACATGTACTAGTAATAATATTATTATCTGTGTAAAATTCACGTCTTCATATACAAAATATGTTGTCATTGTACATGTTCTATAATGTATGATGTCAATCATTGTGTGTATATACATGTATGTTTCTGGAAAAGACAGCACTAAGTTGTGAAACTTGTGTCTGATCCAATTGTTTTTTCAACAATAAAATATGTTTAAAATAAAAGTAAAGTATGGACAGACGGACAGAAATGAGTAAAACTTAATGCCCCCCACATGTCATCTCAGGGCATAAAAACTGAACATTGTCTTGGATTGTTATCGAATAATTATAAAATGACGGCAAAATCCTTATGGATCCAGAATGAAGTTTTGAATGCACCTGTAAAGTTACAACTAGACAACATGCTCTCCTGGGCAGTGTTCTAGGATTTTCTTGCTAACTGAACTTTACACGGGAAAGTGTCCTCTATAAACTGGCTTTCCCACATCACAAGTAAACTTTCCACACAAAGTTTTAATGACGTGTAAAAAAAATATACAGATATGTACCAATTGAAGATTTTCTTCTTGTACAGAATTGCACAATAGTTATTGTTTCCAAATATAAATGTACTGTATAACTGCTAAAATGCTCAACTTTTGGTAAAAATTGGAGCAAAACAGCAAAAATGCTATTTTTAACCATTTTTTGTTATTTTAACCAATATTCTCCAAAATTAGAGAAAAACATAAGTTTTAACCTAAGGTCTCCAATTTTATCCGTTTCGACCGTAACTTTCTAAAGCGCTCAAATGATTGCGATTTTCTGATAACGTGATCGAAAATCTACAGCCATTAGATACAAAGAAAGCCGCCAACATAAGGTGTCACTGTAACTATTTCTAGTCTGAAGTTTTAACATTAAGGAACATAAAAGCTTCCAAAATTTACTACAGACTATGGTAAATTAATGAAATAAATTAAAATTCAATATACATTGTTTATTTATTTTGTGCAATGATAACTTGCTTTTGTGACAGATATAGTTAGACAAACAATTTGAATAGTGTGTTTATATTCCTTGAAGATAATTAATCCCCAGGTGTTACCGGTCATTTTGTCTGAACCGTGAAATTGAGGTCAAGGTCAGGTGACAACTACCAGACAGTCATGTACTAGTCATCAGCAACCTATATACCAAATATTGTCATCCTACCATGCGTGGTAACAGAGTAACTGCCGTAACCCAAAAACTTTAACGTAGTCACTGGACCGTGAAATTGAGGTCAAGGTCAGGTGACACCTACCAGACAGTCCTGTACTAGTCATCAGCAGCCTAACTTTCGTCGCAGGCGAGACAAAAATTAGAACGGCACTCCCCCTCCTGCCAAGGACAGGTATGATTTGAATACACCGAAGTGTCAGAACACAGAATATATAAGTCAGGGGCAGAGCATGATTTTGTTGAAAATGATTGCTATGACAGACATATACCTACATGTATATTTAATAACTATGAATATGATAATGTACAAGAATTAAGATGTAGCTATGGTAAGAAAGCTGATGTATTAGTAACAGGTAAACAGCTGTTAGAATTTTGTATTTCTACAAATTTGAGAATTATTAATGGTAGAGCATTTGGTGATCTAAATGGCAAATTTACATGTCATAAATCTGCTATTTCTAGTGTTGTAGATTATGTTATAATGTCAGATAATTTATTAAAAAATTTACTGAGGTTCCAAGTTTCAGATTTTATACCAAATTTTTCTGACTGTCATTGTAAACTCAGTTGTAATATTATGGCCAGTTTTGACAGTGTTGTAAACAGAAATATAAAAATGATAAATTGTAATAAGGGATTTATTTGGACTACAAAAAATAAACTCTTTTTTAAATCAAGATTTAGATTCAGAAAAAGCAGCCACTGAATTTACAGATATTATTAAAATAGCTGCTTCCAAAGCATGTATTAATACTAGAAAAAGACAATTTGGTCAAAAGAAAAAACGCACAAAAAATAGTGTATATTTTGACTTGGGAAAAGAAAAGTTCTGATTGATAAGGTAAAACCTCTTTCTAGATTTCCTTTTGATCCTGTTTTAAGAGGGTCATATTTCAAGTGTTACCGAGAATATAATAAAATGCGAAAATATAAAAAGAGACATTTCAAAACAACAAATACTTGATCAATTAGATCAGTTAATGGTTTCAGACACCAAAAAATATTGGAAGCTAATAAATTCATTAAAAGAGCCAAACAGCAATGATTCTTTCGAGACAGTTGAGCCAGATATATGGCACGATTATTTTACTGATCTAAACAAAACATCAGATGTCTACAAAACAGACTACAAGAAATTTTATTTGATGTCAATAATCTTGAAAAAACAAAACAGTTCTGTGAGTTAGATTTTAGAATAACTCCAAAAGAAATCTCAGAATGTGTAACGTTTAAAGTTAAAAAATAGAAAAGCCTCAGGTTTGGATGCCATACCTGCTGAAATGATAAAAGCAGGACCTTCAGTTTTAGTTCCCTTATTACAAAAGCTGTTTAATGTTGTATTTTTAACAGGTTCTTACCCTATGCAGTGGTCGTCTGCATACATAACCCCTATTTTCAAATCTGGAGACCCAGATAAACCAGAAAATTATAGAGGTATTGCTATAAATTCATGTATTGAAAAACTGTTTAACAGTATATTAAATAATAGACTGGATAGTTTCTTGATTAAAAACAATATTATAAATAAATATCAAATTGGTTTTACCAAGAAGGCTAGAACAGCAGATCATATTTTTTGTTTTAAAAACATTAATAGATAAATATATATATAAATAAAAAAAATGGAAAACTCTTTGCCTGTTTTGTAGATCTAAGAAAGGTATTTGATACAGTTGTTCATGCTGGAATTAGATATGAACTTTTACAGAATAATATAGCAGGTCAATTTCATGCCATTTTAAAAGATATGTACAAAAAGAGTAAGCTATGTGTCAAATTAAACCACCAACTTACTCCTTTATTTAATTCCTCCATCGGTGTAAGACAGGGAGATGTTTTGAGTCCCAATATCTTTAAACTTTTTATAAATGATCTCCCTGATAATCTTTCCTGTTGCTTTGATCAGGTTGATGTAAATGGTCATCGCATAGACTGTCTAATGTATGCTGACGACATTGTATTAGTTTCACATACAAAAGAGGGATTGCAACAAAGGTTAAACATGCTAGACTCATTTTGTTGCAAGTGGTGTTTGAATATCAATCTCAAGAAAACTCAGGTTATGATTTTTAATAAAACAGGAAAACATTTAAATTCTCATTTTCAGCTGAATGGACAATCTTTTGGAGGAGAAGATTTTTGAAGAAAAGTTAACGACGACGACGACGTCGACGACGGACGCCAAGTGATGGCAATAGCTCACATGACCCTTCGGGTCAGGTGAGCTAATAAAAAATAAATAAATAAAAAAAAAATTAAAATAAACTAGAGGCTCCCAGGAGCCTGTTTCGCTCACCTGAATCTGAAACCAAACAACCCTTTTTTATCCAGCTTTTCGTTGCTATGAGGAATTGCCCAAGACTTCTGCAAAAATCATTAATTTTGACCTTTTAAGGGAAATAACTCCTATAAGGAGGAGCTTTTGATGCTTAGAGGGAGAAGGGAGGTTCACTTCAAATTTGCTGTACCTGTTATACTTTTTAACTATCAGTCCAAAACTCTCTTGACTCCCACCCTCCCTTTTTTTCATTTTTTCTATTTTAAGCCAACGTAGCTATGTAGGTAGTCAGGTGTCATAATTTGCAAAATTTTGGTAGAGGACGTTTTAAAGATGATATGTGCAATGTTTCAAAGCAGTCCTTACATTGGTTAAACAGGAGAAGATTTTTTAAAATCAAGTAAAATTAATTAAAAAAATGTTCAAGGAGAATAATTCCTAAACGGTTCATCAGACAATCTTGACCCTAAAGTCATTTTTGTAGCCCTCATAGAGCAGAACAATTAAGCAATGCTAACTTTTTCTCTAGTTCTAATAATTTTTAAGATTTTGAGGCAAAAATGTGAAAAATAATCAATTTGAACAATTAGAGGGCAATAACTCCTATAAGGAGTCATCATACAACTTCAACCTAATGGAGTATTTCGTAGACCTTTTGATGCAGATGAAGGCATGTCTCTTCGGTTTTCCTGTATCTGTTACACTTTTTTAAATATAAGCCAAAAACTGTATTTTATGCCCCCCCCCCCCCTCGGTTGGTTAATCTGCAGCCATGGTTGGTACAAACTTGGTTGAGGAAATTTGACGGATGATGTGTACAAAGTTCCAAAGCAGTACTTTCAGTTGTTTCAGAGGAGAAAATTTTAAAAAATCAATTAAAACCGATGTAAAAAAAACAGTTCAACATGTTCAAGGGGAATAATTCTTAAAGGGTTAATAAGACAATCTTGACCCTTAAGTCATTTTTGTAGATCTCATAGAGCAGAACAATTAAGCAATGCTATCTTTTTCTCTAGTTCTAATAATTTTCAAGATTTTGAAGCAAAAATGGCAAAAATCATCAATTTTGACAATTCAAGGGCAATAACTCCTACAAGGAGTCATCATACAACTTTGACCCAATGAAGTGTTTTGTAGAGCTTTAGATGCTGAAGAAGGAAAGTCTGTTCGGTTTTCCTGTATCTGTTATACTTTTTGAACTATAAGCAAAAAACTGTATTTTTACCCCCCTGTTCTATTTTTAGCCATGGCAGCCATATGGTTGGTCCGAGGCCATGATTTGGGCAAACTTGGTAGAGGACATTTTACTGATGATGTGTGCAAAGTTTCAAAGCAATCCCTTCAGTGGTTTTGGAGGAGAAGATTTTTGAAGCAAAGTTAACGACGACGACGACGACGACGGACGCCAAGTGATGGCAATAGCTCACATGTCATGACCCTTTGGGTCAGGTGAGCTAAAAAAGGGGAAAAAGAAAAACAAAAGAATTAAATTTAATTGACGATTTCAAATGGAGCAACTTGTGTTGGTCACATAACCATATCTAAAAATAGTTCCTTGATGTCGTCACTGTTTTCACCATGAAAGTTGTCCCAGTTTATTGTTACAATTTAAGTATAAGGGATATTTTAAATTTCTAAACAGGTTATACTTTATAACATGATTTGGTCTGTTTACATGCAGGTTCCATAAACCAGCTACAAATATACCTTTAAAAACACAGGTATTTCTGTAAATATACGACATACTGAATCATTATTTACATGTCTTAGGATACATGTGCTTGTATTAGTCACAGATAATTTTTAAGGAAAAGTTGTTCTGTGGTATTTATGAGGGTATTCCAAAGTGTTCCACTTTGTAGATGTACTTAGTTTCAAATACGAACAGAATTTACACTGTCATAAATAAACATGCAAAATGTCATAACCCAAAATGTGGTGTTGAACCATAAGATGACATGTACCCTCTCAAAACCAAAAAATACAGGATCCCAGAAACAACCATCTAAAAGATGACATAAGTACATGTACCCTGCCTTCACCAAAAAATATAGTCATGTACAAACAACAATCTAAAAGATGACACATGCCCTCTCTAAACACAGGAACAAATACACTAACATAAATGGTAACCTTACTATAGTATCGAGTCGTACGTGTAGTAACCAGAAACAACAGTCCTTATAGATGACTTCCTATATAGTTACTACAGGATATACTTAAAATAACAGGAACCACAATCCGGTCACATGACCTCTGAATCATTTCAGTACAGTATGTTGGTCATACAGTAATGTTAAAAATTTCAACATCAGATTTAAGTGTGACAATTATTGGTGAAACCAGAGGCTCTTAAATGCCTGTTACTGATTGCAATTAATTGGTCAACGGCTTGACCAAGATAAAGTGCCCATTTAGGGTTAAGTGTTGTTATATGATTGCCTTTCTTTTCAGAATTATGTTAGAAAAATGGTGATATTCCAATTTGATAGATAATAACTTTATCTTTCCAACGATATATAATATGTTATATGTTCTAGCACTCCTTCTATGCTCAACTTTATCCGAAGGATGAAAAAAGCTCTTTTTTGTGGACGTTATGATGTTGCAAGATTTATTTTTACATTTGGAAACTTGAAATCATAAAAACAATTTCAATAATAATTAAAAACTGGCAATTTTATGAGATTCATAAATTTCTTGGACCAAAACTATTTTTGACGGATCGAAATTATCTTAAATATTAACAGAATTATTCTAAAAAATGTATTACCACTGGTCCGTTATACAAAGTAGTACTTTATGTACCTCAATAAACTGGTTGAATTTATTAAATGGCAGAACATATTTAGCCAAGTGTAAGTGTTTATCATCTGAAAGAATTGTTTCATCTACCCAAAAATGATTGTATTGATGTCATACAACTCTTACTTTTATTTGGGACCTTTTTTCTAAATGGAAAATATTTTGTATAGTCCGTAGCCCCATATTTCAATGTTGTTTATCAATGTCAAAAACATGCTTAACTGAATTCTATGTTAGTTTCTATTTGCAGATTAACCAGTAGAAAAACCCAACAGGAAAAAAAGTTGCTCTGGATAAACAACAAAAAAGTTACAGAGGAAAGATTTGTGTCCGTAGCCCCGTATAGTCCGTAGCCCTTATTTCTTTAATCATTTAAAAGGTCATTTATAAATGTTTTACAGCTGTTTTCTGGTTTACAGCTAATATTTATAACACAAAGACATTTCTATAAGACAGTAAGAATTGTTAATTTCCTTAAAAGGTGCTTTTATTATTATTTTAAGATTATTTAATGTAATTAATGCAAACTTTTTACTGAAAATATGTACCAATTAACTTCTTATCACTTGAATTTACTACAAAATTTATTTTTTGTGGTACATTCTCTCATTTATAAACATTGTAAGTAGAAGAGTAAAAAGATGTAGCTAACAGTTTGAATAAGAAGTGTTTAGTAAACAAGGGCTACGGACTATACATATAATACCATGGCCATATATTTCAATTGCTGTAGTTTTTTCAGTGAGACCTAGTTTGTTTATATAACAACATGAAGAGAACAAGGTCTGTGACTTCAAAGGAGACAGATGAAAAGGAAGATGAGAAGTCAGGGTGTCCATCTAAGAAAACTATGAAGATGAGGAGATATAGGAGTAACGTAAAAAATGATCCTGTGAGACTTGAGGAAATGAGACGAAAAGAGAGAGAAAAAGGAAGAAAAGGGAAGAACAAAAAAATGAAATTATTAAAGGCAATAAAAACCTGGCAAAGGAACTAAAGGAAAAGCACAGACTATATGTTGCCAATTATAGGGCTAAAACTAAAGCTAAAAAAAACAAAACAAAAGAAAAAGTTGACAATAGTAGCAAAGATGCCCCAGACAAGAAAAAAAATGCAGTTTTGAGAACACAAAACTGGAGATTGCGTCTTCAATTGAAAAAAGCAAAGCCAAAGAAGAATAGTGGTACATGTAATCCCAACAAATGTGCTAATCAAAATCAAAATATTGATACACATGACGAAGTTAGCAAAGAAAATCAGAAAAATGACAGCCAAGCAGATAGTTCAACCGAAGATGCCAGTAAATGTATGCCATCACCAAGTAGATGGGCAATATACAGGGGTGTTAAAAAGGTCAAGGAAGTGTTACCAGGAACTCCTGCCAAAAAAGTGGCAATTATCGAAAAGCTTATAAATTCCCCATCAACATCTAAGGCCTTAGAAAAAACGTGTAAAATTATTAGTCCAAAAATGAAGATGAAGCTTGCTTTAGCAGATGATATAATAGAAAGCATTTCCAACAACATGGATGATGTAAAGAACAACAACTCCAAACCAGCTAAAGAAGCCTATAACACATTATTACATACAGTTGTATCTGCAACAAATGTGCGTCGTAAATACAGTATCCAGAGTAAATTATCACATTTTAAAGTGAACAGAAATACTGGCAGACGTATGAGAAAGAAGAATAAGAATCAACCCTGGTGGAAACCTAATATACGCAAAGCAAGATCAGACAGAATCTCAGAGAAAACAAAAAGAAAAGTAAGAGAGTTTTACCTATCTTGTGAAGTTAGCAGAGAAGTGCCAAATAAGGATATAATTTGTGTCAAGAAGAAAGGCAAAAAAGAATATGTGCAGAAACATGTGATGATTATGACTACAGCTGCTGCATTTGAAATATACAAGGATCAAAACAAGGAGGACAAAATTGGTCTGTCATCATTTAGATCCCTGAAGCCAAAGCAAGTGAGAAGAGTCACTGAAACAAATAGAAAATCTTGCCTATGTCAAGTGTGTTGCAACATGGCCTTAAAGGCTGAAGCTTTGAATACTTTCCTTAAAAAGCACAAAGACATCCAGAGAGTAAATGCAGACAAAAAGACTTTAGCAGAAGAAACTCTTTGCAAAAGACCTGAAGGATATAAGCACCACAAAAGTGAATGCTTAAATAGATCATGTGCAAATTGTGGACCTCACAAAATCAAAGAATACTTAAGACAGGTTGAAGAAATCAGTTCAAAAGATAATCTCACAATTGAATGGTTCAAATGGGAGCCAATTCACGTTGATAAAAATGATGGTGAGAATTCCAAAAAAAGAATTATTACTTGCAAAAGTAAAACTACAACATTCACAAACTTTGTTGAGGAACTTGCCAATTCCATACAAGATTATCCTATACACAAGTTTCGGGCCGAGTGGCAGCAAAATCAGCAAATGTCTTTGAAGGAAGAGCTAAAAGAAAAGATTTGCTGATGATCATGGACTTTTCTGAGAACTATAAATGTAGCTTCCAAAACGAGGTTCAGAGCGCGTTCTTTGACCAAAATTTGGTCACAATCCATCCGATCATGTGCTACTACAAGCAGAAACTTGATGACAAAGACTTTATAGTAAAACACTCAATCACCTGCATAAGTAATGATTTAAAGCATGACTCTTCTTTGGTCAAACACTTCGAGGAAAGGGCATTTGAAAAACTACAAGAACAAACACAAATTGATAACGTAATACAGTGGACCGACGGTTGTGCAGCACAATATAAGTGTAAAACCTCATTCGCTTACATCAGTAACCAGGAAAAACCTGTCTCAAGAAATTACTATGAAACTAGTCATGGTAAGAATGTCTGCGATGGATTGGGGGCGGTCGTGAAGAATAGCTGCTACAGAGCCATGTTAACAGGCAAAGTCCTTGGATGTGCAGAGGATGTATATGACCATTGTCAGGCGCAGTTGGCACATGGCACAATAGTCTCGGAGAAGGAAAAATCTATCTCAATTAGACATTTTGTGTATGTTAAGAAAGAAGATGTAGACAGAGGAAGTATTCCTGAAGTGACAGCACTATACGGCACACGTAAAATTCACCAACTGAGGAACATTGGATCACCACTTCAAGTAGAAAGTAGAAATCTTTCATGCTTTTGTAGAAGATGTTACTTTGGTGATGATACAGAATGCCAAAACAGTGAATATGTTGATGGGTGGAGCAAATCTGATCTTACAAGTATCCTTTATTTAATTTAAAAGTTTCAACACTTAAAATGAAAAAAATATTAAAGATCTTTCTGTATGCAAATTTATCTACATAAATGAATTTGTTCTTTTTCATTTTATTTTATAATAAGTGAAATTATTATATATTTAATAAAGTTTTATTGTTACAGATCTATCCTGTAATGAATCATTATAATTCCTTAACTAAATATTAGATACAAAGTGTACATCAAAAGCACAAGCATCAAAAGGACAGACACAGCCTAGGAAAAAGAGCACCCTTAAAGAAAAATGTATCCTTGTTTTTAAAATTTTAATCATAGAAACTGTTTTTGTCATCTCACAAAAGGAAAATGAATTTAACTTGAAGGTAAGATTTTTTGCTTACTTATATAGTTAGACAATCTTGATATCTATCTATATTCTTCTTAACTTGAAAAAAGCTTCAGTTCCTGCTTTGGTGACGGTATCTTTGCCTTCCTCTTCTGAAACTAATACTAATAATTCTGGGTATGTAGAAATGTATAACTTAATTAAGTATGTAAATTTGACATGTATCTTTTCAACCATTTATCCTTTCCATGTTAATATCCTAATATATTAACCTTTTGATAGCTTGCATGTCTGTACTAATATTTTATTTTCACATTCACCATTATATATACTCGCTGTAATATACTAGTATGATTACCTACAAGTCCCCAGGGCTCAAACCTGGTGTATGCAAGGCATACAGCATCAAAAGACCCTTACGTAAGCACCAAACTATAAAGCACACATTAAGCATACAATGATGAATAGCGAGAATATGAAATGATAGATACACACATGCAAGTGATATGTTAGATGAAATAAATGATTTTGTTAATTCATGATCTGATATGAAAAGCTCTGGATGAAATATGTGATTTGTTAATTAATGATTAAAATGATTTGATGCCATGAACAATGTTAAAGCAAGTGATAAAATCATGCAAATTAAATAGCAATTTATTCTACTTGGTGCAATGAATACAAAAAATGCAACATTAATACTAGTATTGTGTTTTTATGTTGATGTATCAAAAGAATGGGGATGAGTTTCATCAGTAATTACAAAATTGTTGTATGTGTTTTTTAGATCTGATTTTGGATGTGAAATGGATGAGATGGTAGAAGTAAGGATTGATGGTGAACGCCGCTCTGGGTATAAACTTTTCATTGGGAAAATTGTGGAGATTGACGATGATGCCAAGGAAATCCAAATCTCATTTATGGAAGAGAGAAAAATGAAAAGACAAATATTATATCGTTGGCCAGAACAAGAAGAATTGTCATGGGTACCAATGCTGAACATTACTAAACACAACTTGAAGGCAACTCTAAGTGACTACAGCACAAACACAAGACAACTGTATGACCTTAAGTAAAGGGCTTGTTCCTATATACATGATATAGGTGCTGGATAGCCTTAGCGCACCAACTAATGACATATGGTATAGTCCGTAGCCCTGAAAACAAATTATGTTATTTACCCATTTTAATGTGAAAAATTGTGCTGATTTTGTTTATAGAATGATATTTTTATATCAAAAGACATTTTAACAGGTGTTTAAAAAGGATTCATTTCTTTGTTATGTATTAAATTGATACATTGATAACAAGATTTCTTATTTGTAGTTTATAAAACCTTAATTTTTGATCATTTTTTAGCATAAAAGTGAAATTTATTAAACTGCATAATAGTTGAAATAACATTAGAGGTCTTTGCTCTGAACATCTTAAATATCATGTACATCGTTGTGCCATTAAAGTAAACACATGAAGATGTATAGTCCGTAGTCCCTTTAGACAAGATTAAATTATCCTATTCATTATCTCAGATAAGCCATGAGGGGTTAGAAAATTGCTTTTTCTAGAAAGAATGCAATTATGAGAAATATTTGAAATGCCTATTAGTTTGATTGTCTTTTTGATTTATATTGTTGTAAGATTTTTTGTTGATGATTTTTATTAAATTTTTGAATTTACAGTTGTAAATTTTAGAATTGTGAAGTATTGCATAAATATAATACTTTATATAACATATCTGGTCTTTATTTTTCACAACTAAGGGATCAAAGACTTAATATTATTAGCTTTCTCATCATTAGCAAACATTTAAGGGAACACTCTTATATGTATACCCTTACGGAATTGCCTTGCACCAAGTATACTTAAAGTATAAGGCAAGTATACTTCAAGTATACTTTAAGTATATCTGTTATACTTGAAACCTGAAGTATACTTAAAGTATTAGCCAAGTATACTTGGAGTATTTGCTAGTTATACTTGTGTTATACTTTGCATCCTTGTAATAGCAAAGTATAACTCAAGTATACTTGAAGTATACAAGAAGTATACTTCAAATGGATATTATCAAACATTTTATGTAAAAGTTATACTTGAAGAATTTATTTGGACTTAGACTTTTTCAGGAGTTTGACAGAGGAATGCATCTTACAGAAAATTTATAAGTCCAAATAAATTAAAATTCAATGTTTTTTTAATTAAAATAATGTTTTTTGCAGTTTTTTGTCAACATAACATTTACAAATGATATTATCTAACATTATTATACATATCAGTGTAACCCATCCCTAGAGTTTCCATGATAATAGGTTTTTCCATGTTGAAATGAATAATTTTCCATGGAAAGTTATTAAACCAAAGAAAATTTTTATTCAATTCCATGGAAAAGGAAAATGATATGGCATGGAAATGAACTTAGAAATTTTAATTCATTGAAACTATCATGGAATGTAGAACTTTAATCAAATTAAACATGGAACATCATGGAATCTTTGAACTTATTTTTTTTCATTTATGTATGCGGTAATTTCCGGATATTTGATGTCTTTCCGGTGACAACTTTGTTTTATCCATACGACTTCCATTTCCGCTACGTCACAGAATTCAAAATTTGTTTCCTGGCTTTTGAGCGGCAATTTAAAGAATTTCATCAAATATGACGGTAAGTAATGATTAGCGAAGTAGTTCATACATCTTTTCATGCGTTCATCCTTTACTTAACTGCTTATCTCGCAATTTAATTTTAGAACCGATGGCGATAGTTATAACATGCGTGTCTATTTTTTAATGTTATATTTGTCGAGTTTTATAATAGAGAAAGCTATGATTTTGTGTAAAAAAGAAGGTTACGATTTATTCGAAAATGATACTTTGTGGTCAATTAATATTTTACAGATAAGTCATCTTACGATATCCGGCGATATCCTTTTAATTTAATGGGAATGCAGTGTTGTGGAGTGACTGTAGAAAAGCCGTAAACAATGTTGTGAAGATTGCATTTCAACATGCACGAACTGATTTCTGCCAGCATAAATGGGAACATAAAACAAGTGGTAGGTACATGGTTCTAAGATAATTACAGGAAATCAATTGTACATAAATTTATATTAACTTTATCACTATAGTCAATGTACGGAACTGCGGAAGCTACAATAACCACAGGGGCTTGTAAAAATAGATTTATTTGCACTTTCGAATTTGTTATTGTGTGCGAGAAGGGAAAAACAGAGTCTATACCCACAAACTTTAAAAAAAAAATATTACTTTACCCATATCTACACGGGTTTGTAATTATTTCTGTTCAGAATTTAATAATCTACATGAAAAACCCTACCTTTATGTTTCTAATGCCATTTAACTCTCAAATTTTAATAATCTACCAGTTTGAAACGAAACGGACAAGAACCAACACACACACAAAAACCAATCTTAATTAAAATTAAATCTTTCACAAGCTCCCCCTTTTTGTTATTGTCGTTTTGAAGATCTAACAACATCCCATTACAGGTCATCTCAGGTTGAACTTCTGTATTGACCAATCAATTTTTATTGCCATTTTTGCTTAGGCACCATTAAACTTGAAACCTATGCCCTGTTCACTTAAGGTAAAATAAAATTAAAAATAAAAATAAATGCCTACCTACCTACCCTATTTTTTTCCAAGCATGTAACAGGAACAGGGTAACATTTTACTTTTTGAAAAGTTTTGGGCCCCTTCCCTTCATCTTATTTGATTTTTATTTATTTATTTACCTTTTTTACCACTTTAAAACTTCAAATGTATGTTATGCTATTTATCCTATATTGTTAATTCAATATTGTTAATTTAATAAGGCACCTTGTTATACATACAAAAAAGTCTTTAACTGGTTTAGTGAATTTGGTGTGTGAAAGTGTGAGCGAATGTATGTAACACTTCTTGTCTATATTTCCTTCATTGTTCTTTAAAACTATACATATGTAATATAATTAAGTCAGCTCTTTGTAATTTTTTTTTTCTTATAACCCTGCATGTCCTGGTCAGGTGACCATGTACAGGGATTGTTAAAAGCCTGACTGAAAAACAAATAAAAAAAAAAAAAAAAAAAAAAAAAACAGGAAAAGTGATTCCGAAGGTTCGTCGGACATTGGCAAAAGTCCGATGAAAACGGCCTCGGGCCGATAAAACTTGTCCCAGAATCGGACAGAGTGTCCGATTGACAATTTTGTTGCGATGCAGTATTAACCAGACTATTTATGGAAAACACCGTGCTATTTTTAGTAAACTAATGTTCCGCAAATAGATGTTTTCTGAATCGGGGTTTCCCTTTTTCTTCGCACGGGTTTTTTTCCCAATCTTTATCAATCGTGCGTTTTGAAGCTATACGGAAAATAATTGATAATACGGAAATATGTTTCGACTTTGACCGACATTGACCTTGGTATCAATCCAATTCTTTAAGATTTTCTACTAAATTTGTTATTTTTTTAATTAGAGCAGCTCTTTTACCTTAAGCACAACATGGCCGACATCATATATATCCTGAATCGTACGTGACAGGCCTATGTTCTCTCAAAATTTTATGACCTCTTTAAAACCTTCCAAGAGAAAACCAGCTTCCGGGGTAAACCCCACTCTAAAAATAGCTCTTTCTTTTCAGAAAATCTTGGTTTATAGGTCATGTAGTGCATGTGACATAAAATATACTAAACACCATTAGAACAGAGCAAGTTAGGACTCTAAATTTTTCTAATATATTCACCTTTCAGAAAAACTTTCATTCATTAAAATCCAGTTAGTAGTTTTTAATATACACTAAGATAAACAGGACTATTTTGTTGTTAAGTACTATTTTCTTATATGTTCCAAATTTGATTGGTCCCCTTTAGTGTCTTGACACCTACCTAAACAATGTTTGGGTTAAAATTTGTTCCGGGGGCTATACCTGGAAAGCCATTGAAAAAGAAATTAAATCCAACTGAGGAAGAACTTAAAGAAAAAAGGAAAAAATATGAAGCAAGCAGGACACGAAAATTTAACGAAAAATGGAGAAAACAATTATTGTGATGACTTTTTATCAGAAGTGGACAGTTGGTGGAGGGTGTTTGAATTTGGCAGAGAATAAAATTTGATTGTTGAAAAAGTGTTTTATTTATACAAAAAAGGAAAAAAAAAATTGGTCCAGTAATAGTTGTGTCGGTCCAGTAATATCTCAATTATTACTGGACCAAATGCCCAGTAAATACTAAAACAACTTGGGAACCACTGCTGAGGAAACACACATACCTTTTTATTTGTCCTTATAGATATAAAGGGACATTGTAGGCAAAAAACAAGCTTTAATTTTTCAAATATTTTCTTTTTTATTTCAGAATATTGCCTTTTATTGTATCCCAATACTACAGAAATAATGTTAGTTAAGCCATTAATGGGAAGTGCAGCGATTTGAGATTAACAATTAAACTGTCATCAATGCCAAAAAGTAGCAGGTAAGACATTAGTCTTTGCATGATTTTTATGTTGCCTGCAACATGTTGCAAAGAGACACATAAGTGTCACTTTAGCTATATGCTTTGTCCTGTGGCATCACAATAACTTTCGTCACAGTTTTCTGGGCAACTTCACGCCGCAGCCTCTTGATATTTGGCATGTAGCTTTGTCCTATAAAAGTTTATGCTGCCACTAGAAAGTAATACATATGTCTCGTCTTTAATGACTTTTCGTCTCTGGCGAGACAAAATGAAAGTACAATGTATTTATACACGGTAACTAGACCTGTTTTCATTGCTAGTGACACAAGTAAATCAAGAAATCTGTGAGTCATTGCTAATTAATGTACCACTGTTTTCGATAAAATCTATATACATGTACTATATGTGTTCAGTATCTACTTCCTGTTTGATGTAGAGTTATGGACTTATAAATGAGTTATATTTGGAAACAAATGTAATCCCAGATGAAGGGAACCACAATGATAAAAATTATACATGGGATATAAAAAAAAATTGAACAATGTGTCCATGGGACACGGATGCTCCCACTAAAGGAAGTCCCAAACAGGATGTAGTTGTCCAAGAGGTCTGAAAGTCGCTTAGGATGTACAACTTGTGATACTTAACCACCCTGCCAAATTTCAAATTACTAATGTACGGTTTCTGAGAAAAGCTTGAGGGAAATCTTCACTCATGTTAACACATTTTCATTTCGGCCCAGTGGCAAACGGGAAGTAGTTGTCCGGCAGGTCTGAAAGTCGCTTAGGACGTACAAATTGTGATCCTGAACCACCCTGCCAAATTTCCGATTGTTCAGATGTTCATTTTCTGAGAATAGCTTGACAGAAATTTTCATACTCATGTTAACACATTTTCATATCGACCCAGTCGCAAACAGGAAGTAGTTGTCCGACAGGTTGTCGCGGGGGCATACAAAAATTGAAATAAATACTACTAGTACCAGATAGCTTGGGGTTTTCACTCTTCAACGCCTCTGTTAAGTCTTTTTTGGGGTTGTAGTCTACTAAAGGCCTAGATAGACTGTGAATGAGTTTCACAGTGGTGCTAACAGGTGAGACATACTTGTAGAGGAAACATTTGTTTATTAATCAGTCGCATGCACAAGTTTTATTTTTCTTTATTTTTCTTTCCAGCACATTGGCAAAGAACATAAAGAAAACAGAGAAAAAAATGAACTCCTTAATCATGTCAGTGTTTTGTTGGAGTTTTAAGACATTTTTGTATTTAATGTTATTTGAATAAATATTTAGTTAATTTTTAGTGTTTAAGGCCAGAAAATACCACAGTGATGGACCAATCAGTCAACTAATACAGTTAAGTCAGGTACCTGAACATAATACTTCAAGTATACTTCAAGTATACTGTAAGTATAAAACCTAAGTATATTTCAAGTATAACTAAAGTATACTTCAAGTATACTGCAAGTATAAAACCTTAGTATTCTCTAAGTATACTTAAAGTATAACTAAAGTATACTTCAAGTATAAAGGTCTAAGTATTAGCCAAGTATACTTGGTTGAAGTATACTTGGCTAACTAATTTGCATATAAAATCAAAATACTTGAAGTATACTTAAAGTATACTTCTGAGTTATACTTTAGTTATACTTGCAAGTATACTTGAAGTATACTTGAAGTACTAATAATTTCCGTAAGGGTAGTCCGTAGCCCAGTTTGCCTTAACAACTTCAAAACAACATTACCTTAAGATTTTTGGCTTTAATGGCACCAAACTTTGAAATATTTTCATTACATACTTATTCTTTAAAAAAATAAACAATACAAATTGATCCTTGCACTTAAAAGCATTATTAAATTAAAGTTAAATATTGTTCAAATTTGAGGAAAATTAGTCATTTAAGTATATACATGTATGTAGTATTTTTCATTCTTTATGTATTCTTGCTTAATTACTAATGTTTTTTGTTAATTTGATACTGTTCAACAAGTTTGTATTTGATTTTAGTGTTACATGTTCAATAAAAGTTGTAAAACATATATGTTATGCTTTCATGTGTATAGTCCGTAGGCCAGTAGGATAGCAGGTATACTAAGTATGGTAACTTTTTATTCATTCGATAGAATTGCAAAATTTTTTCAGACATCTTTCCTGAATAATATAGCATTACATTGAAAATAATTTTATGGTGATAGATGAAACTTTAATTTTTCATCATTGTGCAACAAGGTTGATCACTTTATCTTGGTCTAGCCGTCAAGCAAGCTAAATTAAACCTATCATTCCTTAAATCTCATGCTCACTGAGGTTTGTTACCACTCATGATTATTGGTTAAACCTAAGGCTCCCAAAAATGTACTTGAACTAATATAAGACTGCCAAAGACTTACCATAGGTTAAATGGCAGAAAGCTTCATTTTTCATTCATCAGTTCATAACAATAAAAATATGAAAACATTTAAACTTTGTAAACCTTTCCTTAATCTAAAACAAGTTGTGGAGTTTATCTGCAATTGATCTGATAACAAACAATGCATCAGAATTAAACATGTTTATCACTAATTACCTCCCCCGATATCAACAGATCCTAGTCCTGATAGTGTTTTTAATCATACAATGATTTATAAAATACTTACTAAATGCCGGGTATTAATAGTCACAAATTTCCTTCCATATTTTCAATTCTGCTGTATTAAATAAAATGTTTCTATGCATGCTAATTTTGACAATAAATGATAAGTAATTGCTAAGAAGGATCCTAAAATAAATGTATCATTAGTATCAAAAACAAGAAACCTTGAAAACAATCCACTTTAGTGTATCCTGCTTGACTCACCTGCAGGTACATATATGGTTGGTCCTATCCCAATTAACTGACCCCATCCAAAAACTGAAGAAAAAACAGGGGGTTCTAAAACAAGAATGTGAAGATACTGTTTTTACCAAATTAAATTCTTATATTTTAAGAAAAAAACCACTAAATTCTGTTTCACTTCATTTTTTAGATCAAGGGTTATAAAACCTGCATACACTGACAAATGTCTCAATGGAACAGCTAACAAAATTGTACATATTTCTTTGACTTTTAGGATCACTTGCCCCCGATCATCAAAAAAATTAACAATGATGCAAAACAATTTGTGTTCTATAATAAAAACTCATCAAAGAAATTTTCAATGATGAAAAATTTTTGTTGTTTTATAACTAGAGGCTCCCAGGAGCCTGTATCGCTCACCTGAACCTGAAATCAAACAACCCTTTTTTATCCAGCTTTTCTTTGCTATAAGGAATTGCCCAACACTTCTGCAAAGGAGCTTTTGATGCTTAGAGGGAGAAGGGAGGTTCACTTCTAATTTGCTGTACCTGTTATACTTTTTTAACTATCAGTCCAAAACTCTCTCGACTTGCCCCCCCCCCCCCCAACCTAATGGAGTGTTTCGTAGAGCTTTTGATGCAGATGAAGGCATGTCTCTTCGGTTTTCCTGTATCTTTTACACTTTTTTAAATATAAGCCAAAAACTGTATTTTACCGCCCCTCCCCGTCCCATTTTTAGCCATGGTGGCCATGTTGGTTAATCTGCAGCCATGGTTGGTGCAAACTTGGTTGAGGACATTTGACTGATGATGTGTACAAAGTTTCAAAGCAGTACTTTCAGTTGTTTCAGAGGAGAAGATTTTAAAAAATCTATTAAAACCAATTAATAAAAACACTACAAGGAGAACAACTCTTAAACGGTTAATCAAACAATCTTGACCCTTGAGTGTTTTGTAGAGCTTGAGATGCTGAAGAAGAAAGGTCTCTTCGGTTTTCCTGTATCTGTTATACTTTTTGAACTATAAGCAAAAAACTGTATTTTGACCCCTGTTCTATTTTTAGCCATGGCGGCCATGTTGGTTGGTCTGAGGCCATGATTTGGGCAAACTTGGTAGAGGGCATTTAACTGATGATGTGTGCAAAGTTTCAAAGCGATCCCTTCAGTGGTTTTGGAGGCGAAGATTTTTGAAGAAAAGTTAACGACGACGGACGACGACTGACGCCAAGTGATGGCAATAGCTCACAAGACCCTTCAGGTCAGGTGAGCTAAAAAAGCCTTTCTCTCCCACTCGCATGCACTCACACATATAACTATCGTTCTGATTAGGGATGATTGATTTAACAGTACAACATATAAATGAAAAATAACATAGATACAAATGTTTTTTAATTTTTTTTTATAATGCGGAGTCAGTTGCCTACATTGTATATATGGAACGAAGGATAACTCTTACTGCCCAGAAAAGATAAAAAACAATTCAAGTATAAATAAGTTTTATAAGTTCCATTGAGGCAAATATTTAGTTTCTCAATGTGTAAAATTAGGAAAGCAATTCACATAATTTAGAGTTAAACTGAACGCTATCGTGTGACATGAACCAAATAAGCAGATTACTATCTAATATTTGGGATAAATTTGGGTATTTTGTAAAGAGTTCATCCAGAAAGGTTCTTCTTTCCTTATTATAAAGGGTACATTTAAATAAAAAATGTTCTTAGTCTTCTACCAAGTTCATTGAGCAAAACTGGCATGTTCTCTCTGTCTCTGATCTTGGCAGTGTAATATTTTTTCCATGATCATCAATTTTTCGTTCGTAACGGCCTCTCCCTATGCGGAGACAGTGATTGCTTATTCTAAATCTAGTAAGTAGAACTCTCTTATCTCTGTTCTTAATATTGAAGTAATCTTCAAAAGTGAAATTATGTTTAAATTTAAAGTAGTTGCTCAATTTATTGTGATCATCTTTTTTTATTAAATCTTTTTGATGGCTCCAATATGTTAAAAAATCGGTTTTCATACATTTCCTAAGTAAAATTTTGAATTTATTTTTACTGAGCTTTTTACAAAGTGCTAAATTTAAACCAATGTTTGCATACCACGATTGATTAGCCACAGCTTTATCAGCGGAGCTTTCAATATAAGCATCACTTAAGAGATCAGTGGGCGAGTTTTCAAGGTGGTGCCAATACATACACATTTGAATTACTATGTTAATATATAAGGGAAATCTACCTAGCTCTGATATAACTTCAATATTTGTGCAATTTTCGGAGACACCAAGAACATACTCAATTATAACATTTCATTTTTTTCAATACGACATGCCTTGGCAACCTTGGGGTCTTCCAAACACTGTAGACTACATCAAAGAAATTGTCGACATTTAATTTATTTTTCTTTATTGTACAAAATTAAAGCATATACTTATAAAACAAGTGTGGACACAGAAAACGTCTCGCCTGCATTCCGCATCAGAAACGACAATAAATTTCGTCATAAGCATTACGTAAATAGCATTAAATATCAGCAGTGGCCTGTATACCAAATATTGTCAGCATACCATGCATAGATACAGAGGAACTGTCCTTATACAAAACTTTAACATAGTCACTGGACCATGAAATTGAGGTCAAGGTCAGGTGTAACTTACCAGACACTCATGTAATATTCAGCAGCAACCTATATAGCCTATAACCTACCATTCATGGAAACAGAAAATGTCGTAACCCAAAAACTTTAACGTAGTCACTGGACCATGAAATTGAGGCCAAGGTCAGGTGACAACTACCAGACAGTCATGTACTAGTCATCAGCAACCTATATACCAAATATTGTCATCCTACCATGTGTAGTTACAGAGGAACTGTCGTAACAAAAAAATTTGACGTAGTCACTGGACCGTGAAATTGAGGTCAAGGTCAGGTGACAGGTGACTGACTGGCAAGTACTCATCATAAGCTACCTCTGGACCAAGGGTCCGGAAACGGTCATATTTGCCGGACATGACCGAAATTTATACTAAAATGACCGACTACGATTTGCTCAAATCGGACATCAAAAAAGTAATATTTTATAATAATCACTTGTTGGACTTAATCCCTTTTATTTCTTCTAGAAATATTTGTATCAAAAAATCAACCCTAAGGCTGTCACTGACACGTGTTTATTGACCACCGACCTGTGATGTAATAGGTAAACAGGTGGTGACCGATCTGTTTCATCCATATCGTAAACATACTATTGCAACAACATTTTGAATATACAGAGATTGAATATAATAGATTGTTTCTATTTCACATTTCATAGAAAAAAGACAACTTTACAGTATAGTGGTACACGCAACTTTAATGAAAAACACATGCGGTCAAAATTGTACACTATGCAAGCGCCAATGTAACTAATCGTTACATAAATCAAAAGAAAACCAATTTGAAGAAAAATTCCTTGAAAATAATGAGAACAAAAATGATTATTCATTTAATTATAATAAACTTTTTAAAAGAATCCATCGCAGAATAACGCATTAATTCAATTCTGGCCGAACTTGTTGCAATTATAGGTGACAACTTCCTATTTATCACGGTAAATGAAAAACTCGCCGGGATATTCATCAAAACAACGTTGTTTGCCATTATTTTGTTGCAAAGACTACATGTCATCTAACAATAAAGATTTTTTTAGGCAGGAGATTGTATCTCTCAGGGGTTGAAAATTCCTAAAGCCCGACGCCCGGGGCTTAAAAAACTGAAACATCGGGCTTGCCGATTTTCTATGATAAAAGCCCGTCGGGCTCGATCTTTCTTAAAAAAATAAAATGTTTTTATTTTCAATGTTTCTTAAAGTGTATACCGTCAAAATTGTCCTGTAAATACTCATAAATCTATTTTAAAATCCTTAAATAAATCGATATTGATTTTCTATTTATGACAGATCTTAATCTTCTCGGCGCTTTACTAGTTTACTAGCAACGTTGATAAAAAAATCCTTTTCCTATTGTTCCCTGTACAAAATATCCCCCAATTAATTTTGGTTACAAATTCGAGAAATGTCGTTGTCAAACTTTAACTTTCAGGGCTCAACACCCTAGGCGAAGTGGGCGACTTTGTCGACTTACTGGGACCTGAAGTTGCCCTACGGCGCCTCAAAAGCGAAGTCGAGATAGGCAGCTGGCAGGAGATCACCGATTGGACCGATCACCGGATAGGCCGTTTATCCACGCACAGGCCGTTTATTTATAATTAATTTAAATATGCATATCAATAATAAAAACCAATTATAAAGTAAACAAAATATAAAATTTAATTTATATTTAATTAAAAGTATGTATATGTTTGTAATAAATTAGAGATCAGTGTTCATATCAACAAATTAAAATTACTATTACAAGTAATGGAAGAAGGGGGCAAAACTCTTCCGATCCTATACGGTTTCTGAGTTATTCCTCTTCGATAGTTGGATAGTATTTTAAAATGTTCAACATTGGGGTATAGTGTATGACACAACTATTATCAGGCGAAAATTGTTTATGTCGAATAATATTTAATGTAATAACGTGTTTTGGGAGGAAAGAAAAAAAAATGTAATCGTTGACATATTTTAGGTTCAGCATATACCTGGGTCCAGTTCTTTCAAATGAAATTGCTGACATATTTTAATTTGAATAACTTTTCAGCGCGTTCAGCAGGACCGATAGAGGATGTTATCTGAGGGTCGCTATGATACGTTGAGGGGTCCAGGGCAGAGTACTAGTGGAGGACTGGTTCAGAAGCCTACTTAAGCTCCTGTAATCTAAGCTATTATTTATTTATGGAGAAGTCGTTCCAGGAGATTTCGCACCACTTACCTGGAGATTTCGTACCACATATATACAACACACAACCAAAGGTCACATAGCAGAGAAAAAGAACAATTAATTTCTACAGTAAAAACACATACAAACTAATTCAGTCTATTATTCTAGTCACTCAGTTGGATTCCATGAATTGACTTAAAATGAAATGACAGTATAATTGCGACTATAGATATTCTCAATTTATAATCTATATTCAATGGTAATTGTTAATATGGAGTGAGATAATGCAATTTTAAGCAGGCTCGTGAAGCTCCAAAGTAAAACAAAATTATGTGTTATGACCGAAACAAAACAGCGCGAAATTTGATACTGAAACATAATTCCTTAAAAACTGTTTGAATGGACTGGATTACGTGCATCAAAAGTTGAGATTAACGTTTAGATAAATAATTTTCAAGCTGTTTTCGAGGCCTTTGAATTTTGACTAACAAATATCCTATTTGAATACAAATTAACTAGTATATAGAGCGTAGTCCTCTCTGAGTGTTTGTTCTTGGACACATTTGGTAGGATGTGACTATTAAGGGCCACAGCAGGTTATACTACGGTAAACCATATTCAGAAATAAATTCATGTTGTACTGCCTGTCATATTTTTGTTTGGATTTATCTTGCTTACTAGTTAAGAGGAGGCTAGAAGGGGGTCCATTAACAGATTAACACTTTTTTTATTTTTCCCAAACAGATAATTTAAAATAATGAAAACACATAACAGCATGAGAAAACAGAAAACAGTGAGTTACAAATTCGAAAAAACAGATAACAGCAAAATCTCATCGAAGGGCAATACTATTAACAGCAAACAGAGTTTTTATTTTCATTATAACAGTTAACAACAATGTCAATGTGATAACAGCTAATGGTTGAAAAACAGTTCTTAGTTACCTTTAAAAAACTAGTTAACACTTGTAAAAATGTCCAAGAACACATTAACAGAAAAGATCTTGACCCTCCCCACCTTAGTTAACAACTATATGAGTTGAAACTTATTATGTCCGACTAAAATCACTTAGTCTATTATATTTTGTTACGAATATCTTATTAATAATCATTGTAAATAATGAAACTTTTAAAATAAATATTCGATATTAACATTTTCCCTAATTAAAATTGCAACCCCACCCATCGATTTTGATTTGTATGTGTTATACGTTGGATTTATTCAAAATGCAAACCCGCAAAAGTTTCACCACAACCCCACCTTCGCTTTATATTTTCAATTGCTGCTATTATTTGTTTTTTTTTATATTGGAGTTCAACATGTAGTTGCATGATTTGACAAAATGCCTGATGACTAGAGATGAAAGTCACGTCACTGTAATAAGCCACCGAGTTTACCTGATCGACCTTTTCACAATTGATTCATCCGGTACCAATAGGAATTCAAATATGGCTTATAGTCATTGGTGAGATTTGGGTACCGAGGGTCGACGTTCTTGTTTAGCCTGATAGGTTTAACATGGGAACAATTTTACTATAGACAGATTTTTCGGCAGTCTGTACCATCTCGTTTTCAATACATACATTGTTTTATTCCCCTCGCATTAGCGGGTGGTATATAGTGATGGGGGTGTTCGTCCGTCTTTTCGTCCATCCGTTACACTCTCTCTTATGCGCAACTCCTCCTACACTTACACAGAGTCTTTGTCACAGAGTGCCATTGTGCATCTGATATTTAAAATTTTGATAGGAGTGATATTTGGGGGTTCCCATAGAAAAACACGGACTTAGCCATTGACATAATGGAAACGGGGTATCAAAAAAATTGTGAGCATTGCTCAGTTTTTAGTTTTCTTTAGTCTTTTTCACTCGAAACTTTAAACCCACATATGATACAACATGACAAATTCCGTATCACATGGTGTCTGTGGATTTTGCTACGTAAATAAAATAATGAGTTGATTTTGAGATCAATAATTATTTCACGTAAAAGATTTGTTTAATATTTTACAGGAAATTATTTAAATTATAGAAATACATAAAGTTGTATATATTTAAAGGGGGTCCGATCGATAGTCCGACAGTCCGTTGGTCCGACAGTTTGTTAGTCCGACAGGTCGTTAGTCCTACGGTTCGATAGTCCGACAGGTCGTTAGTCGACGGTTCGATAGTCCGACAGTTCGATAGTCCAGCGGAACATGGAGATTTTTTTCATTGTCTGGTTTCACGTTGTCATATATTTGTCTACTTTTTTTTATATTTGAGATTTACCATCATCGTTCAGTAGCTGTGTCGTTATCGTTCATGTTTGTTGAAAACATTCGGGAAGCCTATGTGTAGAGGAAACCGGACTCGAAAATTGAGGGGCGGGAACCAGTTGCAAGTGGGACTGAAACAGTGAGGATCAAGGGTAGGAATTGAGTCGAGGGAAGATAATTGAGTATCGTAACCTATTTGTATATGTATTTTTTTGCTTGGGCATCCAGCGATAAATTTGTTTAGAATTACATATATACATGCAAATCGTGTTTTTTGGGGGTCTTTTACAGTACCCCATGTCAATGAACTATTCTTTTATCGTATATACATGAAATCATATAGTTCGACTGGCTCTCTCAACCATGTTTATATCTAGTTACATATGCATATGAATTTAACCATTCTGAATTAATGTGTTGTGTTTGTTATTTATCCCTGTGTTTGGCCCTTTGAATAGGAAATAGGCATATTTTAATTGAATTTGATTTATCCCTGTTCGAACGTTTTGGTTACGTGTACAAGAGACATATAATTACATAATTATATGTCTCTGCGTGTACTTTTCTTTCAATACTTTTGGTTTTTGACCTTCCAATGTTTTGATTCAAATGCTGCTGAAAAGAGTTTACTCCTTGAAATATGCACATACAGCATAACTAAATCACCCGTTTTTTATACCGCTTTGGTACCTTATATTAATGGGGTAATATTTCGTGTTGTTCTTAGATGATTTTGTTATGGTAATGTGTTTATTGTGTATTTATTTTTGCATTGGGTTTTGTGAAATGAAAATCCGGGTAATAAAATGATAAAAGTCGAGCAGTGGGCGAGGATGGAAAATATTTTCTTAACAGTTTCCACAGCAACTTCTTATGGTTTCTGAATAGCACCAGAATAGAGTTCATTGGTCACATGCATGCTGTCTGTTTTCCATTGTGGACTTTTAAGATATTGGATTCGATTTCAGCCCCTACTAACTATATGTGAGTTGAGAATATTCTCAGACTTTCAATATTTTTTAATGTTTTGTGTCGCCGGGCCTAGGTCACCTACTTCCCGTTTAAATACATTCTGCCTTTTTTGTTCTTTTACCCGTTGTTAGTTTTAATATTGCAACATTTTTGAAATGCAAAACGAACAGAACTTGAAATTTAATTCCTTGTGAGGGAGCCTGTATATTCATTAATTTTCAGTAGGCCATTTTGAGAGAAATTTCAGACTTGAACTTGTATCGTTTCTATAATTGTCAAAGTCGATCAACCAGAAATTCAAAGCCGAACGATAAGGGCGCATCTGTAATGGTCTAGCACTGATGGATATACATACCAAGTTTCACTAACAAGACTAATAGCTCCTACGATATACAAGTGCTCTAGGTTTACATTTCAAAATGTCAAAGTCAAAAAGATGTTAATGCAGCTATGCAAAGCTACACTACATACATGTATACCAAGTTTCATCATATCCAAGCCTTGTAAAGCAACAACTTTGTTTTGATTCGCTGTTCAACTGCCGAGAAGTATAGAAAAAAACCAGAAGGAGTAAATGGCGAAAAAAGTTAAGCTTTGAAATAAAATACGTTATACTTTAAACGATTCAGGTAGTTCTAATTGTGAGTGGAAATATATAACTCGTCGTTAAATCACATCAACTGTTAAACTGTACTCAACAAGTTTGGCCCCCCCCCCATGGGAGATCAGAAAAAGATTATAGGCTTTTTTTATAATTACTTTATTATTACATTTTATTCCTAATTATATGTAACATTTATTCTTAGACACAAGTTTCAAACGTTAAAGTCCAAACTGAACGATGCCATAGCATTCCAATATTGGTCTAAATTCCGCACCCCCTGGTCATAGTCCTGCTGTAGTCTAGTTATTCTCTATGCTAGGTCCCTCCACTTTTTCTTCCGTTTCGGTGCCGGTTCTCCGTTGTCAGTAGCCTCCACAGTATTCTCCAGCGTGGCCTGTTGATCCTTCAGACATCTGATGAATGTCCATAGTGAGGGGTGACGCACTGCCACAGCTTTGTTCTACATTCTGTGATAGCCTTTGAAAAATATATGCAGTTATTATGCTTTTTTTCAAATTTATGATCATATTAGTTCACGCCATACTAATTTACATTGTTTCTATGATTGTAAAATATCCCTTATATATTTTATATAGTGTTGCTAAGGCATAAAACATCAACTCGATCACTCACTCAGATAGTAAAATATAACCGTAGTTCAAACCTTCTGAGAGCAATATATTTATATAATACACGTACTATTAAACGTAACACTAAAAACATGGAGCCGAAATAAAAACGAAAATTTTCAAGTTTATATTAAAATGTTGCTGCGGAAATTCCAACTGCCATGAGTTTTTATTTTTATTAGTTGTTAGTTCAGGCAGAAGTTAGGCCATTGGGGTGAGAGTAACAAAACGTTTTTCACCAATTCTCGTGTATTCAGGACATTTTGTAATAACTAAAATAACAAGAAGCTGCTTACAAAATATCAAAAGCTAGAATAATATAAGCTGAGAAATCTGTTACGAAAAAAAAAATGTGACGAACGCACGCACGGACGACGGACGCCCGGCATTTCTATGTTCCCGCTTTTAGTTGCGGCGGGGGACAATTACGGGACATTGCCACAAAATGGAGTGGGTCCGATTTTTACTTTACAATAAACTTACTTTCAACGTAGTTATTTGTTCTGTTGTTTATGTCTCTGTCATAGACATTCCACATCTGGGGAGGGAACATTCCATTGGCGTGCAGGTAGTTGTTCTCAAAGAAGTCCAGGAAATTGGTCAACTCCTGAAAACGTCTACACAATCGAACAGCATTCCTAGATGTTCTCAGCAGTCGGAAATTCTGACGCACTACAGCCAGCGGTAGATATCTAATGGCCATCACCTTTCGAATGACTTTTTTCAATCTTTGGTTCTGACGGAACTAAGCTAAGCCTAAATTTTGCACTTTTCTCCACAAATTCTGGTTGAAATGGAAATAGCACCCGCTTATTTGTGCTCTTGGCAGTTCTGTCTCGACTGCCGTTATTATGGCTTGCTCAAAGTCGCACAAAACTCTTCTAGGTCTCCATCTGTGGTTAGTAACTTCCCGAATTTTTCCCTTTAAAACTTGAAAGACGTGTCTGTAATCTGCAATTGTTCTACTAACCATCAGGCAGTTAACAAAACACAGAACACGATTTGTATTCATTCCATGTATGGTAAAATACTGCTGATAAGGTCTTGGACATGTTCTAAAAGTCCCATCACAATAGATTTCGTGGCACTGTTGTAAGTTTTTCAAATTATCTTCAGTTGCATTTACAAGGACTCTCCATTCATTGTCTTTGTACAAGAGAAACTTTTCTTCAGACCATGTTTGTTTCCACGTTCCGTGTATTGAAACATCATCTATTGTAAGCGGCACTTGAGGTACATGTTCTAGTCGGGCGCGGGTCATAGACGACCGGACTCGATGGAATTCCGGTATGTGTTCAACATCTCACCCTCCTCTAGCGTAGTTTCTGGCAGCGTTATCATAAACACGCTTCAAGGAAACAATTGGATCCTGTCTGATGTTTTTGCGCAAAGTGTGCAGTGTTTTGTATTACAATATCGTTCTCCTCGTGGGTATGTTCATTTTCGTGCAGTATACGGATATTCGGTACCTCATCGTCAAGAACGAAGACTGGTCTGCAGATTTGCTCTACACTCTGTACGCCAACACCGCCAATAGATAGCCTTGTCTACGGACTCTATTTTTCTTATATTTAAACCCATTGTGTATTAGGACTTTGCCTCCGCGGTTCCCCGTGATGATTCTCGTTGTCATTTTAAGATACGATACAACTTAGAGTTTTGGATCATTTATATATGCCATAGTCGTGGGAAGTTTTAGATGGCATGGGATGCCAATTTTCAAGGGATATTGACACTTCCGAAACACAAAATTCGTGAATGAAAAACGTTGTAAAAAACGTTGCTGAAGAAAATGTCAATTTTGATGACACGTTATGATATACTTGGCAGTAGTAAACGTCTACAGCGATTGGTCAAAATAACGTTCGATTTCGGTCACGTATTTGTAAATTAATTTACGTTTTACTTCATTTTAGATCTTTTATTTTTATTTTTTTTTACACGAAATAACGTACATGCATACATGTGTATACGAAAACTACATTACTGTTTTTAATAAAACAAAAAGACATGTAAATAATTTTTTCTGATTTCAAATAAAATGTGATGGAAAACAAATAAATATACATACTAGATGACTCTGGCGAGGTTGAGAATGAAATTCTTTTTTTATTCAAATGCTCTTATTATGATAGTACAAATTTCAACAAAATTATCACAGAGCATTGCGTTTACTTTAACCCACTTGATTTACAAGCAAAGTTACTTTGGTTATTATCATGGGAGAATGAATAGATTTTATCCCAATTATGTACCTGTAGTACCTTGCTTATTTAATTGTTAATGGTACACCACTAAAGGTGTTATAGTTTGTTCTCCTTATGTTTTTTTTTTGTTGATAGTGACTAATTATTTTGTACTTTTATTTATTTATTTTTTTTACAAAGGCATTGATGTTCTGCACTAGACTCGAGGTGGAATGCTCTCTGTTACGAAATGCAGATCTTCAATGTCCAACTCAACTATAACTTCGTAATCTTGCGATTCTGCATCAGTCATGAGGTGGTATACTCTTGCCCTCGAAATGTGGCTGGAGTATATCCATAAGCACCGTCCCTTGGTGACTTGTAGTATTGCAACTGCAATAAATACACTTAGTCCTATAATAAACAGAGGGCAAAAAAATATATACAAAATCTCTCATTCTCTAGATCTTCTGTTATAAAAGGAGAACCTCGCCAGCGTCATATATTATTTATTAAATTTCTCTGTTTGTCTTATTAAGATCTGTGAATGTACATGTATGTCATTAAACGAATCATGATTGTTACTTGTAATAGCCCCCTGTGGGACCTTGATTTGCAAATAAAAAAATCTTATCTTATCTTATATAGTTTTAACACAAGCGAGGTACAGATGGGAAAAGCGGAGGGAAATGAAAACCGACTTGAGTTTCCGTCAATACGAGATTATGTTTCTGTGACATAATTTTTGAACTCCTTCATAGAATTTTATTAAACTTACCACATTAAAGCCACATGTAATAGTCAATATGACATTCCCTTAGCTGAACAAAGGTTAATGTATTACAGACTTTATCAAAAAGGGGGCTTTGAACATTTTTTTTGTTGTCATTTACAAGGTAAATGATACTCCTTCCTCATTATTTTCCCCACAGCACTGGATTAGAACGCCCTGTCAGATTGATTGATTGTTATTTGCTTTATATTCTGCAGTCACGTGATACTTCAGCCATAATCAACAAAAGTTTACAAGTATCAGCTGCGGATCCATAGGGGTTGTCCTGGGGTTGAATCCCATATATCCTTAGAAAGTTTTGTTATTTTCGGGCATATTTTCGGCACAATTCGCCTGGAACCCCACCTTTCAAATAATTCTGGATTCGCTCATGATGACAGTACTCTACTTTTTACGTAAAAATTGGCACAGGATAATCGTAACCTGTGCCATATTGTTGGATCCTTTCATGTTGACCTTTTCTTATATCCGGTTATCTTTTACTCCAAAGACGTTGAGGGTGTCTATTACTCTTAGAAGAGGATGGATTTGGTTATCACAAGTAAAACAGGTGTCCAGTTAATTCTAGTTGTCGGACTATCGAACTGTCGGACTAACGAACTGTCGGACTATCGAACTGTCGGACTAACGAACTGTCGGACTAACGAACTGTCGGACCAGCGAACTGTCGGACTAACGAACCGTCGGACCAGCGACATAGACCCATTTAAAGATATGTTAAAATACTGTTAAAAAAGAAACGAATAGCCCTTTTTTCAAAATGCAAATTATATATTTTACCATCTGTAATGAAATTTTGTATTTAATCATTTTTTACACGTAATTTTTACCTTTAAAGGCCTGTTAATTTTAATTTGGCATTTGACTCTCTAAAAGTTCAAATCAGTTATATCGCCTTGAAATTTAGCAAACGTTCTTCCCATGTTACTCGAAATATCGTCTCCCTACCGGTGTATCCCAAAGTGAAATTGCACGAACTGAAAACTTAAACCAGAGCACAATTTCTCGGCTGTGAAACAGATTCCAGCAGACTTGCTCATTCTATGATGGCCAAAGAAGTGAGCAACCTCGCAAAATTCGTCATGATTGCTACATCTGAGTCTTTATCTACGGATTCGAACAGCCACTGCAGTCGAAATACTTGGATTGAGAAGAATAAGCTCGCACGCAGTCCTCAACCTTCTTCAACATTATTGCATGCATTGAAGTGTGCAATGGTGCAACAGATCGAGGGACTGGACATTCCACAACAGACGTAGAAATGGTTTCAGCGAGTTTCGCGTTTTCTGCTACAGAAACGTGATGGGAGAATCCTTGTATATCGGAGCATGAATGAACGTTTCTCATGTGTTCAAGAAGTTGATAGGTTCGGTGGAGGTAGCGTCATGATATGGGCGGTAATTTCTGGTGATAGTCAGATAGAACTGGTACATGTCATAGCTACAATAATGTAGCTCCCTTTTTATGGAAATAGCTACAAAGAGGTCCATGTTATGGAGTAAAAACTCTCTTAGGATTTATACATATCTTCCGCTATTAAACTGAACTGCTTTTTTGTTTAATAATTACTTTTTCCTTTCTCCGCCGTTCAGATGACATTTCTAAAATGTGTAAATCATTTTAACACTTTAAATTAACATAAAAAAAGAGCTACATGTAACTACTACATGTCCATGCAATTTATCCGCTCAAAGGTACAGAGACAAACTTCTCCAACTTCACCTAATACCGACAGAGGGAGGTGTTCCAACAGGACAATGTCATACCTCACACAGCATTAACGTGCTACCATTGCCTTCCATATCACCGGATTAAACTCTTATAGGACAAGCTAAATAAACGTGTGCGCGAGGCGTCAACCTCCCACTCAGACCCTCGATCAGTTACGTCAAGGAAAGGCGAACTTCCATTTAAAAAACGCAAGAAAATCGATTGCCTCTATGCCCAAGAGATGCAGAGCAATGTTGGCAGCTCGAGGCGGTCATACACGGTACTTACTTAAACGTGACCAGAAGTATTTTTAACTGCGATAAAAGTATGTAATCAAAGACAATACTGGGTGCAATAGCGATTATTAGCCCAGTACAGTTATGAACAAATTTTCAATAAATTACAAAAGAAATTATAATGAATTATACTTTAGATTGAATCAGTTTCTGTTAACATTAATAAATTAATCATATATTGCACTGATGTAGTTAATTATAAATGGAGATGCTTAAAGTTATATATACATATTGGTGCAAGTGAATATATTCCTTTATGAATTTCATTAAAATGACGTTCTACATAAAAGTAATAGTAAATATTGATTGATTGATTTACCCATAGCAAGCAGCATTTTTATTATATTCAAGAACAAAGTATAAAGGGGAAGGACCAACTGCATCGCATGGGTGTGGTAGATAATTTTAACTGCCACTGTACAAGTATAAAAAGTTATGTACGTACGAAAATACTTTGCCATTTGTATTGGCTCGTCTTTAAATCTAAGGCAGGGATGGCGCTTCCGAGGTCATTAACCTATTGGATGGCTCTGTGCAATTCTAACCTAACGGGCGAGACATCTAAATTTTTATCTTAAAAATCTTTCGCTTGAAACATCATATATGGCGCATAACGCACAGAAGGCTAAATTTAATAAAAATGAAAATAATTTATAAAATAAAAATGGAGAAAAAAGTATAGATGTCCACATAGATTTTACAGAAATACAATATTAAAGTTTAAGAATTTTTTTTTAACTTCATTTTGAATGTTTTTGTCACATTATAACTTTAGGAAGTGCTTTGACTGTGAAGAAATTGACCTGAAAAATTTTGTAATGCCATACCTTTCAAAATATCCAGCTCTCAGGCAATTGCAGTTTAAAGCAAAAGCAGAAACAAAAGAGAAAATTTAGACTATTTTTTATGTTGCCATGTTTTGAGGACAAGATAATGACCATATCCATGATCTCCATAATATAACATTACAATTCACAATTAACTCTGTTTATTGATCCAGGTAGGGGAGGAGGGTCTAATACAAGTACTTGGATGTAAAAAAATATCATAAATGTTACGTTGTTTAATTGCATGTTTTTTTTAAGAACAGAATACAATATTAGTAAACATCAACATCATCTGAGAAGTGCAACAGTCTTTGGATTCCTTATGTAATAATTTTTTACGTTCATATACAAATGAATTTATAAAAGTGATTAAAAAATTAACAAATTTCATGCAACCAGACTTTAAACACACGAATGTTGCTATTAAAATGACAATCATGGAAGTTATATATCTGATTATTTTTTTAATAATCTACCGTTATTTGTTTAAATTGCTTGAGGATATCAAAAGGTTTTGTGCGGTCCTATCAAAGGTGCTATTGATATAAATTTATGTTAACCTGACATCTTAATGAATAGCATAAATGTTTACGAGGTGTTACCACAAAATGGTCCATGGTAGTCGTTTTTAATTAATGTTATGATTACCGTTAAAATTAGTTAATTAATAAACTCATTGCCACTATACAGTCTTTTCAATCTTAAGAAAACTATCAGATACACCTACATCTGAACTCAGATTCAATTTTTTATTACTAGAAGTGTATAACTAACAAGATAGTAAGGATCTTATTGGAATAGATGTAACCGCTTTTTTTGTATGCCGACGATACGGGGTTTCAAGGGGTACTTCGTCTTCCTCCCTTGTAAAACTTGACGCCATGGTTTAGCTATAAATGACCATTTAATATCATTCAAATAAAAGTCGTGTAACACTTAAGTCAAGGTGTGCTTGATTCCAACTTCAATATACAAGAATGTGTGGCTGACAAAGGTAAGGGTTTTTAACGCTAGGTAAGGAGTCAATATATTTTGAAACTGGTTGGGAACTTTTAGAGGACAGGAGGCGTAACAAACGTCTCAATATGTTTTACTCAATTCATAACCACCTGTGCCCACAATACTTGTGTGATTTGATGCCACCCCTGACAAATCAGGTTTCAACATACAACCTGCGCAACAGTGATGATTATGTTATACCTCTATTTAGACTTAACAGAACAGAAAATTCTTTTTTCTATGCAACGGCTAAAGATTGGAATCAATTAAACATAGACACAAGAAATGCTAGAAACATAAATATTTTCAAAAAAATAACTAAACGACAATTGACAAAACCACCCGACTACTTTTATTCCGGTGAAAGGAATTTAAACATAATTCACACCAGGCTCAGACATGCGTGTAGTTCATTAAATGCGGATTTATTTCGTATATAAACGTAGTCCCTTCTCCGTCCTGTAGTTGCGGTCATCCATATGAAGATTGCATTCACTATCTTATGGAATGCACTTTGTACAATGTACATAGAAATGTTCTGTATGCTCAATTAGGCGGTTTTAACATAACGATTGAAATTCTATTGGCTGGTGACGGAAGACTTACATCTTACCAAAACTCGTATATATTCACTTGTGTTCAAAACTACATAAAACGAACAAAACGCTTTAAGTGATTATTTAGTGATTATTACTTGAACCCAATCCCTTTGAGAAGCCAGATCCCCTTGTGATTTTTTTTTTACTCTAAATTGTATTATCTTTAATTCATTTTATTCGTTTTTCGCTTTGTTTTGTTCCCTTTTTACACTTTTTTCTAATTTTGTATGTTTGTATAAGTGCTGTCCTTTAGCATTTCATTGTAAACATTGATTGTTTGGGAGAGGACCTCCATAATGTTGTTATAACTTATGCCCAATCCTTTTGCTTGTATTTGAGCAAATAAATATGTTTAAACTATCACTCCAACAAAATACTGAAATATTTCTTAAGGTGCAAGATTACATTTTGAAAAACAAGCGATAGCGATTTTTAGATTCTTAATAATTATATTTTTTCTTCTGTACCTACAATCTTGATAGTAGTTTCTATATTTTTTGAAATGTTGATGATGCTAATAATAATTATTATTTTCAATATTATAGCTATTATTATTATTATTATTATTATTATTATTATTATTATTATTATTATTATTATTATTATTATTATTATTATTATTATCACTTATTTATTTACTTATGTACTCCAGGACTTTGTTTTAAACTGATTTATGTCTTTCATTTTCAGGAGACGGATTTATTTAAGCTTTGTAGCTTGTTTCCGAATATGTATGTATGTTGTATGTTCTTTTGACTATACTGGTATGAATAGAAATAAAATGTTTAAACTAGTAAGGCCGAAAGATTATACAGAGTTTGTATTAATTCTTTTAGAGACTTTATTAAAACATGTTTATTTAATGACTATACAATTATGGCAGTCCAGTGCATCCAATATATTTTTCATGGAACATTTTAAAGAGATATTGACCAACGCCAACGACCGAGGTTGATGTCCTTTTTAAGTGTTCTATAATATACAATAAACGACTTTGATATAGGTCGCTATCAGGATTTATCAGCCAGACAAAATGTAATATTCACCGAACTGCTAGGCGAGGAGAATATACATTTTTGAGCGCTGAAAAATCCTGCTAACAACCGTATGTCAAAGGCAATAATTCTTTTTATTACATAAATAAAATCACCTTTTTCCCTTTATCAGAAAACAGAGGATGGTTACATTTTGTAATGCTGGTTACCCTGAATATTTTCTGTTAATACTGCATTTTGATGTCGATTTCCTGATCATCCTGAAATTCCGGTATCATCACATTTCAAATATTAAAAAGAGTTGAATAAATCAATAATTTTAATCTTTCTTTTTTACAGTATACATTAAAATTACAGAAATTACAATGACCACTAAAATAGAAATTTATAGTTTTGTTGGAACAGTCATGAAAAACAGGCTTAAACTGGTAAAAACACAGGTCAATATTGGATTCCGCTTGACTGCTTTGCAGCAGAATCGTGCACCAGACTAAAATTTCCATATTTTTTGTAATTTTAGTACTGTTGCGATTTATAGCTACCCGAAAGTTGTTTTAGAACAATAAAAAAAGCCGACAAATTCTATTCATGTAATAAGACATGATATCGTATCCATTGAGCTTAGTTAATTAAAACAAGCAACATTGGCTCTATGACATATCAAAATGTCCCCAAAATGCTTAAGTTATACGACTCAAATGTACTAAAACTAAAAATTGATTAAAGGGAAACTTCGCGAAAAAATGAAAATTTGATATGTTATTCTTCAACTAAAAAGAAACACATTTGCCTCTTGGTGTTTTGTCATATTTTCAGTGGTTACGTTTCTGCATTGAATTTACCGTGTAAAAAATGCACTTATGGAGGTCCGCCATCTTGTCACCATCTCGTCACTAGACATCCAAGTACCTTAAAAGTCGTCGTATGATAATAACGCGAAACGGTCATTAACAGAAGGTTGTACTATAAGACAAGGTTGTGGAAAGATTACGTTTCGTATTCCTGATCTATATATAAGCAAAAAAAAACCCCGACTTGTGTAACAAGTAGTTAACCAATTTAAAGACTTCTACTTAAGACTATTTCCACAGCAGCAACAACGGTAAACGGAAAGAAAGTAACAGTTTTGATAGGAAAAAAGTCCATAATTATTAATTAAATTGAAAATTATTCGTATTATTATTTTCAACTTAATAAGATTAAGCAACTTATTGAACGAAACTTTTTTATACAAAATATTTGTGAAGTTGACTATTTAAGAAATAACGGTCATTAAATGAAATATTTTTAAATACTCTGTTTCAAGCATCAAAATTTCACTTCACGTTTAGTACATTTATAATAATTATTATTGTTATTAGTATAATTATTATTACTGGTAACATATATTGTGGGGTCCGTAGAAATACCGCAAACTACTAGTTAGTGCACTAACAAGGAGAAAAGTGCACTAACAACATGAAGGATAACAATAATCACCACAAAGAACATATACTATCAAAGAATAATGCATAAATAAGGTTTTTACCAAGTTTGGTAGTTTTTTATTATGTAGTTATAGAGATATTTGTATTTTTATCGGCACGTGCCGATTTTTGTTTTTTTAATTAGCGATCACCTGTGTAATGTGTTCACTCAACCGAAGATCAACAACACAACTGCACTAATGAGATGATAGAAAGTTTTGAATCATGAAAAATGTAATTCCATTAACACATTAACTAGAACTTATAAACAACATTGATGTTTGATCCTAACTAATTTAAGATAATTTATAAACAATATATACACTCTAAGCATGGTACAGTGTCATTTGACAATAATTTTCGAAAGAATAAAAATTATTTTGTTTTTACTAATTTAGTTAAATGCTCTTGTTGATATAGTTAAATAAATTTAAAAACCGTTATCTTCAAAGCACTGAAAACATTGAGTTATTATGAGTAAGTCACACAAATTTTATGTGAGGGGAAATATATATCGTATTTATTGTCATCCTTGAACAAATAAACAATGTGGAGTTCAGGTTATGACTACAACATACGTCTAGAAAGACCTCATGGCGTAATATATTTATATCTTTAAATCCTTATTGTGAAATATAACTGATTCAGAATTTCAATTCAGTCGATTTATTGGTATGTCCTATCTTTGTCAAAAAATATCTGTTAATCGTCAATACTCATTTTCTGCTATAAACATGATAAAATTAACACACATTTTTTATGGGTTTTTTTGTTTGAACGGTTTTTAACGTCATTTTCGGCAATTTTTCAGTTATATCATGGCGTCCAATTTTTATTGGGGTAGATGCCGGAGTACCCGGAGAAAACCCCCGACCTGCCGTAGGAAATTAAGATTGGAGTCGAGTACGCCCTACCTGCAGTGAGAATCGAACCCGCAATCTCATTGTTGACAGACCACGTGATTAATACTAGACGAACTACCTTAACCACTCTACCACCGAGGCCCCACATTTTTTATGAGATGAGTACTCTATGAGTGGACTATAAATAACTCCTATTGTAAAACTTATTATCCCTTTTTCTGTCTATGTCTATTTGTGGTTCAGAAGATATTTCGACCGAACTACGAGTTCTGCGTATATACAAATGGTTTTGAGAAAAAATAGGTACACAACTCTTCCAATAGCAAAAACGGGTATCACCAAATTATGTCTCGTCGACTCTAGACTGTGCTGCAAAGTGTGAGTGGTCATCTATTTGGACGAAGAGAATGTGACAGATTATGTTAAAAATAGGGTTGCCGATGACTAAAGAACAACGCACTGCTGAATTTTCAAGACTTTATGGTGACGATGGCATTTTAATGGCAAACGATTTGACAGACTTTAACGCAAAATCTCTTCTGTTGTGCAATTACTTTCCGATTTTTGCTGACTACTTTAATAAAAGACTGAAGACACGACTTGTCTTGTATCTGGTTTGTTATTATTATTAAAATTGCTTAAATGTGATCAATTGTGTTTTAATTACGTTCACATAAGGTTTCCACAACCACATAATGATCTCGATACAATTACGCAATTATCTTCGGTTGAGTGAACACATTATACAGGTGAGCGGTATTAAAAAATTAAAAAATCGACACGTGCCGATAAAAATGCAAATATCTCTAAAACTACAAAATGAAAAAATACGAAACTTGGTAAAAACTATATTTATGCATTATTCTGTGATATTATGTGTTGTTTTTGGTGATTACTGTTAATCTTCATGTTGTTAGTGCACTTTTCTCCTTGTTAGTGCACTAACTAGTAGTTTGCGGTATTTCTACACACCGTATATTGTGCGTGTGCGTAACACAGTTTCCAAACTTTTACATGTTGTGTATATTTGAGTTAACGTGTAAGTTTTACGTTTCCTGTGACTTGGCATCTAAAGGTATTCGAAATCTTATATACATCCTGTGTTCTGACACTTCGGTGTATTCAAATCATACCTGAACTTGGCAGGAGGGGGTGTGCCTTTCTAATTTCGAATTACATGATTAACCTTTAATTTGGTTAGCTTTTGAAAAAGTCCGAATATTCATACTTCAAAGTCGGCGTCAAATGATCTAGTAATTGCAATAAACATCATGTTTGTTTACCTGCTAATTCTGTTAATTACCTTTCATAAACGTGTAATGATTTACCTGTAACATGTTCACGTCCAGGTACAACTGCCGTTTCAAGACGTGCAAAATTATCCACGGAATTTTATTTTATATATAAAAATAATCATATAAATATATCTTTTATTACAACTATTATTTAGGTAAATTATATCTGAGTTAAATAAAGACAGGTTAAAATTTGTGTCTAAAAATATTTTTATTAAAACAAAGATCATTAAAACATTAAGAACGTATTTGGTAATCTTATGTTGTCAGCCGGTCATTGGTCATCGCCACAGTTTATATATTCTTCAAAGAGCTAAGGCAGAAAAACATATTTTTAAACTGGATTATTTATCATATTTACTGGATAATTACATTTATCACGTCACAAACGCAGTCACGTGATAAAATACTGTCAATATGGCGGCCCCCATACACAAAATTTTACCACCTTTAATCCACTCTAGAAGCGTAACGGTAAAGAATACAATAAAACATCAAAAGGCAATTATAATTCTCTTTATTTGAAGAATAACATATCAAATTTTCATTTTTTTGCGAAGTTTCCCTTTAATGAATAGTAGAAACATTCAACACAATGAATACGAATTCTCTATGTTGAATTTGTTTTCTTCTTCAATCCAAATTAATAAAAAAACTCACTTTATTTTACCTGTTTTGCCGATGTTTTTCTGCACTTTTTTCTTCATTATTTTAGGTACATTTACATGTGAATTTATTCCACCACAAGTCATATATCGGAACAACAGAAGCTTGTCGTGTTCAATATGATTTTCCTTTAGCGGGGAACATAACTTATATCCCAAATAGTAGACGGACAAAATCCCCCCGGACAAAATCCCTTCCGTGTAATTTAGCATAGGCGGACAAAATCCCCCTCATTAAATTTACCAGGCGGACAAAACCCCCCCTGAAAATTTTTCAAGGCGGACAAAATCCCTCCCGAATCGGATTATGGTAATTCGATAAGTATTGTGCATCGTGTTATATATTTTTTACTTGATACTTGAAATGATGAATGAGACAAAGTTTAAAACATGGTTATTATTTTTTTCACTGAAAAGCATTGAGTCGATATGGTTTGCGTTGTACGATATGTGCTAATAAAGGAACCTCGCCATTTGATCCCTTTCATTATTATTTACCGGAAAAACAATTCAAGTTATTGAAATAAATTATACCATTATTTTACTAAATTTTAACTTATTATATAGTAAAATCCATACCCGTTTCAATTTTCTATAAGATATAGAGAATGTTTTGCTCAAGTAAGCGATATTCGTTTGATCATAAACATATTAATTAACAAGCCACCAATTAAGCACTGCAAATGAGACAAACAATTATTATTATTATTAAATAATTAAAAATCTGGGGGTTTTTGAGTAAAAATATAAGGTCATTTTTAAGGTTGATCTGTATATGTACGAGACTGTATGGTGTGAACATTTAAAAAACATGCATTTAAAAAAAATCATATTCGGGAGGGATTTTGTCCGCCTTGAAAATTTTACAGGGGGGATTTTGTCCGCCTTGTAAAATTAATGAGGGGGATTTTGTCCGCCTATGCTAAATTACACGGAAGGGATTTTGTCCGGGGGGGATTTTGTCCTACACTCATCCCAAATCACTGGGCTAATCAGGATACACAACAGAAATAAAAACTCGACATTTTTTTTGTTGAAGATGTAAAACCGCAAAAATTAAAATCAGCAAAAATAAAATATCAGAATTTCAATCCCAATCCGCCAAAATTTCACACCGCAAAAATTACCGGTTATACGGTATTGTTTTTGCTCAGTTTCTTATTGATTTTCCTACCAGAGTGTGCCTGGCACGTTTTTTTTGTAGAACGAGTCTCGGGATCCTCATGAAACTTTGCACAAACATAGAATGCCATTTCTTCTTGTGCACTTTCAAAATGGCTGCAGCTGAAAATCAAAGTACATTCCTCAGATCTCAGGAATGGTTAAAGCAATTTCAATGAAATATTGTAAACTAAAAAGGTTGACTATCCTGAGCATTTGTAACGAAGAAATTTGAAGCGAACACACCATTCTGTAAAGGCAGCCGCTTCAAAACACTTCCACCCAAACGTCAACTTTTTCCGATTACAACGATATTGGATATTTAGGTAGATTTTAATGCACAAACTTAGAATGACATATGACTATGTTTGTAGATGGGAGGGGACATTTTGTGACTTGCTTGCATTCACAATCATCATTAGTTGTTTCTTGTTTTAACTGCCAATTTCTTATTCTTTATTTTGAATTTGTTTTTTAACCATTATTTACTTGTTACATATTCTTGTTTTGTTTTTATGTTATGACACCTCCATATTACCATATAATATATTTGGCATGAATGCATGTGAACAACTTTAAGATATAACATTTCATTTGAAACCAATATTATTTCTTAATATCGAACCAAAATTCCCTGCTCGGTTATTCGTGTTTTTTGTGGAATCTTTATTATCTACGCTATCGCACTTGTCCATTATAAGAACAACAATTTCTAGGACAAGATACGGAAGAGTATTCAATAGAGAAAAAGACAATACATAGGCTTAAACAAAAGAGGACAAATACAGTGTACCAAAACAGACACACAACACAAAAACAAAAAAATAAAGTGACACGAACCCCACTAAAAAGCGGCAGTGTTTCCAGGTATGCAACTTCTGCTACATGCGTGGCACCCGTCGTGGCAGTCAGGTTAAATGCTGTAAATATCTATATCCGGGGATATTAATTGTCCAGTAAACAGGAGGGAAAATGGTACGACAAAGTCAATGGTCATTTGTGACACACAAAGTGGGTACGGTTTTAATGCGTCGAAAACAAAAAAGTAGAAAATCGTAAACACACTGTGACATAAAATGACATGTCCATAATAATTTGATTTTATCATTTCATAGTTCTGATTTTAAACAAAAAAGTTGGCATTTCTCTTTTGTACTTCTTTTTTTTTTGTTGTTGTTGAAATAACACAAGGTCAGTTACTGTACCTTTTGTTTGATATGTATACATAACATTTATCGTTTTGGTGTGCTGAAGCAGTAAAATGCCGAAATTTGATACAGCACATGTTGCTTCATTTTTTTTCCACGTGTGGATAATATATGAAATATATTACTCTGTAATAGCAAACATTCAAAGTCTATAAAATCGTAGACGTCGACAATCCGCTTAAATTTTTTGTTCTCTTCGAGTTACATGTTTACTTATGGAAAGCGAAGTTCACAATTTTATGTAAGATATTCGAATGCAGTTTGAAAACGATAAATTACTATTAAAGTGAAAGTTATAAATGGGTGTCATCAAAGATACAAATTTTCAAAAATTTGCTTAACCAGACACGCTTGTTTCAATTTAATCATAACAAGAATAGCATTTGATGCTATTTGATTAAGGTAAATATGAACTATACTTTTGGCTGTGTTAAGTTAAATTCGATATCAAATATATTATGTAAATTTATAAAAATTTATAATTTTATACATTTATAAAACAAGTGTGGACTGTCAGCACGCTCACAAAGGGATACTACCCGCTTCGCTTCAAGTCCAATTATCTCCCTTTAATAATATCCGACAGCGACGAAAATTCTTCATGCACATCTACATATGATGTACTTCCTTCATGTAAAGTTTCATCAAAATCTGTCAAACGGTTTAGGAGGAGTTGCGCTTACGAGGTCTCGCACTGAATACTATATTTAAAATGTCTAAGTCCTATATCTCCCCTTAATAATATCCGACAGCGACGAAAATTCTTCATGCACATCTACATATGATGTACTTCCTTCATGTAAAGTTTCATCAAAATCTGTCAAGCGGTTTAGGAGGAGAAGCGCTTACAAGGGATGTGGACAGACGGACATACAGACAGACAGACAGACGACAGACAGACAGACAAGGTGATTCCTATATACCCCCCAAACAAGTTAGCGGGGGTGGGGGTTTACTTAGAACAACAATTCCTTCTTTATTAATCGGAGTGGAGTGGGCAGAGAGGGTAAACGGTTCATAATGTGCATGAAAGACATCAGCCGGAAAAGACTATAAAATATTTAGTTATATTTATAAACAGTTCTAAAAACTAGTAAAAATCTCCACTTTTAACACCATACGATTACAAAATCTGTAATGAATGTTTAATTCCAGCTGCCTTGTCATTAGTAAGATTAAGGCATTATCATGGCTTTCATACTTAGTTTTATTGTAATTTTATTACCCATTTGTCACAATTACTTAGTTTTATTTGTTTAGTTTCCTTGTACATTGGAAATGTTGATAGAAAAGATGTAACTCTCTTATAGCACAAAACAATCAAATCAACTGGTGTAAGGTAGTAAATGCACGAGTAAGTGTTGATAGTTCTTTCATAGCAAAAGTTAAAAAGAATTTGTGATAAGACGACGATTTAAACAAATTATTGCAACACAAATGGCACAATTCAGTCGCATAAACTATTTGATATTGCGAGTTTTAATTTTACACATGATTTATGACAATAAAGAAAGAACTGAAAAATGGAACAGTTTTTACCGTTAATATCTTTTTTCCTTTTTTATTTTATTTTATTTTTTTTTGTAATCTATATTTCTTGGTTGTCGATTTTGCATAACATGCGTTAAAACAGAATATTGCTTCAGTGATCCTTCGGCTAGAAACTTATTAAGATTACAAAATTAGGCTTAGTAATGGGACCTCTGTAGCTACACAGGAAAGAAAATTGTCACAGGATATTTATTATTGTGTCAGCAGTCGTCAATGAGGCTAATGCGGGGGGGGGGACCAATCATAGTTTACGAAACTCAAATTGGTTTATTTAAACTTTGTAAGAATGAACGTTTATCTTTGTCCGCCTATTTTGGCAACATACCATCGTCTTTCGATAACAAAAAAAATACATGTGTTGGCATAGGCCTATTTGTTTATAATAACATTCCACCATTGCATTTGTAATAACATATTGGGGTCTTAAAGTACAATACCATTCCAAAAATAAATCAAATTTAGTAAAATAGATCATTCATATTCAATTGGCTTTAATCCTCTAGTAGCATCAATACCGTCAGGAACGAAGTCATAGAGACTATACAAAAGGAGGAAAATTGTCCGTTTCCACTCGACCAAATTACTCCTCATTTATTATATTTCATCAAGTGTTCAATCATTCTTTTTTCACATTCTTAGCTCAATGAGATACAAAAATGATCAAAATACAATGAAAGTGTATCAGAAGGAAAACGATTACAAAACAATTTACTATTTTATTTGAACTATATTCGTGGACAACGAAGGAACATAGGTCATTAATTAGACCGTTTCAATACTACTGTATATTAGCCCGTTCCAGGCCTAAAATTATGTTATATACATTTAATCCACGCCCAGACCGTTTCAATACTACTGTATATTAGCCCGTTCCAGGCCTAAAATTATGTTATATACATTTAATCCACGCCCAAACCGTTTCAATACTACTGTATATTAGCCCGTTCCAGGCCTAAAATTATGTTATATACATTTAATCCACGCCCAGACCGTTTTAATACTACTGTATATTAGTCCGTTCCAGGCCTAAAATTATGTTATATACATTTAATCCACGCCCAGACCGTTTCAATACTACTGTATATTAGCCCGTTCCAGGCCTAAAATTATGTTGTATACATTTAATCCACGCCCAAACCGTTTCAATACTACTGTATATTAGCCCGTTCCAGGCCTAAAATTATGTTATATACATTTAATCCACGCCCAGACCGTTTTAATACTACTGTATATTAGTCCGTTCCAGGCCTAAAATTATATGTTATATACATTTAATCCACGCCCAGACCGTTTCAATACTACTGTATATTAGCCCGTTCCAGGCCTAAAATTATGTTATATACGTTTAATCCACGCCCAGACCGTTTCAATACTACTGTATATTAGCCCGTTCCAGGCCTAAAATTATGTTATATACATTTAATCCACGCCCAGACCGTTTCAATACTACTGTATATTAGCCCGTTCCAGGCCTAAAATTATGTTATATACATTTAATCCACGCTCAGACCGTTTCAATACTACTGTATATTAGCCCGTCCCAGGCCTAAAATTATGTTATATACATTTAATCCACGCCCAGACCGTTTCAATACTACTGTATATTAGCCCGTTCCAGGCCTAAAATTATGTTATATACATTTAATCCACGCCCAGACCGTTTCAATACTACTGTATATTAGCCCGTTCCAGGCCTAAAATTATGTTATATACATTTAATCCACGCCCAGACCGTTTCAATACTACTGTATATTAGCCCGTTCCAGGCCTAAAATTATGTTATATACATTTAATCCACGCCCAGACCGTTTTAATACTACTGTATATTAGTCCGTTCCAGGCCTAAAATTATGTTATATACATTTAATCCACGCCCAGACCGTTTCAATACTACTGTATATTAGCCCGTTCCAGGCCTAAAATTATGTTATATACATTTAATCCACGCCCAGACCGTTTCAATACTACTGTATATTAGCCCGTTCCATGCCTAAAATTATGTTATATACATTTAATCCACGCCCAGACCGTTTTAATACTACTGTATATTAGCCCGTTCCATGCCTAAAATTATGTTATATACATTTAATCCACGCCCAGACCGTTTCAATACTACTGTATATTAGCCCGTTCCATGCCTAAAATTATGTTATATACATTTAATCCACGCCCAGACCGTTTTAATACTACTGTATATTAGCCCGTTCCAGGCCTAAAATTATGTTATATACATTTAATCCACGCCCAGACCGTTTCAATACTACTGTATATTAGCCCGTTCCATGCCTAAAATTATGTTATATACATTTAATCCACGCCCAGACCGTTTTAATACTACTGTATATTAGCCCGTTCCAGGCCTAAAATTATGTTATATACATTTAATCCACGCCCAGACCGTTTCAATACTACTGTATATTAGCCCGTTCCATGCCTAAAATTATGTTATATACATTTAATCCACGCCCAGACCGTTTTAATACTACTGTATATTAGCCCGTTCCAGGCCTAAAATTATGTTATATACATTTAATCCACGCCCAGACCGTTTCAATACTACTGTATATTAGCCCGTTCCAGGCCTAAAATTATGTTATATACATTTAATCCACGCCCAGACCGTTTTAATACTACTGTATATTAGCCCGTTCCAGGCCTAAAATTATGTTATATACATTTAATCCACGCCCAGACCGTTTCAATACTACTGTATATTAGCCCGTTCCAGGCCTAAAATTATGTTATATACATTTAATCCACGCCCAGACCGTTTTAATACTACTGTATATTAGTCCGTTCCAGGCCTAAAATTATGTTATATACATTTAATCCACGCCCAGACCGTTTCAATACTACTGTATATTAGCCCGTTCCAGGCCTAAAATTATGTTATATACATTTAATCCACGCCCAGACCGTTTCAATACTACTGTATATTAGCCCGTTCCATGCCTAAAATTATGTTATATACATTTAATCCACGCCCAGACCGTTTTAATACTACTGTATATTAGCCCGTTCCAGGCCTAAAATTATGTTATATACATTTAATCCACGCCCAGACCGTTTCAATACTACTGTATATTAGCCCGTTCCAGGCCTAAAATTATGTTATATACATTTAATCCACGCCCAGACCGTTTTAATACTACTGTATATTAGCCCGTTCCAGGCCTAAAATTATGTTATATACATTTAATCCACGCCCAGACTGTTTCAATACTACTGTATATTAGCCCGTTCCAGGCCTAAAATTATGTTATATACATTTAATCCACGCCCAGACCGTTTCAATACTACTGTATATTAGCCCGTTCCAGGCCTAAAATTATGTTATATACATTTAATCCACGCCCAAACCGTTTCAATACTACTGTATATTAGCCCGTTCCAGGCCTAAAATTATGTTATATACATTTAATCCACGCCCAGACCGTTTTAATACTACTGTATATTAGTCCGTTCCAGGCCTAAAATTATGTTATATACATTTAATCCACGCCCAGACCGTTTCAATACTACTGTATATTAGCCCGTTCCAGGCCTAAAATTATGTTATATACATTTAATCCACGCCCAAACCGTTTCAATACTACTGTATATTAGCCCGTTCCAGGCCTAAAATTATGTTATATACATTTAATCCACGCCCAGACCGTTTTAATACTACTGTATATTAGTCCGTTCCAGGCCTAAAATTATGTTATATACATTTAATCCACGCCCAGACCGTTTCAATACTACTGTATATTAGCCCGTTCCAGGCCTAAAATTATGTTATATACGTTTAATCCACGCCCAGACCGTTTCAATACTACTGTATATTAGCCCGTTCCAGGCCTAAAATTATGTTATATACATTTAATCCACGCCCAGACCGTTTCAATACTACTGTATATTAGCCCGTTCCAGGCCTAAAATTATGTTATATACATTTAATCCACGCTCAGACCGTTTCAATACTACTGTATATTAGCCCGTCCCAGGCCTAAAATTATGTTATATACATTTAATCCACGCCCAGACCGTTTCAATACTACTGTATATTAGCCCGTTCCAGGCCTAAAATTATGTTATATACATTTAATCCACGCCCAGACCGTTTCAATACTACTGTATATTAGCCCGTTCCAGGCTTAAAATTATGTTATATACATTTAATCCACGCCCAGACCGTTTCAATACTACTGTATATTAGCCCGTTCCAGGCCTAAAATTATGTTATATAAATTTAATCCACGCCCAGACCGTTTCAATACTACTGTATATTATCCCGTTCCAGGCCTAAAATTATGTTATATACATTTAATCCACGCCCAGACCGTTTCAATACTACTGTATATTAGCCCGTTCCAGGCCTAAAATTATGTTATATACATGTAATCCACGCCCAGACCGTTTCAATACTACTGTATATTAGCCCGTTCCAGGACTAAAATTATGTTATATACATTTAATCCACGCCCAGACCGTTTCAATACTACTGTATATTAGCCCGTTCCAGGCCTAAAATTATGTTATATACATTTAATCCACGCCCAGACCGTTTCAATACTACTGTATATTAGCCCGTTCCAGGCCTAAAATTATGTTATATACATTTAATCCACGCCCAGAACGTTTCAATACTACTGTATATTAGCCCGTTCCAGGCCTAAAATTATGTTATATACATTTAATCCACGCCCAGACCGTTTTAATACTACTGTATATTAGCCCGTTCCAGGCCTAAAATTATGTTACATAGATTTAATCCACGCCCAGACCGTTTCAATACTACTGTATATTAGCCCGTTCCAGGCCTAAAATTATGTTATATACATTTAATCCGCACCCAGACCGTTTCAATACTACTGTATATTAGCCCGTTCCAGGCCTAAAATTATGTTATATACATTTAATCCGCACCCAGACCGTTTCAATACTACTGTATATTAGCCCGTTCCAGGCCTAAAATGATGTTATATACATTTAATCCGCACCCAGACCGTTTCAATACTACTGTATATTAGCCCGTTCCAGGCCTAAAATTGTATTATATACATTTAATCCACGCCCAGACCGTTTCAATACTACTGTATATTAGCCCGTTCCAGGCCTAAAATTGTGTTATATACATTTAATCCACGCCCAGACCGTTTTAATACTACTGTATATTAGCCCGTTCCAGGCCTAAAATTATGTTATATACATTTAATCCACGCCCAGACCGTTTTAATACTACTGTATATTAGCCCGTTCCAGACCTAAAATTATGTTATATACATTTAATCCACGCCCAGACCGTTTCAATACTACTGTATATTAGCCCGTTCCAGGCCTAAAATTATGTTACATAGATTTATTCCACGCCCAGACCGTTTCAATACTACTGTATATGACCGTTTTAATACTACTGTATATTAGCCCGTTCCAGGCCTAAAATTATGTTACATAGATTTAATCCACGCCCAGACCGTTTCAATACTACTGTATATTAGCCCGTTCCAGGCCTAAAATTATGTTATATACATTTAATCCACGCCCAGACCGTTTCAATACTACTGTATATTAGCCCGTTCCAGGCCTAAAATTATGTTATATACATTTAATCCACGCCCAGACCGTTTTAATACTACTGTATATTAGCCCGTTCCAGGCCTAAAATTATGTTACATAGATTTAATCCACGCCCAGACCGTTTCAATACTACTGTATATTAGCCCGTTCCATGCCTAAAATTATGTTATATACATTTAATCCACGCCCAGACCGTTTTAATACTACTGTATATTAGCCCGTTCCAGGCCTAAAATTATGTTATATACATTTAATCCGCACCCAGACCGTTTCAATACTACTGTATATTAGCCCGTTCCAGGCCTAAAATTATGTTATATACATTTAATCCACGCCCAGACCGTTTCAATACTACTGTATATTAGCCCGTTCCAGGCCTAAAATTGTGTTATATACATTTAATCCACGCCCAGACCGTTTCAATACTACTGTATATTAGCCCGTTCCAGGCCTAAAATTGTGTTATATACATTTAATCCACGCCCAGACCGTTTCAATACTACTGTATATTAGCCCGTTCCAGGCCTAAAATTATGTTATATACATTTAATCCACGCCCAGACCGTTTTAATACTACTGTATATTAGTCCGTTCCAGGCCTAAAATTATGTTATATACATTTAATCCACGCCCAGACCGTTTCAATACTACTGTATATTAGCCCGTTCCAGGCCTAAAATTATGTTATATACATTTAATCCACGCCCAGACCGTTTCAATACTACTGTATATTAGCCCGTTCCATGCCTAAAATTATGTTATATACATTTAATCCACGCCCAGACCGTTTTAATACTACTGTATATTAGCCCGTTCCAGGCCTAAAATTATGTTATATACATTTAATCCACGCCCAGACCGTTTCAATACTACTGTATATTAGCCCGTTCCAGGCCTAAAATTATGTTATATACATTTAATCCACGCCCAGACCGTTTTAATACTACTGTATATTAGCCCGTTCCAGGCCTAAAATTATGTTATATACATTTAATCCACGCCCAGACCGTTTCAATACTACTGTATATTAGCCCGTTCCAGGCCTAAAATTATGTTATATACATTTAATCCACGCCCAGACCGTTTCAATACTACTGTATATTAGCCCGTTCCAGGCCTAAAATTATGTTATATACATTTAATCCACGCCCAAACCGTTTCAATACTACTGTATATTAGCCCGTTCCAGGCCTAAAATTATGTTATATACATTTAATCCACGCCCAGACCGTTTTAATACTACTGTATATTAGTCCGTTCCAGGCCTAAAATTATGTTATATACATTTAATCCACGCCCAGACCGTTTCAATACTACTGTATATTAGCCCGTTCCAGGCCTAAAATTATGTTATATACATTTAATCCACGCCCAGACCGTTTTAATACTACTGTATATTAGTCCGTTCCAGGCCTAAAATTATGTTATATACATTTAATCCACGCCCAGACCGTTTCAATACTACTGTATATTAGCCCGTTCCAGGCCTAAAATTATGTTATATACATTTAATCCACGCCCAAACCGTTTCAATACTACTGTATATTAGCCCGTTCCATGCCTAAAATTATGTTATATACATTTAATCCACGCCCAGACCGTTTTAATACTACTGTATATTAGTCCGTTCCAGGCCTAAAATTATGTTATATACATTTAATCCACGCCCAGACCGTTTCAATACTACTGTATATTAGCCCGTTCCAGGCCTAAAATTATGTTATATACGTTTAATCCACGCCCAGACCGTTTCAATACTACTGTATATTAGCCCGTTCCAGGCCTAAAATTATGTTATATACATTTAATCCACGCCCAGACCGTTTCAATACTACTGTATATTAGCCCGTTCCAGGCCTAAAATTATGTTATATACATTTAATCCACGCTCAGACCGTTTCAATACTACTGTATATTAGCTCGTCCCAGGCCTAAAATTATGTTATATACATTTAATCCACGCCCAGACCGTTTCAATACTACTGTATATTAGCCCGTTCCAGGCCTAAAATTATGTTATATACATTTAATCCACGCCCAGACCGTTTCAATACTACTGTATATTAGCCCGTTCCAGGCCTAAAATTATGTTATATACATTTAATCCACGCCCAGACCGTTTCAATACTACTGTATATTAGCCCGTTCCAGGCCTAAAATTATGTTATATACATTTAATCCACGCCCAGACCGTTTTAATACTACTGTATATTAGTCCGTTCCAGGCCTAAAATTATGTTATATACATTTAATCCACGCCCAGACCGTTTCAATACTACTGTATATTAGCCCGTTCCAGGCCTAAAATTATGTTATATACATTTAATCCACGCCCAGACCGTTTCAATACTACTGTATATTAGCCCGTTCCATGCCTAAAATTATGTTATATACATTTAATCCACGCCCAGACCGTTTTAATACTACTGTATATTAGCCCGTTCCATGCCTAAAATTATGTTATATACATTTAATCCACGCCCAGACCGTTTCAATACTACTGTATATTAGCCCGTTCCATGCCTAAAATTATGTTATATACATTTAATCCACGCCCAGACCGTTTTAATACTACTGTATATTAGCCCGTTCCAGGCCTAAAATTATGTTATATACATTTAATCCACGCCCAGACCGTTTCAATACTACTGTATATTAGCCCGTTCCATGCCTAAAATTATGTTATATACATTTAATCCACGCCCAGACCGTTTTAATACTACTGTATATTAGCCCGTTCCAGGCCTAAAATTATGTTATATACATTTAATCCACGCCCAGACCGTTTCAATACTACTGTATATTAGCCCGTTCCATGCCTAAAATTATGTTATATACATTTAATCCACGCCCAGACCGTTTTAATACTACTGTATATTAGCCCGTTCCAGGCCTAAAATTATGTTATATACATTTAATCCACGCCCAGACCGTTTCAATACTACTGTATATTAGCCCGTTCCAGGCCTAAAATTATGTTATATACATTTAATCCACGCCCAGACCGTTTTAATACTACTGTATATTAGCCCGTTCCAGGCCTAAAATTATGTTATATACATTTAATCCACGCCCAGACCGTTTCAATACTACTGTATATTAGCCCGTTCCAGGCCTAAAATTATGTTATATACATTTAATCCACGCCCAGACCGTTTTAATACTACTGTATATTAGTCCGTTCCAGGCCTAAAATTATGTTATATACATTTAATCCACGCCCAGACCGTTTCAATACTACTGTATATTAGCCCGTTCCAGGCCTAAAATTATGTTATATACATTTAATCCACGCCCAGACCGTTTCAATACTACTGTATATTAGCCCGTTCCATGCCTAAAATTATGTTATATACATTTAATCCACGCCCAGACCGTTTTAATACTACTGTATATTAGCCCGTTCCAGGCCTAAAATTATGTTATATACATTTAATCCACGCCCAGACCGTTTTAATACTACTGTATATTAGCCCGTTCCAGGCCTAAAATTATGTTATATACATTTAATCCACGCCCAGACCGTTTTAATACTACTGTATATTAGCCCGTTCCAGGCCTAAAATTATGTTATATACATTTAATCCACGCCCAGACCGTTTCAATACTACTGTATATTAGCCCGTTCCAGGCCTAAAATTATGTTATATACATTTAATCCACGCCCAGACCGTTTCAATACTACTGTATATTAGCCCGTTCCAGGCCTAAAATTATGTTATATACATTTAATCCACGCCCAAACCGTTTCAATACTACTGTATATTAGCCCGTTCCAGGCCTAAAATTATGTTATATACATTTAATCCACGCCCAGACCATTTTAATACTACTGTATATTAGTCCGTTCCAGGCCTAAAATTATGTTATATACATTTAATCCACGCCCAGACCGTTTCAATACTACTGTATATTAGCCCGTTCCAGGCCTAAAATTATGTTATATACATTTAATCCACGCCCAAACCGTTTCAATACTACTGTATATTAGCCCGTTCCAGGCCTAAAATTATGTTATATACATTTAATCCACGCCCAGACCGTTTTAATACTACTGTATATTAGTCCGTTCCAGGCCTAAAATTATGTTATATACATTTAATCCACGCCCAGACCGTTTCAATACTACTGTATATTAGCCCGTTCCAGGCCTAAAATTATGTTATATACGTTTAATCCACGCCCAGACCGTTTCAATACTACTGTATATTAGCCCGTTCCAGGCCTAAAATTATGTTATATACATTTAATCCACGCCCAGACCGTTTCAATACTACTGTATATTAGCCCGTTCCAGGCCTAAAATTATGTTATATACATTTAATCCACGCTCAGACCGTTTCAATACTACTGTATATTAGCCCGTCCCAGGCCTAAAATTATGTTATATACATTTAATCCACGCCCAGACCGTTTCAATACTACTGTATATTAGCCCGTTCCAGGCCTAAAATTATGTTATATACATTTAATCCACGCCCAGACCGTTTCAATACTACTGTATATTAGCCCGTTCCAGGCTTAAAATTATGTTGTATACATTTAATCCACGCCCAGACCGTTTCAATACTACTGTATATTAGCCCGTTCCAGGCCTAAAATTATGTTATATAAATTTAATCCACGCCCAGACCGTTTCAATACTACTGTATATTATCCCGTTCCAGGCCTAAAATTATGTTATATACATTTAATCCACGCCCAGACCGTTTCAATACTACTGTATATTAGCCCGTTCCAGGCCTAAAATTATGTTATATACATGTAATCCACGCCCAGACCGTTTCAATACTACTGTATATTAGCCCGTTCCAGGACTAAAATTATGTTATATACATTTAATCCACGCCCAGACCGTTTCAATACTACTGTATATTAGCCCGTTCCAGGCCTAAAATTATGTTATATACATTTAATCCACGCCCAGACCGTTTCAATACTACTGTATATTAGCCCGTTCCAGGCCTAAAATTATGTTATATACATTTAATCCACGCCCAGAACGTTTCAATACTACTGTATATTAGCCCGTTCCAGGCCTAAAATTATGTTATATACATTTAATCCACGCCCAGACCGTTTTAATACTACTGTATATTAGCCCGTTCCAGGCCTAAAATTATGTTACATAGATTTAATCCACGCCCAGACCGTTTCAATACTAGTGTATATTAGCCCGTTCCAGGCCTAAAATTATGTTATATACATTTAATCCACGCCCAGACCGTTTCAATACTACTGTATATTAGCCCGTTCCAGGCCTAAAATTATGTTATATACATTTAATCCACGCCCAGACCGTTTCAATACTACTGTATATTAGCCCGTTCCAGGCCTAAAATTATGTTATATACATTTAATCCACGCTCAGACCGTTTCAATACTACTGTATATTAGCCCGTCCCAGGCCTAAAATTATGTTATATACATTTAATCCACGCCCAGACCGTTTCAATACTACTGTATATTAGCCCGTTCCAGGCCTAAAATTATGTTATATACATTTAATCCACGCCCAGACCGTTTCAATACTACTGTATATTAGCCCGTTCCAGGCTTAAAATTATGTTATATACATTTAATCCACGCCCAGACCGTTTCAATACTACTGTATATTAGCCCGTTCCAGGCCTAAAATTATGTTATATAAATTTAATCCACGCCCAGACCGTTTCAATACTACTGTATATTATCCCGTTCCAGGCCTAAAATTATGTTATATACATTTAATCCACGCCCAGACCGTTTCAATACTACTGTATATTAGCCCGTTCCAGGCCTAAAATTATGTTATATACATTTAATCCACGCTCAGACCGTTTCAATACTACTGTATATTAGCCCGTCCCAGGCCTAAAATTATGTTATATACATTTAATCCACGCCCAGACCGTTTCAATACTACTGTATATTAGCCCGTTCCAGGCCTAAAATTATGTTATATACATTTAATCCACGCCCAGACCGTTTCAATACTACTGTATATTAGCCCGTTCCAGGCTTAAAATTATGTTATATACATTTAATCCACGCCCAGACCGTTTCAATACTACTGTATATTAGCCCGTTCCAGGCCTAAAATTATGTTATATAAATTTAATCCACGCCCAGACCGTTTCAATACTACTGTATATTATCCCGTTCCAGGCCTAAAATTATGTTATATACATTTAATCCACGCCCAGACCGTTTCAATACTACTGTATATTAGCCCGTTCCAGGCCTAAAATTATGTTATATACATGTAATCCACGCCCAGACCGTTTCAATACTACTGTATATTAGCCCGTTCCAGGACTAAAATTATGTTATATACATTTAATCCACGCCCAGACCGTTTCAATACTACTGTATATTAGCCCGTTCCAGGCCTAAAATTATGTTATATACATTTAATCCACGCCCAGACCGTTTCAATACTACTGTATATTAGCCCGTTCCAGGCCTAAAATTATGTTATATACATTTAATCCACGCCCAGAACGTTTCAATACTACTGTATATTAGCCCGTTCCAGGCCTAAAATTATGTTATATACATTTAATCCACGCCCAGACCGTTTTAATACTACTGTATATTAGCCCGTTCCAGGCCTAAAATTATGTTACATAGATTTAATCCACGCCCAGACCGTTTCAATACTACTGTATATTAGCCCGTTCCAGGCCTAAAATTATGTTATATACATTTAATCCACGCCCAGACCGTTTCAATACTACTGTATATTAGCCCGTTCCAGGCCTAAAATTATGTTATATACATTTAATCCGCACCCAGACCGTTTCAATACTACTGTATATTAGCCCGTTCCAGGCCTAAAATGATGTTATATACATTTAATCCGCACCCAGACCGTTTCAATACTACTGTATATTAGCCCGTTCCAGGCCTAAAATTGTATTATATACATTTAATCCACGCCCAGACCGTTTCAATACTACTGTATATTAGCCCGTTCCAGGCCTAAAATTGTGTTATATACATTTAATCCACGCCCAGACCGTTTTAATACTACTGTATATTAGCCCGTTCCAGGCCTAAAATTATGTTATATACATTTAATCCACGCCCAGACCGTTTTAATACTACTGTATATTAGCCCGTTCCAGACCTAAAATTATGTTATATACATTTAATCCACGCCCAGACCGTTTCAATACTACTGTATATTAGCCCGTTCCAGGCCTAAAATTATGTTACATAGATTTATTCCACGCCCAGACCGTTTCAATACTACTGTATATGACCGTTTTAATACTACTGTATATTAGCCCGTTCCAGGCCTAAAATTATGTTACATAGATTTAATCCACGCCCAGACCGTTTCAATACTACTGTATATTAGCCCGTTCCAGGCCTAAAATTATGTTATATACATTTAATCCACGCCCAGACCGTTTCAATACTACTGTATATTAGCCCGTTCCAGGCCTAAAATTATGTTATATACATTTAATCCACGCCCAGACCGTTTTAATACTACTGTATATTAGCCCGTTCCAGGCCTAAAATTATGTTACATAGATTTAATCCACGCCCAGACCGTTTCAATACTACTGTATATTAGCCCGTTCCATGCCTAAAATTATGTTATATACATTTAATCCACGCCCAGACCGTTTTAATACTACTGTATATTAGCCCGTTCCAGGCCTAAAATTATGTTATATACATTTAATCCGCACCCAGACCGTTTCAATACTACTGTATATTAGCCCGTTCCAGGCCTAAAATTATGTTATATACATTTAATCCACGCCCAGACCGTTTCAATACTACTGTATATTAGCCCGTTCCAGGCCTAAAATTGTGTTATATACATTTAATCCACGCCCAGACCGTTTCAATACTACTGTATATTAGCCCGTTCCAGGCCTAAAATTGTGTTATATACATTTAATCCACGCCCAGACCGTTTTAATACTACTGTATATTAGCCCGTTCCAGGCCTAAAATTATGTTATATACATTTAATCCACGCCCAGACCGTTTTAATACTACTGTATATTAGCCCGTTCCAGGCCTAAAATTATGTTACATAGATTTAATCCACGCCCAGACCGTTTCAATACTACTGTATATTAGCCCGTTCCAGGCCTAAAATTATGTTACATAGATTTATTCCACGCCCAGACCGTTTCAATACTACGGTATATTAGCCCGTTCCAGGCCTAAAAAATGTTAATTTACATTTAATCCACGCCCAGACCGTTTCAATACTACTGTATATTAGCCCGTTCAAGGCCTAAAATTATGTTATATACATTTAATCCACACCAAGACCGTTTCTATACTACTGTATATTAGCCCGTTCCAGGCGTAAAAAATGTTATATCCACGCCCAGACCGGTTCAATAATATGATATTATTACGTAATGATTTCTGTATTGGCCTAGTAATTGGTCCAAGGCTTGCTGTATTGGCCTTATAGGCGCAGCCAAAGGACAATGCAGCTGGCCAAGGACCAATAACTATCCAATACAGAAATCATCACGTTATGATATCTTTATTAATTAACTAGTCCAAATCAATCAAGGCAATACAGGTTGGAATTAGTCCAATACAGGTCGATCAGGCCAATGCCGATATTGGACTTGTTAATTCCGTATTGGACTGGTTCAGCTAATTATATCATATCGGCAGTTTTACTGTTATCTAATTGAATATTAGCCCGTTCCAGGCCTAAAATTATGTTATATACATTTAATCCACACCCAGACCGTTTAAATACTACTGTAATTTTACCCGTTACACTCCTTAAATTTAATCCGCGTCCTACCGTTTCAATCCTTCAGTTTATTTACGCGTTCCAGGGTGCCGTTTCTTAAAGCCGTCGTTAGCTTAACGTGCACGTTATCCCATTCAAATTGCATTCAGGCCTTAAATTATGTCTCATACATTTAATCCACGCCCAGACCGTCTTATTACAAATGTTTATTATCGCGCTCCAGGCTTAAAAATGTGTCTTATAGTAGACTTAATCTACGTTCCTGAAAGCCGTTTTAATACAACTGTGCTTTTCGGGCCTTAAAATTTGTGTTATAACTTTAATCCGCGTACAGACCGTTTCAATCAAACAAAAAGGCTTTTTCAAAAATTGAAACTGGCTGTGCTTAAGAGAGCTCAAGAGAGAGCCTTACGATTCATATATGATGACTACAAGCGTACATATGATGAATTATTAGATAGAGCGAAAGTACCATCACTTAAGATCAGAAGGATGCGTACGATGGCTATTGAATGTTTTAAGATTTTATATAAATTATCGCCACCTTGTTTACATGACCTTGTTGTTTTTAAAAACTCAAAGTATAATTTTAGATATTCCAATATTGTAGACATACCTAGAGTACGAACAACTACCTATGGTAAGAATTCTTTTAAATATGCTGCTGCTGTTTTATGGAATGACCTACCTGATGATTTTAGAAAAACCTCAAATTTTAACCAGTTTAAGAACATTATTAAATCTTGGAATGGGAACAACTGTAAATGTGCTATATGCGCTGATACCATCTAGGTCATTACCTTTTTTAGTTTGCATGCATGCTTTTATGCTGCTGTTATGTGCTATATGTGCTGATACCATGCTTTTATGCTGCAACTGCTAGCTTATTTTTACTAATCTACTATATTTTAGTGCTAGTTATTTTATTTTTATTATAATCTCATCTCATCATGTTTTTTCTAGCCAGCTCTTCGTATTTATGTTTCATGTATGTCTCTAAACTTACTTGTATTGTGCATGTTCTTTGATACTGCATTATTTGATATTGTTATTTATGTCGGTCAAAAGCACATCAGTGCTTATGTTCTCTTGTTGTGTAATATATGCCGACTCTAAATAAAAGTTATTTATTTATTATTTATATTTATTTATTATAAGATTTTTGCGGGATAGGTAATGCCCATACCAGAGCGGTCGGGATGATTTTTATGTAGCCGAAATATATAAATTTAATTATGCCCGTCGCATGCATGAACCTGTGCGTGTCTCGAATGTCGTGCAAAATACATTTATAAATATTGTCTTAATGGTTTGTATATGTGGATTCAATTTCTGAAGCATAATTTTAGGTATTATTGCGTTATAAGTCAGTTTGGTGTAAAATAGAAGCGACCATAATATTATAGCCCTAACGTGAGTACGAAACGAACGCATGGTCTGTGCGTGGATTGGATTACATTTATTCGGCAGAATGTTAGTCTTAAAATGTTATGAAAGAATTCACACGTCAAATAGACCGATATTAAATAATTTAATGGTTTTAAAAGAATTTAAATTGCTCAAAGACGTTTGTATTTTAATTTAAATAATTTGTATTAAAAATGTGATGCCTGTCCATTTAAAACTAAGATGGAAAAATGACTAACTTCCGTATCTTATAATTTATTCTTTTAAAACTTTCTTTTCATTTATTATTTAGTGAATTGTGGGACAAGCGCGATAACCATGTTTCATTCCCACTATGCAATAAAATCCCATTGAAGTCGTGGATCGGCCTATCCGGTGATTGGCCTATTCGTTGATTAAGCCGCTGCCAGCTACTGATGGAAGTCGACGTCGCCAGGTTATTTCCTTGAAGTTCATAGATCTAAGATACTTCTATATATATGATCTGGAAATAATTAATCCAGACTACAAAGTTAGCAGTAAATGTGTATATTCCAATAAAAACAGAAAACAATAGGATTTACATCTTTCAACTTGATTACGCGCCATTTGTTTATTTACCGGATGTGAATAATTACCGAAAGTGAACAATGAAGAAAAGTAAAGTAAAACGGCCCATGATGAAAAATCGATTTTTTTTTTTAATAAACAACCACGTTCAATTGGTTTCAAACTCAGTTTTTCAAAGTGTATTGTAAACAATTTTCTTTGATAAATATATGAGCTGCACTTGAAAGAATAAAGATCTATAGTAATTATTGACATTATGATAAGTTCTGTAGATTTTTTGTTTGAATGGTGTTTTAACGCCACTTTCAGCAATTTTTCAGCTATTTCATGGCGTCCAGTTTTTATTGGGGGAGGAAGCCGGAGTACCCGGAGAGAACCCCCGACCTGCGGTAGGAAAACTGGCAATCAAGTTCTGTAGATGGGTGTCACATGAAGCAATTTTTATCAGAACAACTTTGTTCCAAGTGGAAGTTTGCTGAACAGAACAATTATTTCTGGGTTTAATGTTATGTTATTTTATCTATCTTTTTTGAAAATTTTGCTAAGATAAACATGGCATGTTCATAACAAACTGTTAGAAATATGTGTGTTGTATTATTGACACGAGTATAGTAATATGAATCAAATAAAGTACTACAACATGTTTCGTTACATTTAAGTACAAATTGCTACTTTATGATGTATACAAGAACTTCATAAATGATGTTTATGTCTCAACCTTTACAAATATTTTTAGTTGATCTATTTATATTTGTAAATACCTTGTATGGCTACAAGAACTGAAGTAGATAGAAAATTGGCACTTTATCTATTGCTTTTTATCATGATTTTATCATGATAAAGGTTATGCGCTATTTGATATTAAGAAGAAAAAACTGAATCTAAGTGTGTTATAAACACAAGAGAAATAATCCTGGAAATCCACAATTATAGACAAACGGAAAAGAACATCACTCCGATTATTTTTAGGGCTTGGTTAATTAATGTTGGGGCTTAGGGTTTCAAAAATAAAAAAGCCCAGGGCTTAGGCTTGCCCAAAAAAATTTTCAACCCCTGTCTCTACATATATTTTCGCTTACTCACACTATCGTGGCGAAACGACCGACGTGCAAACAAGTTTCGATACGAAACGACCCCAGACCAATATTCACTACTATGGAATATGGTAATTTCTTAGGGGGGAAAATGACCGAAATGGGCAGGGAAAACTTCCGGACCCCTGCTCTGGACCAAATTTGATGGACCTAGGGCTTGGGCTTACAAATATACATGTATGAAGCAAGATGTCAAGTGTTTACGGTGCCGCCGCCGGATTCCCATACATACTAGTAGGTCTCGCCTCCAGCGATGAGACTAAAATGACTTTTTCTCTAATAATTATTTCAGCATACAACCTCGTTTATTGTAAAAATTAAATTTTTTATTTTATTTTAAGTTTTTTCATGTTGCAATATGTATTTTTAACACAAAAACATTTTTTCTCATGTCCATTTTGTAGTTTTATGAGGTATTCTTGGGTATTCTGAGGTATTCTTGTGTGTTCTTGGGTATAATTTCTATGGACCCTATTTTAATACACTTTTTTATTTAATGGGTTTTCACCTCGGTAGGTGCCAAATAATTGTTTATTGAAGGTATAGTGTGACATATTTATGTTATGTATATATACCAACTAGTCTTGCATGTAAACATGTTACCAGGAGGTGGTGAGCATATGGAAAAACATTATTCTATGACTTTCCAATTTAAAAAATTCGGGTCAGGTGAGCTAAAAATGACACTTAGTGTCCTATTCCCGTATTAAAAACTGCAGCTATAGCTATTTGTCCTGTTGAAAACTTTTTAAATGGACAATAGTATTTGATAAATGTTCACTCTTCAGGTGAGACATGTGTCATTATTTTTTTGTTGAGGATATTATTATTACTCCCTGCAGTGTAAACATGATCATTAATTAATTAACTGATGTTTATTTGCCCAGTTACCTGCTGCTATATAATCAAAGGTAGAACCCCAGCTGTTTTTGCTTGATTAAATGAATAACAAGTTTACCAGTGACATCTGAGTTCAAACTCAAATGTTGCCTATGGTTATAGTAACATTCTGCCATGATGTTAATAAGATGAAAATGTAATTGGCCTAGAGCTACAATTAAAAAATAAAACAAAATTTTTATTTCAAATACCATACATGTAGTCCTTTAGTGATGACATCTGCAGTTTTTTTAACTGGAAGTGAAAGGGTAGATAAACAAAAAGGTGTAGATAAATCATGTAAAACTGGAAATGGGTCAATGGTGTATATAAAATCCAAAGCGACATGGCAGAAACTGAAAGAATTATAACTTAGATAGTAATTTAATTATTGACACCAATCAATTTTACCTACATGTATGTAAACATACTTTAATTAGGAGAAATCTGTTAAGTTTGATGAGTTTTTGATCGACTAGAAACGTTTCCTGTCAACTTTTCTATACTTTGTCGTTGATCAATTTTAAAAAGTTATATATCATTTTGTAGCTAATGTTAAGGGAAACACGAGGCCCTATTCACATTTTGACATTTTTGAAGTTGAAAGTTCGCACTTTTACTTTTCATACCAGGTATACTTCCTGCGAATTTTTCTATACTTTCCTTTTAGTAATATTTTATAAACTATATATCATTCTGAAGCTAAATGAATAACCTTTATCAAACACTAAGACTTATCGGTCTCCCTATTTACCGACAAGAACCGACAAGAAGTTAAATTACAGACAAGAAGCATTAAATTACCGACAAGAAGCGTTAAATTACTGACAAGAAGCATTAAATTACCGACAAGAAGCGTTAAATTACCGACAAGAAGTATTTTTTCACCGACAAGAAAGAAAAAAAGGATGAATTATCGTTATTATTATGAAAAGTAATTAAAAAAAATATTTTTGTGATTTGTTTGTAATTTTGTTGCCGTTGTTGTGTGTGACATGTAGTTTAGGAATTTCCTACGACAAGAACGTTTAATAATAAATTGTATTCCTAAGTATGTCAATAAATTAGTTAATTTAAAAAATATATACTATATAAAATTCAACAATTCGCTAATTATTGATAATTAGGATGATTAATTGACTACACGTGTCGGTAATATCATGTACTAGTACGATTCTGTAATACCTTGATTGTTTTACAATCAGCAATCACTGTCATAATTAGCACACGCCTTGTGATAATTGTTTCTTTTAAAGAACCGTTAAATGCTTATAGTAAAACAACAAACTTTAATAAAAGCCAGATGAAAACGAAAATATAACCTTTGAAGATTGTATATGTTGTTGTGAGAAGAAAAAAAAGTATAAGGTTTTGTTTTTATTACATTTTTTTTAAATCATTATTTTACCATGTTCGAGTAGTTTTAAGGCAAGCCAATGAAGCCATATTCTGCATGTCCAATTGCTTTAAAAGTTTCGACACGATCATAATTGATGATTCTTGCAGAACCTTTGCAAGAATCTACTTGTTGTACCATACATATTCTCCTTGGGCAAGAGAAATTGATATAAATCAGTACTTTGTTTCTGGTAACGGGCATACTAGTAACACAACTGATTATCTCCTTGGGCAAGAGAAAAAAAAGCTAGAAAAAAAGACATGTACCCTTGTGTCACTTGCAAGAAAAATTGCACACGCTCGTGCGTGTATTGTGAAAATGTGAAACTTGGTTTCACAGCAGATGTCAGAATCTCAATAAACATCAATTTACAATACTTAGTGAAAGTCATAATGGTGATTATGTATGCACTGAATGTTGTAAAGCGACCAACGGGTTTGACTTTGCTTTTTCGCTGAAAAGATTAGAGAGTTATGCTAATAGATCTCTTCTCTCTGAGGGTGTGCAGGTAGAGAAAATATTACTAAGAAATGAACCACTGACTCGAGTTATGCAAGAGACAAATCATGTGTATTCAGCACAAAATACTCTGACAGAAGATCAGCGCTCGCGTTGGAGGGCGACTCGGGCGAAGAAGTCGCCTAATCGTGGTCCCACTTCGCCCTCGATCATCTTAATAAGCGAAGTGAAGTCGCCCTTTCGTTTTTTGATACAGCGTCATGTTTATTATGTTTACGCGCCACAAGGTCAACTGGTACCCTTTTATCTTTTTTTAGTATATAAAGCGTAGGTTTAAAATACGACCGGAAACCAGTTCAGAGCAAAAATACGTGAAAGTTTCCGGAGCGGATATGAATTTAATACCGGAGATTGCAAATATACGATGCTAATCGTGTTGAAATGAGTATTGCAATGATAGAAACGTAGTAAAAAATAGTATTTTGGCATTAACTTTAAACAAATTTAAGTTAAATATGTTTAAATACTTTAAACAGATTTGTCACTGATGTAATTTTCTACTTCTAGTTCTAATTATAATTCAATCAATTTGTAGACCAATGATTCACCAATGACAAAGAAATTTTATTTTTATGTTTAATACATGTATTTTTTAAAATGTGTGATAATAGTTAATCAATTCTTGTACTTTATCCTCAATAAATTGAACTGCTAAAAAACATGTAACAATAAAGAATTCAAATGCCAAATTAACACATATAAAAACACAAACAAAATAGGACGCTTCCGCGACATATAATGCAACTTCTCCCTGTTGTCCACCCACTTCTCCCTGTTCTATCCTCACTTCTCCCTGTCAGCCCCACAAAAGAGAAGTGACTTCTCCCTATAATTTTGACCCAGCGTGAGCCCTGAAGATAGAATTACAAGGCAAATTCTAAATGAGTACAAAATGATTGTGAAGGACAAAAAACCTATCCAGGTTACTGGTGTTGGAAATTGTCTGTTTAACTCTTTGTCAGTGGACATTGTTGGTAATGAATCTCTAGCACCAAGACTCAGAGTTTTGACTTGTATAGAGTTAGTAAGCAATAAGGCTTGCATGGACGATATTGGCCGCAGCATCAGTTTTAGGTTGTCCAAATCAATCTGTTTATCCACACTAACCAAAAATGTGAAAACCTCAAGTAAGAGACCAAGACCGGAATAAATGTATCTTAAATATCTGCACTTCACCAAATCATGTAAATATGTATATACTTCGATATCCATATATGAATGACTCTTAATATACATGTAATTTATAAGTATTTTGAAATAAAATAAAATTTATTAGGACCTCTACGTAGAACCACGTCCCCGTCATGAGGTTTGGCAACACGCTGAATACAAAATAATAAGCGTGGCTAAGAGTTCTACATAAAAAATTCCCTGAAGTAAAGAAAGTGTTTCAGTCCAAGAAAAAGTTTCGCGGTTGCAAAAATATGGATATATTAAATGAACCAATGTCATAATCTTAAAGAATAAATGTCTGTGAGTAAGTAGAACACCTACTATCATGTTGTCAGTGCAAATTCTCAAAGCAAACTCAACAACAAAGGTAGGGGGGTAGGAATTGTTTACTTTTGCGTTAGACTCCTTCGCTCACTTCGTTCGCGACAATACTTTTTTTTCGTTGTCTGGCCATATTTCGACCCAAATGATATGGGGTCAAATTCCTGTGGATAAGACGTCACGTCATCGATGGAATGTAGTAGGGGCTCTGAAGTAACGCCATGAACAATGTGCGATGCTCGCATTTAGGCTGCGCCTACATTTATATTAATTAATTGCATTAAACTATATATCTCCATAAAGTTGTTTTAAATATCTTCCAGAGTCATTTTTAATTTTTATTCTATGTTATTTTTAACCCGTTAAAAAGTTATGAACAAAAATATACGTGTTTTTATGTTTCCGGTTTTTCATTTCCGCGTTTTAGCCCAGCTCCGTTGGGCGACAGAGAAAATCCTAAATTTGTCCATTTTCCTTTAATGTGTGACCTACAATATAAATCCACTGACCTTACTGTATTAACATCTGTATTTTTAAAAACCGACGTCCACGATTTGATGCCCTACAACTATAAAACCACTAATACTTTCGTCTACAGCAAGTTTCCATCTTGCAGATTTCTTGTCACGTGATCAATTGCACAAGGGAAGTAATGCAACAACGCACAAATTTGCTAAAACCCTAAGGTTAATCCTGGCCTTTACACCATTAAACCATTTTGACACCGAATGTTTTGCTCAGCATGAGAATTTTCTCAGTTACTATGACGAAAGAGGAAATCAAAAGTTTTGATTGGATGGAATAGAGAATAAAAAAATTCCAGTAACGAATTTGAATAGATGCATCAAGGTCTTCGCATCATTAAATATGTTTTTTAATTTGAAAAATGCTTTTGTACTTTTATTAAATAATTCTTGCTTGGCAGTGGAGTAACTTCCAGATGATGTGAAAGTTATTCCAAGATATGTGTATTGTTGGAAATTTTCAATTATCTTATTGTAAAATTTTTTTTTTCTGCCAGCTTTATTAAATACCAAATTCGGATATTTTTGCTTCTTTAAGTTAATAGTAATGTTCCTTTCTTTTGAGAAAGTTTCAAGTTTATTTATACAGTTTTGCAGTCCCTTTTCTGATGTAGATTACAGAATAACATCATCAGCATACATATATAGGATCTTACATTGGTACGAGTGGATTATCGGATTTCTCCAATCGAGATAGTTAAACTATGGAATTTTAAGTTTGAGCCTTGGCCGGTCAAGCGGTTGAAATATTACGTCAAAATTAGAGAAAAGAGTATTTATTGATTTAGACACGAGCTGCTCTGTGTCACAAGATTGATCAAAATATTTTTGGAGATCATTCACAAAAATATGAAATAAGTTGGGACTTCAGATGTCCCCTGGTCGTACTCACAATGCACAGTTAATATGTTTTATCTTTCATTATTTACTTCAACACAGAAGTATGATCATACATATTCTTAATAATCTGATAGAAGTTTGATCCTATTCATATCTTTCTAAGCTTATATAAAAGATGAACATGTGATACAGAATCAAAAGCCATTGTAAAATCTACAAACCATGCATATAGTGACTTAGATGAGACGCTGAAAACATGTCCAGTTATGTGTGTTCTTAACATAAATTAGGATAAATTGATTGATTGATTGACTGTTTGATTGATTGAACAATATTTTAGCTATATCAGTCAGGACAAGAACATATAGATTTGAAAAAGAACGATACAGACGTGCGCGTTGATTCTATGCAAACTATGCAATTCCGCATAAAGGATGAGCTTCATCTGGTTACGACATGTCCATTATTAAGGACAGAACGTGGGCTACCCCTCCTTCTTAATAATAATAATCAAAGTACTGACGTGCTGATTGCTCTACTTCATGTCTATTGATTGACTGTTGCTTAACGCCCAGAAAGCAATGTTTCCGATATATTAAGGACTTACATCGGGAATTTCTGTGTTTTTCGAGCTAAAGTTTTAACCAACCAGAAACTGACAACTTCTTTAACAATCCCACAGCCAGCAGTACACATTGTACACAGAATACTACAGTGTATGTACACATTGTACACAGAATACTACAGTGTATGTACACATTGTACACATAATACTTCAGTGTATGTACACATTGTACACAGAATACTATAGTGTATGTACACATTGTACACAGAATACTATAGTGTATGTACACATTGTACACAGAATACTATAGTGTATGTACACATTGTACACAGAATACTATAGTGTATGTACACATTGTACACAGAATACTACAGTGTATGTACACATTGTACACAGAGTACTACAGTGTATGTACACATTGTACACAGAATACTATAGTGTATGTACACATTGTACACAGAATACTACAGTGTATGTACACATTGTACACAGAGTACTACAGTGTATGTACACATTGTACACAGAATACTACAGTGTATGTACACATTGTACACAGAATACTACAGTGTATGTACACATTGTACACAGAATACTATAGTGTATGTACACATTGTACACAGAATACTATAGTGTATGTACACATTGTACACAGAATACTATAGTGTATGTACACATTGTACACAGAATACTACAGTGTATGTACACATTGTACACAGAATACTACAGTGTATGTACACATTGTACACAGAGTACTACAGTGTATGTACACATTGTACACAGAGTACTACAGTGTATGTACACATTGTACACAGAATACTATAGTGTATGTACACATTGTACACAGAGTACTACAGTGTATGTACACATTGTACACAGAATACTACAGTGTATGTACACATTGTACACAGAGTACTACAGTGTATGTACACATTGTACACAGAATACTACAGTGTATGTACACATTGTACACAGAATACTACAGTGTATGTACACATTGTACACAGAGTACTACAGTGTATGTACACATTGTACACAGAATACTACAGTGTATGTACACATTGTACACAGAATACTTCAGTGTATGTACACATTGTACACAGAGTACTACAGTGTATGTACACATTGTACACAGAATACTACAGTGTATGTACACATTGTACACAGAATACTACAGTGTATGTACACATTGTACACAGAATACTACAGTGTATGTACACATTGTACACAGAATACTATAGTGTATGTACACATTGTACACAGAATACTACAGTGTATGTACACATTGTACACAGAATACTACAGTGTATGTACACATTGTACACAGAATACTACAGTGTATGTACACATTGTACACAGAATACTACATTGTACACAGAGTACTACAGTGTATGTACACATTGTACACAGAATACTATAGTGTATGTACACATTGTACACAGAATACTACGGTGTATGTACACATTGTACAAACACTCTACTTATAACTCCAATGCAGATTGAAAGGTTATAATCTGAAGGAAAATTTATGCAGAATGCAGATCCAAAAAACATTGTTTGATTTTCTGTTTGCCTAATGTCCAATCAAATAAGGCTATATCCTAAACACTCTTCTGGAGTTTTTAAACCCATCGTTTTCAATTTTCAGAAAGGGGCCTCGGTGGCCGAGTGATTAAGGTAGTTCATTTACTATTGATCACGTGGTCTGTCAACACTGAGATTGCGGGTTCGATTCTCACTGCAGACAGGGTGTACTCGACTCCAATCTTAATTGATAAGGATTGCCAGTTTTCCTACCGCAGGTCGGGGTTCTCTCCAGGTATTCCGGCTTCCTCTCCCAATAAAAACTGGACGCCATGAAATAGCTGAAAAATTGCTAAAAGTGGCGTTAAAACACCATTCAAACAAACAAAGCCAGCAATTAAAGAATTTGGTATCGTTTTTGGTGTTGTATTTTAAAATACGTACCGCTCAACAGCCAGCGATATATATATTTAGGACGAAAGAAACGAGAGAATCCAAGCAAAGTAACAAAGTGTCATATGAGGGTCGTGCCTTTTGATACTGTATTGATCAGATAACATTTTGTTGGAATCTTAGAAACCAAATAATGTCCCTGTGGAATAAATGACGATTTATTTTGATTTATTTTGATTTATTTAATGACTATGTAGATCAGGTTTAAAAATCTATGGGAGGACGGGATTATACGAGATTTTGTCGAGGTTGTCTGGTTTAGCTTGATCGCTCAAATAATCTGAATATTTAATACCAAGACTGTCCTTTGAAGATATTGTCTTCTCACAAAATATTCAACTTTCCTAGTTCTATTTGTTTGTGTGTTTTTTTTTCCTTTTTTTGCGGGGATGGGGGTATCAACCATAATTTAAATGTACAATATGTTCAGTTTTAAGAATATAAATACATTAAAACAAGTAACCAAGGTTACCAAAATTACCAACGAATAAGCCAATATATCAGGCTGGTCCTTTTCCACAATTGAAGCAAAAATAACATGAAAAACACTTACAAGATATTTGTACGACATGTACAAAATTGAACAGGGCCTCGGTGTCCGAGTGGTGAAGATATATAATAAATAATAATCAAAGTACTGACGTCTACTATTGATCACGTGGTCTGTCAACACTGAGATTGCGGGTTCGAGTCTCAATGTGGACAGGGTGTATTCGACTCCAATTGTAATTGACAAGGATTACCAGTTTTCTTACTGAAGGTCGGGGGTTTTCTCGGCTAATCCGGCTTTCCCCTCTAAAAAAAACTTGACGCCATTATATAGCTGAAAAAATGCTGAAAGTGGCGTTACACACCGTTAAAAAACAAACAAACAAAACTATATGTTTGTGTGTAGTTAATGTTGGCTTCCAAACAATTACTGTTTGAGCTCCACTGGTTGAGCTTAAGAAAAGTAAAGGATGTGGAATCAGTCTACAAACATTGTACACATCGAATTGTGTCTGTTTCCAATAAGCGAATACAATAAAACGACACACACGAGGTGAACTTTTGTATTAAAGTACAGGAACAGAACACGAGACAGATCTTCCTAGAGTGTCCACGGTTTCAGCATACGAAGTGTCCTCTTCTTTATGGAGGAGTCAGATGATACAGAAAATCCGGCCGCTGTACAACGTGTAGTGTGTGTGTTTTTTGTAAATTGCGAATCTATTTGTTTGAAAATGCTACGATGTAACAAGGTGACATCCCACAATACTATATATACAAAACCTGTATAGCTGAAAAATTGCTAAAAGTGGCCTTTAACACCATCGAACAAACAAACAAACATAAACAGAGAAGCAGCAATTATGATTTGTTAATCTCATATTTAAACAGGGCGAAGGATAGTTGATTCCACGGGTTCCCACTTCTTCTGAGCAAGCTATCAATAGCGTCACATAACACACAATCTGTGTCTTACTTTAATTTCCTAGTTGGTGTTATCTCATGTGATAAACAGAAGTCAACCCATATTGCCGTTAAGTGTCAACAGTTGAGTGTTTTATTTGTTGATACGGCAGTGTAAAATGAAACTACTTACACATCTGTCACTGTACCTGTACATCTGACTTTACTCTTGATACTCCAGCTCTACTATTTACTGATCCCTATATTGGACTGATCACTATACTTGACTAATACATATATTGACCCGATCCCTCTATATGACTGATCCCTCTATATGACTGATCCCTATACTGGACTGCATGATCACAATTACTGGACCGATCCCAATACTGCACTGATCAATATACTTGTTAATTTCAAAATTGTCAAAACCCTCAGGTTCTTCCTACCCCAGGTATTGGTTGATCTTAGTCACAGTGCAGTTTGACATATTTTGGTTTTATTGTTCTATGCTCCTTATATTCATATAGTGTTTGGCATTTTCAATTTTTTTGTGGTAGAGCGGCTCTGATGAGCCTTGAATAGAGCAAAATTTATTGACTGGAACTTTGAATTTTTTTTATTGGACTAATACCTATATTGGACCGATTTCTCTACATAACTGATGCATGTACTGGACTGACGAAACATGTGTCGATTTTTTTCACAAAAACACATTCATTGGTTCGAGAAAGATGATATTACATGTAACTGGTCCATTCTCAGTTTAAGGGTGCAATGTAGTGTCACGTATAAGAAATATGAAATAATGAGTGAAATCACACGTTTATCGATTTCAATACCTATATTACATTTAGATAAAATGATCAAATAAAAACCAGCCCTTTTCTAGCTTATCTAATTAAATATTTTTGACACGGAAGTGTAAAAAACGATATTTACGTTACTGTCCCAATTTGTTATGAATCAATTTGAGACGATTTGAAATTTTAGAATCTCAAGTCTGATACCATTGGATTAGATTATATCTAAGAAATGATCTGAATGTTTTCAAACGTCACAACTTCAAATATGGCAGACAAAGTGAAAACTACATATGAGTTATAGAAAACTGCGGGATTGTGTGTCACAATCTTTCATTGGAGGCAAACATCTTTTTTGCCGGCATTCATAATTGCATGGTTTACATGTATGCCACATCAAAAAGTTTTTGCATTAAAACAGTGTGCACTGTCGGTTGAAAAATGTTCAGCTTCGATGTTGACCAACGCATGCATCTAAAAATATTTTAACATCATTTTCCGGGTCTCCCAGATTATGGATTCGTATGATATTTACGTTTCTTCTTTCATTCAAATTCTATTAGCACAAGCATAAAACGGGATACATTTCATGAATTCTTGTTCATCAAGTCATATATTTTTAAGAAAACAGCACTTGAGGTAATACATTTTTGTCCACAACAAAACAATATTGTACTAAAAAATATTTACGTTACCGATATTTACGATATCAAAACTAAAATGCGGAAATTGATACGTTTCCGTTTTGATATTCTTCAACTACCTACGCAGGCGTTAATGACGTCATTCATCTATGCGTCGCTTCCATCTTTTGATACCGTATCAACATATGAAGAACGGATTTTGTTGAAGATTTGAGGTATGTATAGGCTCCTATTGAACACAGCGTATTTATAAACTCTCTACATTTATCCCAAACATTCATATATCATTTTCTTCCTTAAAGCAAATATTTCATTTGTAATTTGTAGCAACATTCATGTTTCCTTCGTATGCTATCTAAATAAGGAAAATATTTACGTTACCGATGGTAACGTAAAAACTTAATATTTTGGAAGCCAATTTACTTATTTCTTTCTTTTCTTTCAATGGATTAAAGCTTTTAGAACAGTTTGGGGCATATTGTTTGTCAATAAAAATTCAGAAATTTCAATTAATATTTGGGTATACAGTAGTTTTTCCGCTGCACATGTTCATCTTATCCATATTCCGTTTTATGATGAAGGTATCATTAACTTATGCAAACATTATGTCAAAACGATTTTAAATGCCTTATAAGTTAGTATTCGATGTATTTTTTAACAATATAACATTTATTGACTCTTGTAAATAACACACTTCTTAAACAAACAGGTAACGTAAATATCCTGTATCACAACATGCCTAAAATCTTTTGACATCAAAAGAATTGACAAAAACACATCATTTCTTGTATTTTTTCGATTATTCAAGTATTAAGGTGAAACAAAAATGGCGAGATATCGAACGGTTCATTGACTTACGTCTTTCAAAAACGATCAAACGCATTGCATTACTTTTACTTTTTTATTTTTTTTTAGATATAATGGCAAAATCTCGCAGTCAAATACAAAGGGAGTATAGGGAAAGAAAAAAATTGAAAGAAGGAAAAGCATATCTGAAAAAAGAATCGTCTCGAGTTCGTAATTTATATGGAGTGAGTGCTCGGTGGAATTACTTTGAATCCGGGCACGGAAAAGGTCCGTGTGACGGCCTTGGTGGGACTGTTAAAAGAATGGCCGATGAAGCAGTTCGTAGAGGGGCTGTTGTGATACAAGATTCAAAAGAATTTTTCGATTGGGCTGTTAATTCTTCTATGAAGGAAGTAAAGTTTCTCTTTGTTGGGAAAGAGGAATGCAGAAAGAAGCTTGAGGAACTAAAGCTAATGAATCTGAAACCACTAAAAGGGACAATGAAGCTACACGCTATCGCATACGATTCCAAAACATTTGAATTATGTACAAGAGAAACATCATGCTATTGTGACACATGCATCAAAGGTGAAGTTTGTGAACAGTGGACAAGACATCTCTACTTAAACATAAATGCCCATGAAATTGAAGGAATGGATACTGATGAAGTGTCTCCAAGCGAATCTCAAGAAGGATACAAGGATGATACATCTCAAAACATTATTGTAGTTGAAATTTCAGTAGAAGATTACGTTGTTTGTGTTTATGATGGCAAATGGTACATAGGCAAAATACTTGATATAGATGAAGAAGATGTACAGGTGACCTTTATGGAAAAAGCCAAAGCAATGTATAAGTGGCCACTTACACCAGATGTAATATGGTGTGACAAAGCTAATGTTATATACAAAATTGACAATTTAGAACCATCGGGGAAGAGTCAACGGTTCTGGAAATTGAAGGCTGATGATAGAAATCAAATCCAAGAGAACTTTTTGGCTCATAGAGATAATTAAAGCATGTCCGATGAACTTGACTGCAAAATTTATCATCCATTTGATTTTTGATATTTACGTTACCATGTCATTGAGTCTTGTAAAGACATAACACACACTGTTCCTAGTGATTGTTGAATATCTAGTGGAATATTAAGTGCATCTATGTAAGTTTCACAAATCGTTTCTAGTGTTATAATTCGATAGTTTCAAGATTTATTTACTATCATTGTTTTTAGCTTCAACTGACAGGTACTTGTGTTAGGTGTTCGTAGATTGGATTTTTTTCAAATGATTTACGTTTTTGATGTCATTAAATCAGTTTGGGTTAGTTCTATTCTAGTTTTCTTTCTTTAGAATTGTACAGAATGCACCCAGGATTGCACAATTTGAGGGTTTAATTTTCGATATTTACGTTACTTTTTCATGGCATCCTTTAAAGGTTGTGATATTTATCCCAATGCAAAATCAAACTATATAAACTTCAAGACTTGCTTCTATGATGATTTAATTGGCAAGTTTGATTAATGCTGATGTCAAAAGGAAGCATTTGTTTTAAAGATAACAAAAAATATATGTGCATGTTTCGAAAATTAACAAAATTTTCTGACATGTTTTTGATACATATTTTGAAACCTGGAATATGAACAATAGGAACCACAGTCTCAAAAATCTATAATAAAAATCTGTTGAGAAATGGTGTCGGTGTTATCTGGTCCATACCTCTGTTTCATGAATTGAACATAGAAATTAACATAGAGGTTCAAGTTGTATACAGTTAGGTCACGTAAATATTTGAAGCTTATTTTAACGAAAAAAACAGTGAAAATGATCAACCCATATCTTTTCGTAAAAGCTTTGTGAGTAGAAAAGTTTTATGTTTTTGACAAGCCTAAGTGTTCAGCTTTAAGAAAAGATGTAGTTTAAATGGAAGAACAAACATTCTATTTTGTTGATTGTTGTAAGTTCAATTGTACCTGAAAACTGAGAATGAGTGAACACCATAAATAGCATTTGAATTTAGGCACACATATATCCGAGTCGAACATAATATGTCCTTACAGTTGTAGTAACACGTTTATCTCGCAACACTTACTTCATGTTCAAAACTCGACAAAAATTGAGTACGTTTTAGCCTGTCATCAAGCGTTTACTTTATGTAATCCACATTTACAGCATACAATCTCCACGCTCTGGATGATCCACTTTCTTAAAGAGTCTGTATGATCGAGACTATATATCAGTACAACAGTCACATTTCGTAATCACAGCAATTGTCCGTTCTTATGTATAACGTTGTTAGAACATCACACATGAAGTGTATTCCATCTATACAACCACAAATAAAATACTATTATATACTACCCTCCTTACCATCAGCAACATGCAGGATGCGAATTTATTCCCCCCCCCCAAAAAAAAAACTTCGTAAAGCCAGAATCATGGCTTTTTATTTAATAAGGATGCAAAATGTTTCATATTATGACACCTATTAAAGGATTAAAGAACTTTAGATTTCACACGAAATATGTTTTTATTTTGGAGACTGCATGAATCCGTTACAGAACGTAGTTGTTAGCATTCACAACTTCCAAATATGCAGAAAGTCGGGAAATAAGATAAATAATAATCATAAAATAAAAATAAACAGACTTTTACAAATACTGAGGTAATAATAGACATGCTATTAAATGTTTTTTGGTGATTAGTTACTTGATGGAGATGCATGTCTTGACCCAAACATATCCGTTTCTGTGATTGTTTAGTTTATTGCAGAGATTGCATGTCTTTGCACAAACATGTGTGTTTTGGGGTTATTACTTTAAATGTGGTTTTCCGTCGCTTTCGAACATTTTTAACTATACCAAGTTGACCCTCCCATGTCTCTTTATCTCAATGTTGACAGTCCTTAACAACTCTGGTACCGAGTTACCTCTGTGCTAGGAGATCTCAGCTTCTTTGTGAAGAGTCGAAATGTATCTGCGTCTATGGAGGCTGTATTCGTCTATGGAGGATGTATTTTATTTCCAATATTAAATGTTAATAAAAGTAGGTATGTTGATCTTGGAGATTTATAAAACAGTGATATAACAAGCACTGTAATTATCGTGTAATCATACAGTCGTATTCGAGTGTACCGTTTGTTATTTATTTTTTAAATGTACTGTATAACAGTAGGACATAAATATGTAATTGTTCAAATGGTGTAGACAGTTTGTAATATCTGTTCTTGATCACATGGTACCACCGTGTGGGAGTGCAGGGGATTACAACCCTAACTGTTGTAGGTTGGAGTACACAGGGAAATTTTGTTCACGTGAATTTCACATGAAATTAATGTGAAATTCACGTGAAAAAATTGTCTCAACATGTTTAATGCTCTTTAACTTTCATGCAATTCTATAATTATTTAGAAATATATTCTCATTTTTCAGAATTTTCATCTGAAATTCACGTGAAAAAGTTAACGTGAAATTTAAGTGAGTTTCACACGATATTAACGTGAATTTCACGTGAAATTCATGTTAAATAAATTTCACGTGAAATTCATGTTAAATAAATTTCACGTGAAATTCATGTTACATATATTTCACGTGAAATTCACGTTAGTATGCTCGGTTAACGTGAAAATCATGTGAACGTTTCACGTGAAATTCACGTTAATCTGATTTCACGTGAATTTCACGTGAACAATATTTCCCTGTGTATACCCTAAAAGAAAATCAATGCAACGGACTCAACAAAAATAGCACTACTCTGAGTCCCATCGCTCCATTTGGACTGTCACTACCATAAGTCCCATCGCTCCATTGGGACCGTCACTATGAGTCCCATCGCTCCATTTCTGAGTCCCATTTCTATCGCTCCATTAGGTCCGTCACTACTCTGAGTCGCATCGCTCCATTGGGGCCGTCAATACTCTGATTCTCATTTCTATCGCTCCGTTGGGGCCCTCACTACTCCGATTCCATTTCTATCGCTGCATGGGGGCCGCCACTACTCCGAGTCCCATTTCTATCGCTCCATTGTGGCCGTCACTACTCTGAGTCCCATTTCTATCGCTCCATTGGGACCGTCACTACTCTGAGTCCCATCGCTCCATTGTGGCCGTCACTACTCTGAGTCCCCTTTCTAGTGCTCCGTTGGGGCCCTCACTACTCTGAGTTCCATATCTATCGCTCCATTGGAGCCGTCACTACTCTGAGTCCCATCGCTCAATTGTGGCCGTCAATACTCTAAGTCCCATTTCTATCGCTCCATTGTGGCCGTCACTACTCTGAGTCCCATTTCTATCGCTCCATTGGGACCGTCACTACTCTGTCCCATAGCTCCATTGTGGCAGTCACTACTCTGAGTCCCCTATCTATCGCTCCGTTGGGGCCCTCACTACTCTGAGTTCCATATCTATCGCTCCATTGGGGCCATCACTACTTTGAGTCCCATCGCTCCATTGGGTCCGTCACTACTCTGAGTCCCATCGCTCCATTGGGGCCGTCACTACTCTGAGTCCCATTTCTATCGTTCCATTCGGGCCGTCACTACGATGAGTCCCATTGTTTTTTCAAGAAATAATCCATAAATTCGATGACATCTGGGATCTAATTGGTTATGGTCTACATTTACTTTTTTCCTTTTTTTGCTTGCCCAATATATAGTTGATATGGATAAAATCGACATCTTAAATCTATTGGCAATATTTACAAAATGCTAAGATTTGCAGTTTTTGATAATTTCGATATGTCCATTAAAAATCAGTGTTCAACTTTGATGACATGGACATTTTCTCCGTGGTCACAACGATTCCCAATGTATTTTAGGACGTCGTGCTTCAATAACTTAATGACAAGCTATGTCTGAAAATTTCGATCAATATGTTTATACACGTTATGAACAGGCTGACAGCTCACTTTACCATTTCCTTTTTTTTCTATTCGATCGCCACGATTTTCCATGTATTCTTCTTGTTATTAAGTCGTGCATGACAATTTGGTCATCAATTTAGTTGCAACACTTTTCATTGCGACATCTTTTACTGTTTCAAAAGTATACCCTTAAACAAGGTTTTCAGCGTTCGGGGAGATAACTATGTAAAAGAAAAATGGTTCAGGGCTCTAGGTGAATATCTGACTGGTCGATGGTACATAATTTCTTTAACAAAACAACGAAAAAAGAAAAAAACAATTTTCACTCTGGAAGTGGAAAGCTCTAATAATAAGCGTTATTTTCTCAACTCCACCTTAATTTTGTCTCCTTACTGAAAGAAATACTTTTCCGAACGTAAATTCCATGAATGTACGTGGATTGTATTAGAGTTCCCATGCTTCTTTAAAACATTTTAGTTATTGGAAAGTCACGCATGCAGTCAGATTTCCGGTCTGTACCGCACAATCACAATGAGTTGATATTTAAAAAAAATGAATGTGTCATCCATTTCTCGGCGAGTAAACTTCAAAGCATGCATGTTTATTCACGCCATGGTACGTCTGATATTGTGGATTTGGATAATTTGCACTTTTAAGGATACAAAGACTACAAACTTCTTTAAATCGTTCTTTCATTATATCTACACGCTTTGCTATCATTGTATCATTGATATTTTGCAAATAAACATGTTTGTCAGCCATATCATTACATTTGTTTTAAAAGGTAAACTAACACGAGGCGTTGTATTTTATGGTACTGGCAGACCGAAATAAATAAACTTATTATCAGCCATACGATAATGAGCACCAACAAGACTGGTGGTTTTAATATCATTGAATGATGCTAACGTGCGAAAATGCACTTTATTTGTACTATACGTAATTATTATTCGATTTTTTACGGTAGTATAGTTAAAAATAGCAACACAATTAGTAGTTTATAACGGTCTTTCTTATAAATTACAAAAGGAGTTGGACTTAGATTTTACCAACATAAAGGGAGTTGGTGTTTAACGCCACGTGTTGCAGTTTAGAGCTGTAACTGATTTAGCTGTGCTTCACTAAAAAGAATGGCAAAGCAGATATAAATATCTGGATTGAGGTCAGGACATATCATATGTCGTAAAGGACCACTTTGATTCTGAAAAATAATTGGAATGACTTACTTTCTGATCAATAACACATTATCATGTGTAGTGGACGTGCTGTAAACAACTTCTTTAAAACACTTTAATTCACGTTCCGCTATATAGAGGTCGTGCCTTGATAGAATAATCCACAATTCGGTTTCTTTGTTGATGGCATCATCCCATTGAACTTGAAAATGAGACAGATCGATATGCCACCTTGACCTACATCTATAAGTTGACAATTAAGGGCCGTTGAAAACCACAATTGACTATCCCCGGATATGACTATTTACGTTTCCGGAGTATCTGGACTCGCCGCCGATTTTTTGTGGTGTTCTTGTCACTCAGTTTTTGTGTTGGAGCAGTATTTGTTTTGTTGTTGTTTCTTTTGATTGTCTGTCCTCAACGTTTGTTTGTTTGTTATTTGTTGTTTTTTGTATCAGTGAGGAAATTTGCAACGTTCAGCATTTCTCAGCTGTATGAGTATATTATGTTTTTGCATGGTCTACCCTGTTTTTGACAGGAAAATGCTTATTCTTGTCACTTAGGAATCGAACACATCCTATAAGCAATTAATCTATCACTGATGATGAAATACTATGAGATGACTAACCGGCTAAACATCACGGCCTTGACACACATCTAAACGTCACGTAAAACTGTTTTTTAATTGAATTCTTCGCCACTGCCAAAACCTTTGAAGCTACATCATTGTGTTCAGTTTTTATTAACGGAGGAAGCCGGACTATCAGAATAGAAACCTACACCGTCGCAAAACTTGTCAGTTAATATGAAACTAAGCACACCTTGCTCGACGTTAGGCGCGAACCCATCGCACATATTTTGACACGATGATTATCATTAGTAGATGTATAAGTACCTAGATCCCTCGGCCAACGAGGCACGCCTTAATTTTAATGCGTTTAATTGATTTCCATGGGGGTTGGGGATGGACCATTTTTATTGTAAATATATAACTTCTCCAAGCCTTAACTAATCTTTAAATTTCAGAACAAAAATGCAAAAACTGTGAATAGATTGTAGTCTGTAGTATGTGCTTGGTCTCGCTTACTGTCAGGCCAAATTTTGTTTTTTTATCCTAAAATTCAATTATTTGGTGTGTTCAATTAAAAGGCAGGAAAACTGTCTTCTGTTAAAATTGATTAAAGTTCGGCTCTAAGGAAGCAATTTAAACTATCAGGCCGCTTTTATCTGAATTTCCAGTTTTCACATAAGCTGATTAGCACATCACGTGTTAATCAACAACTTCTACATTTGCACTGTAATGGTATCCTTAAAACGGTGCACTTGGATTTGATTGATTGGTTGAATGTCTTCTTTACGTCCAGCGAGCAGTGTCTCAGCTATATTCTGGACGGGAACAAGTTAGCACACAATAAATCAACGGAAAATGGGGGTGGGATGGGTCACAGTGAATACAATTTTGACTGTCACTGGAAAAGTATGGAGTTTGGGGTAGGGGCGGAGAATTAGCCTATTGTAGCGGCTACAAGAGCCTACTCTTTTTCGAAATCTACAAAAGGGGTCTTTATCGTGCAAGGAGCGTGGCACTCTCCAAACACGTTACCCACTACGGTCCATGGTCAGGCTTTCCGTATTATTACCTGACAACCCCCCAACAAGAGTGTCTCCCCTATCCGCCATCCGGGGACGTGCTGTGCTGCTCTGTGGGTCGAGCACTAGGAACACTCCCAGTATGGTCCCAGTGGTGCACTTGGATGCTACCCTGTAGAGGCAATGACACACCTGACCACCGTTAGCATAATTGTCGCAAACCACATTAAAACAAACAAACAAATACTTGGTGTATATTACTTTGGTATCTTCGGCATTAATAGATTGAAGGAGGATTTTACGATTATTAAGATAATTTGTTTTAACGATTATTTTAGCTATTTATCATTTGCAAAAACACTACTTTTGATTACAAAATGAGTGCATTCGTTTGAAGTTTGACTGACTTACGAAGAGTTGTCCGAAGAACATTTTTATTCTATATCAACAATTGAGGAAATTTATGACAAAATTTAAGAAAATTACCGTTTTTCTTTCGATATATTACTACGCCACAATGTAATGTTATTGACGTTGCTATGATGCACTGGTTTTAATGTTTCCTTGAGTATTGAAAGGTCAATTGTTATGACAGCGAGACCGAATTCGACTAATGCAAATGAAAGATTTACATTAATTATATGAATAATGTAGTTATTTTCGGATGAAAAATAATAGTACCAGGAGTTTCCTCCCTTTAACTAAAAATATAAATATTGTGTAATGTATAATTGAAAAAAAAGATAAGAACCCCTTAGTGTTTTTTTAGGTCATACACATTCGAACATATTTGGTCTAATATTAGAATGTTGTATAGCAAACAAAAATATGCATTGTTGGTACAATGAAACATTATTAAAAAAACTCATTTACGTATCATTTCATAAAAAATATGGACGGTCTTTGCTCTTTCACGTAGTTGTTAAAAAGTATTGTCAACGAAAGCTCCAAACTGTTATTTAATTGTCCAATCACAATTGGAAACGTCAATCATCAACACCAAATCGATAATTAGCCGTCGAAGGGTCAATATCGGGTATATCTACGGTTAGCATGAGTGACTGCTGCAACCCTGTGTCGCATACTGCAAGTAAGACGTCGAAGCGTTATCTGCCGCCATCCCGGATGTAACTGAGCTTCTAAATGTTGCAAGATCCGTGGAGGAGGTTCCGGAGCTTGTAGTTGCTTACACAATTGATCCTATGGATGCTCTATTTGGTTGAGATCTTGACTTCTTGCAGGCCAGCTTTGTTCTCTAGATATGCCCTGGAAAGATGAGGTCTGGCGTTGTCATCCATGAAAACAGGTCTTGACTCTAATGGGTGGTTTTCAAAATGAGGCACAACTACAGGTGTATATACACGTTCAGGGTATACTTTTGCCCATACAATTGCCTTTTGTCAGGTGCCAGAACTCAGGCAGTTTTGTTTGTTTGTTTTTGTTTTTGTTTGTTTGTTTTTTGTGTTTTAAGGCAACATACAACAACATTTCATCTATTTCATGGCGTACAGCTTTATTTAAATAGGAAGCTGGAATACCCGGTGAACCCCGTCCTTCAGTAGGACAACTTGCAATCTATGTCAAGTAATATTGGAGTCGAGCACATCATTTTGCAGTAAGGCTCAAGCCCGTTACCTCAGTATTAACATTCATGTTATCAGTAGTAGATGACTTACTACCTTAACCACGAAGGACATCAAGACCACCAGCTAGTTTTGGGATGAATATATACGTATAGAATGTTCTCACGTTTAAATAACGGTCTGTAGAGTGGAAAAATAGCAAAGAAAACCGACCGAACAGCAAGAGTCAAAAGTCAAGGGACAGTTACAAATCCGATATAGACAAACATACACAAAAACCAAACCACAAAAACAAAAAGAGAGTAACCCGAACCCAATAAAAACCATGGGGGTACTCATGTGGTCCGGACGAGTAAACAGTGCCTGCCTCTAATTAAACACCCGTCGAGTTACTCATTGTCGTGACTCGGCGAAAATGCCAGATCGTATTTGAGACACTGATTTCCCATAACGATCAATTAAGTCACGGTGATGACCATAGAACTTCTGGATAGATAACATCAGCCTATGTGCAACAAACCTTTGCTTGAGTAGTTTAGCAGTCAACAGCAGTGATCGGTCTAGAAAATCAGAATACCGATCGCAGGATCTTGAATAACGTATAAGTTGTGAAATGTACACACCATACGCTGGAGCTGCTGGAATGTTGCTGTCGATGAACGGAAAGTTGACAGTTGGAAAGTTTAAGTCATCATATGTCGTAAAGTCTAGTTTGTAGTTTTTCTGAGTCAATTTCTAGAAGTAGGTCTCAGTAAGTGGCTGACCTCAGTGTATTGGTGGTGTCTTTAATTTCAAGCTCGCTAGGGTAAATTGAATGTAAATAGTCTCAAAATTTAGCATTGTTAAGGGACAAAACATCATCAATATAGCGGAATGTTAAATTAAAGGTCTGGGCCAGAGTCTTTTCTTTCTTCTTCAGTAGGCCTTCTAGGAACTCAGCCTCATCAGGGTACAAAATCAGGTCCACTAGGGGAGGAACACAATTAGTACACATTGGAATACCAACATTCTGTTGAAAAGATGTCCTACAAGCATGACGAATATGTTGTCAATAAAAAAAATCCAACATATGACAGATTTGGTCTTCAGTATATTTAGCAGACACTTCTACAATTGGACTGATATCTCAGTGTTAATGAAAAATCTAAATCATATATGTTGTCGCTTGATTAATGTTTTGCGAAACAACATATGAAACAAAATGTGTGCACACGTTTGTAGGTCGACTATCCGCAAAAATCGACTAAGCTAAAATTTACGGATAGTCGCCAATCATCAATCCTTCGACTAAACCAAAAAAACCATTATTGCAACTATCTGCAAAAATGCTTATTTTCCAAAATATAATAAGCATAATTATATTCAATTTTGATTATTATTATTATTTCAATTAACACATTGTTACGTAATAATTATTTACACCTTCATATATATAATGTATACGTTAGAACTCTCATATTTTTAATCTGTGTGCAAATAAATAAATACATTTTCTATATATGTATAAATCTGTTTTGCTCACCTTCTAAACTGATGTACGCTTTTCATATCATTTTATGCAGCGTTAGTCCAGCACATATAGACTTTTTTTTATAACTAGGTCCTGTAGCTTTTGGATTTTGCATCTAAGGCAGAGACACATAATTACGAATTAATAATTAATGTAATCATATGTCTTTAAGTGTAGTGATGAAATTTTTGAAAAATGCAGTTTAAAGCCAAACAAAGAAAAATATCATAATTTTACTAAAGTCATAATTTGTGTCGTTAACATTATTTCAGTAATAAGCATGTATATATTTATTTGTTTCTGTTTGTTTGAATGGGATTTACTGCCAGTTGCAGCAATTTTCATCTATATCATCGCATACAGTTTTTATTGGGAATCCAGACAAAACAATGAAAACCCGGACCCTCAGAAGGCAAACTGGCAATTGTTTTTAGTGGTGGAGTCCACATTATTTTCTTTTACTGATTTGATACAGAGTTCAAGGTCAATGTCAATCATCATCATGTAACATGACACGGTCTTAAAGTAATATATCCATATGCCAAATAAACAAACTGACACAAGAGACAAACAAGTTATGACCCAGACAATATGAAATTGTAACAATATCATTTCTTTTCCCTGCGATATAATGACAAGATGAAAAACAGACAAAAAGGTGACTTTTTATTTTAATATGTTTTGGATAAGTCGTATAAATTGCCACTGCAATAAGGTAACAAGAGGCTCCTAGAATCCCGGATCGGTCACATGAACCTGAAATCAATTGAACAGTCTAAATTCGTCATTTTTACCTATACGGAATTGTCCAACACTTTTGCAAAAATCAAAGGTTATAACTCCTATAAGGAGTTACCCAACACTTATGCACTAAATATCATTTTTGTAGATCTTGTTGATCTTGGCAATAGGTCACCTGAGTTAAAAAGTAGACTATTTCACTATGTATAGTTTTGGTTTAAACATATTTTATTAATTCCTGCTATATATAAAGGAGAACAAAAACATATAATTATGACATTATTAATAAATATTAATAGTACAGGGAAACAAAAGCGTTGGGGTGTTGGATGAAATGTACGCAACTTTAAGATTATTTTTCTAGACATCGTTTCTTTTTAAAATAAACTTCTGGACTTTAAAAAAGATGTCTTTGTTCTGGATTGTATTTGTAAATTTGACCAGAAAAGTAAATATTGGGAATGAATCTTATTGAATATGGAATTGAAACAAATAGTTCCTTCCCAATCGTATCATATTTGTGAAGAAGTATAAACTTGTCCGCATGTGCATTTAGGATTTCCTACGTAGAAGTGTTTATTTAGTGAGCTACTCCCCAATCGCAACCTTGTGTGTAATACCTGTGTAATACCTGCCCCAGTCGGGTTCCGTAGTAGGGTGTGTTCACGTTTCTCCAACATTTCATAATTAATTAAAACAACACCCAATTAAGTGTGGGGATTAAGGGGCATCTGAAGGATTATCATGTTGATATTTACCTGTAACATATACCTGTTTAATAAACTTCAATAGGTTATAAGTTTTGTGTCTTAACTCAACATTTTGCATTTCGTTTTACATAAAAGGAAAAATCATCTACAAACAAATATATTACGAAATTATTAAAAATGAATATATTACATTCAAATCAATATTATGTAACAGGAGGGTTTTTGAATTGTCTGGAGTGTGAGCTGCTAAGCCACAATTTGTACCATGCTTCTGCAATCTCTGCAGTATTTTATCCAGTGGCTACTTATTTTGCGTTAACAACTCACAACTCCAGGAACACGTTTACTTACAACCCCTTGTTAACAAAAATTGTTCGGGTTCGAACACAGGGACCTGAGTCTTTGAACTCTCATCGTTAGACCGGACAACATTAGACAAAGTACAAGTTGCAACATTTATTAAAATATAAAATAAGCTATAAAAATAGCAGTGCAATTAAAACGTAGTTTTTACATAAGGCGAAGTCTAAAATAGACCATAGTCTGAAAAGACTTGTGCCTTGATATTAATAGTCTCAATAGACTTTGGCTTTCAATAAAAAGCCCTATAGTACTTACTTACTTAAGGGGGATTTTAACGTCCTTGACTACCGTAAAACGGTCTCGCACGGACTTATTGCCTAATGGCTTTTATTAAAAATTTTTACCTATTTATTTGTATTTTTTGGGATTTATAGGCCATAAATACTATAAGTGAAATGATAAAAGTAGTCAGAGATGCCGCAACCAAAAAGACTTTGCGGAAGTAGATTTATCTATCAAGCTGCATCCAGCTAGAGAACTAAGACGCTAGCAGCAAGTACTGGACGTGCCATGGCAGCGGCGCGTGCGCCTACTCTTATCGAATACTGCCAATGGGGTCTTACGTGCCAGTTGATGGAATACTGTACACGAGGCACCAGTTTTACGTCTCATCTGACAAAAAAAAAAAACAAAAAAAAATTACATGTATATATACATTACTGTGCTGTTACAAGCCACAACAAACACTTGTTTATTGATGGATGTTTATTAGCCTCCTCCAACGAGGATCAAAAACTACTAAAAACAAAAGAACAATGGCTCAGAACAATAAAGAGTGTGTGAAATAACAACATAGTAATACAATACATGACATTAATTACATATAATGTAATTATAGCTGTACACGTTGTGTGTAAATTCTATTAAATAATGCTGATAAAGTATGGCTTATATAGTGTGAAATTAGTGTTAATTATCTTCATACACTAAGGTATACATGCATTTCAAATGTTTAATAGCTTATATGTTCACAATAAATGTTGTTTTGAGAATAAAGTTACATAAAAATGTAAATGTGATTTGTTTGTTGTCACCTACTTCGCTTCGATACAGATTTTTACAAATATATTAAAATATAGCAAAATATATTGTTACAAGGCTTATACGCATTACTTGGGTAGTTGAATTATGCATGAAAACTTACTCTGTGATATGTCAGACTAACAAAAACAACAGAAATAGGGCAATTTGTACTAGAATTTTGCAGCGTCGTTTTGGCGGAAGTGACCAAACAAAAAATAAAAGCAATAAAACTCGGACAAATTACGGAAATAATTTCCGGAACATAACAATTACTATGGCCTTACATGATTAATTTAAATTTGAAAATAATGAAGTAACTCAGTTATATACATTTCAATGTGGAATTGTATTATATTTGTTGTTAGTTTATGTAGAATATTTTTGTAAATTATAAGATAAGATTGATATACATGTTCTGATGGTTTTTTTTATTTTTAAGAAATCTATAAGAGTATTCTATTCTGTTTTTTTTTTGGTGGTTTTTTTTCCCTTAAATATATACAAGATTGCTATAAACATTATGTACAGGGATTATTGTTCAGAAGTAGGTACCCGCCCGAGACGTAGCTCTTGGCATGCCCTACTTTGTATTATTATTATTATTATTATTATTATTATTATTATTATTATTATTATTATTATTATTATTATTATTATTATTATTATTATTGTCGTTATTACTCGTAATCATCAGTAGGTGCCCGAGACGAGGCTCTTGGCTTACTCTACCGATGACTTTTATTTGTATTCCGAAGTAGGGAACCGCCCGAGACGATGCTCTTGGCATACCCTCCTTCGGTTTGTTTATTTTATTTATTTTTTTTTTAAATATTTATTTTTGCCGTTATTGCGCGTGTACCTGATAAGGTGCCCGAGACGAAGCTCTTGGCTTACCTTACCGAGGAGTAGGTTTGTTACATGTTATAGGGATTGGAGTATTTATGATTTATTTTCTATGTCCCTCAGTAGCTACCCGAGACGAAGCTCTTGGCTTACTCTACCGAGGTTTGACTTTAATTTGTAGTCGGATCTAGGCACCTGCCCGAGACGATGCTCTTGGCGTACCCTCCTTAGGTGTATTTTTAATATTTTCATTATTATTGTTGCCGTTATTACGCGTGTTCCTCGTAAGGTGCCCGAGACGAGCTCTTGGCTTACCTTACTGAGGAGTTGGGTTGTTACATGTTATAGGGATTGGGTTTTTATGAGTTTCCCTCAGTAACAGCCCGAGTCGAGGCTCTTGGCTTACTCGACCGAGGATTTGACTTTAATTTGCAATCGGATGTAGGTACCTGCCCGAGACGATGCTCTTGGCATATCCTACTTAGGTTTAATTTTACCTTTTTCATGATTATTATTGCCGTTATTACGCGTGTTCCTCGTAGGGTGTCCGAGATGAGGCTCCTGGCTTACCTAACTGAGGAGTAGTTTGTTAACAAGTTAAAGGGGTTGATTATTTTGGAATTCCCTATGTCCCTCGGGGCCGCCTGGGCAAAGCTCTTGGCTTACTGTACCGAGGATTTTACCTTTTATTTATTAGTTGTAGGGCGCGACCGTCGCAGAAGACACCTAGGTAAGTGGTGTATACAAGAATTGAAAGGAAACGAAAGAGATAGTTATATACATTTGTGATAATCAATTTCCGTAATAAAATCGACGAGCTCTTTATATATTTGGTTTTTAAATTCTTTAGGAGGGTCTAACAAGTTTTATTCTGGCGTTGTTATGGGCTACGCAGTGCAGGATGACATGTTCGATGTCTTCTTTGGTGTTGCATACACTGCAGAGCGGCGATATATTTTTGATGTGTTGTCCCATTTGACCAGGTAGAAGGGTGGTGCCAAGTCTGAGCCTAGTTAAAGTTTTTGAATGGTTTCGATTTCCTAGATAGAAAAATGGCTTTGAATTAACTGATGGATTAAGCCGGTAGTACCATGAATTTCGATGTGTGTCCCAAATATCTTGCCATTTCTTTTTAAATATATTTTTCACGATCGCGTAGAATTCAGATGTACTATAGGCTATGTTTATATTTATGTTTTCTTGTTTTAAAGCTGCTTTAGCAAGTTTATCTGCTAGTTCATTTCCTAAGATACCTACGTGGGCTGGTATCCATTCTATTATTAATTCGATTTGTTTATTTCTTATTTTAAATGCTAGCATTTGAATAGCCTCTAAAATATCCGGTCTACTCGATTGGTTATTATCAATTGATTGGATGGCACTCAGTGAATCTGTAAGTATAACTACCTTTTGATATGGATAGTCAGAGTCCACTATCCATTTTAATGCTTTGAAAATTGCTATCATTTCGGTGGTGTATACCGAGATATTATCGGTGCAGCGTTCATGGAATACTTATAGTATAGATGATTTTAAACATATATTAAAATCTATTTTAATATTTAAAAGATATCATGCCATGAACTAACTTGCAAAATTATTCACAGTTTTTCATAATAAATCTTACAAAATATTATTGAACATCAAAATACAATTTCAAAGTCCATTCTAAAGTTCTTATCACACATACGTGTTAATAATTATTGAAATAATGTTCATATTAATAATTTATAATCACCAAAGCAGGCAACTCCATTTAGTTGTAGGCCTTAACCGCCACATTCCTCCCTCCTTAAACACGAATGTATATGAGTTTCCAAAAACTAGGTAGTAGGAATGTCAAACACAGATAATCATCACACTTTATCTCACAGTCTCTAAAGATGTGCACTCACATCTCAGAACAATCAGTTCATATTAAAAAGAAGTTCTGCAAAATAGTACAACAATAGTAAATACATATACAATGCATATTTGTCCAGCGAAATACAATGTAAAGTGCTATGGCTTGTGTAACTGTTAATAATAAATGACAGACAGTGTGAATGTCTAAGAGACTTTCCCAAAGAATAAACAATCACACCGTGACCAGTCTTTGTTTATAGACCATTGGGAACTACATGAACCAGAGGCTCATCTTTGCGTTTTAATTCATGTTAGTCCTGGAAAAATGATCAAATCGCATCTAAGCTAATAAACAACGTTTTAGTGAAGCAAACACTTGAAATTAAATGAAAGATTGACGAGCCCTTTCTATGGGTCTACGAATATTTAATTCTGTACAATTTCACATCTCAGTTTCACTAGTACAAAAATGACATGACTCGCCATATGTGTAACAATATATAATAATAGGTAAACTTTTCATGAACATACAGTTTAACTTTAAATCTAAATGTTAAATACTATTAAATACATACTTCAGCTAAACTCTGATCTGAAATATATACTATTGAAAGCATATACATGGCATGACAACAATTATAATCTTAGCCTGATCGAATTCAGGTGGTTCAGGTCGATGAAAGAACAAACGTTTCACCTCAGGTCCGATGAGAGAACAAAAGTTTCACCTCGGGTCCGATGAGAGAACAAAAGTTTCACCTCAGGTCCGATGAGAGAACAAAAGTTTCACCTCAGGTTCGATGAGAGAACAAAAGTTTCACCTCAGGTCCGATGAGAGAGCAAATGTTTCACCTCAGGTAAGATGAGAGAGCGAAGGTTTCATCTCGGATCGAAATAAATAAAAATAAATAAAGACGTGTCAGCTGGCCGGATATCGGGCCATTTAATTATAAACCATTAATTAATTTTCGTATATCCCCAATAGGCCTTGTTCCAAAAACGAACGGTGGTTGGCGTATGATTCTACATTTGTCCTATCTGTATGGTGACAGTGTCAATACACATAAAGCCCGTAATTTATCTACCGTGCAATATACTTCAGTTGACACAGTTTTGGATACAATAAGCAATGTAGGTATGGGCGCGGTCCTTGCCGGAATGGACGTAAGATAGGCTTTTCGATTGTTAATAACACATCCAGATGAATTTAATTTATTTGGTTTTAAATTAAATCACAATTTTAGTTTGATAAATGTCTTCCCGTGGGATGTTCAGCGTCTTGTGCTCTGTTTGAAAAATTTGCTTCCTTCAGCAAATGGATTGTGCGTTTTGTCAGTGGAAATAAAAATATTAAACATTATTTAGACGATTTTCCACTATTTGGAAGCCCAAGAACAGAAGAGTGTACCGAATTGATGTATACGTTTCGTACTTTTTTGCTCGCACATCGGTGTTCCTTTGGTGGATGAAAAAACTTTAGGTCCTTATTAAGTTGCCCAAAACGAAGTTTTTGGCGACTTATTGTTTTTTTGCACCGTTAATTCTTTCTCTTCTTGAAGGGATAGGACGTGTTTTTCGGAGCTCCGCTCAAATCATTTATTTATTGGTTATTTTGTATTGTGGTTCGTAAATATTTGTATTGTTGTGTTCAGAAGAAGAAGCTCTTTCATTTTGTGTTGTGTTTTTCGTATTTATATCTCGGATTGCCGAGATTTTTTGTGGATTGTATTTTTGTTTACTGGTTTATTTTTTGTTCAAAGATGGCGTCGCCTTCGTTTTCTAGTGTTGTGGTTAATGGTAAAAGTACTCAGTTGTCGTCTGTTGTTGCCTCAGGCAATACTATGTTATGTGAGAAGGACAATAGGGACCTTAATTTAATTAAGCGAACAATGCCGTCCAAGGTAGGTGTTAAATCCTTGCCCCAGGCTAATGGTGATAATGTTGTAAAGTCGCAATTAAACCGAGAAAGTTCAAGAGCGAAAAATTCAGATTTATCAACTGAAAATATTATACCCACTGAAGGTGAAAGTTCAAGATTTGAACATGATGATATGCCATCATTCGGTCATAAGCCGTTCGGCTTTGTTTCAAGGAAACATGGTGTCAGGTTACGAAATATACAGTCCATATCAATCGAACAATATGTTGTTGCTGTTGCTAATGTGGTAAATCCAGAAAATATAGTGGCTGCATCCCGAATGAGATCTGGGGTCGTTATATTTTTGTCGAACCTTGACGATGATCTGTTGTGTTCAGATGGCCTTAGCATCGGGGACGAATTCATTGAAGTTCAATGTCTTGTTAAAATTCCCAAAAAGATTACTCTGTCAAATTGTCCCCCCTTTATCCCTAATGATTTATTAGAAGATGAATTGATGCGCTATGGGCGCATCATTTCAGACATCAAACCCATACCATTAGGCATAAAAATCCCAACCCTGAAACACGTCAAGTCATTTAGACGTCAAGTTTCTCTTATTCCCCACTCTAACCAATGCTTACCAGAATACTTTGATATGCATTATCAAAGACAAAATTACAGAATCTTTTTAAACGATGATGTGGTTTGTTTTAAATGCAAACAGATTGGACACATTCAAAGCAGATGTCCAGAAAACAAAACTAAAACGGATAACAAAACATCAGTAGCAAACACACATGCCCCATATACGGCGGAACGTGTACCCCCAACTGGGACCGCCGAGCAATCTGTTGCTTCGGACTCTGGTACCAGTGCTTCTGGGAATCAAGACGATGCTTCCAACACCACAGTTAATGCTACTGTTAATAAACAAGCAGTGGAATCTACGGTCATTGTAGAGGTCCACGCTCCCGTTGAAAAGGTGCAAGATCTTATGGTGCCTAAGTCTGCAATGAAACGTAAAGCAGAAAACAGCGATTCACTGATTTGTGTGAAAGCCCCTACAACCGACAAAATCACTGAATCATCTGCTCAGGATGATATCAGTATATGGGATTTACCCCCGCCATCTAATATTACTGTGAACACCACCGAAGAAGAGGATGTAGACATTGAATCTATTTCCTCGGATTTGTCAGAACAAAACGTATCCCAAATCGTCGTGGATACCGAGCAAAAATTATCGATTGAAGAGCTGGACAGACTACTTTTAGAACTTAAAAGTAACAAAAAACCTGTTGAGAAGTGTTTAGAGTACACGACCAAAATACGCCAATTGTGTCAAGATTTCATTGACCGCAGAAGAAATCCTGAGTCGTCTTCTCAGTTGAAAGCCCGTTTAAACAAATTAATAAAGAAGTTAAAGGCGTATATTAAAACACATGCTTAGAAATACTTTTTATCCAAGTCAATATGATTTTTCCTATTAAGTATGCATTATTGCTCTGTTTTTTCACTACAATTTTAATGTCCGGTTTTTCATTAGTCTCACTGAACACTCAAGGTTGTCGTGACTCTTTTAAAAGATATTTTATATTAGATTCTTTGAAATCTAAATTGAATGCAGATATAGTTTTTCTCCAAGATACCCATACCATTCCTTCTGATGAAGGTATTTGGAAAATGATATGGAGAGGAGAAATAGTGTTCTCTCATCTCTCAACTTTTTCTGCTGGATTAGCTATATGTTTTTCTAATAATTTAGAATATACTATTCTAGATCATAAAATTATTTTACCCGGTCGCATTTTACATGCTACTATCAAATTACAGGAGGAAACTGTTTATTTGTTGAATATCTATTCCCCTACCTGTCCCAAAGAAAAACTTGACTTTTTAAAATGTTTAAAACACTATTTGAATCAACTTGATTCTTCCTATCCAATATTTCTTGGAGGTGATTTTAATTGTACTACCAATCCTTCCTTAGATAGGACAGGAGATGTTGAACCCCACCCCCATTCTTGTAATGAATTTAAAAATATTGTTAAACGTTTCAAATTTATTGATACGTTTCGTAATATTCATCCGTATGATAAAATATATTCTTGGTCGAGAAATGACGGTGTCGCCGCAAGACTCGATCGAATTTATATCTCCAAACATTACAGTCAGTTCATCAGATCATCTGAAATAAAAGAATGTACATATTCGGATCACGATTTTGTTCGTGTTTACTTTAAAGAAATTCAAGGTAAACACAAGAGTGCATACTGGTGTTTAAATACATCTCTTTTAGAAGATAAATCGTATGTTGATATAATTAATAACTTCTGGATTTCTTTGCGATTACAGAAATCTGAGTTCAAGTGTATTCAAGATTGGTGGGATCGAGGAAAATATAAAATAAAGGAACTTTCGCAAGAATTTTCTGTTAAAAAGAGTTATGATTTTAAACGTAAATTTGATAGTTTGCAGTGCGATATTCAATTATTAAAATCAAATATTTTCGCAAACCCTGATCTCAATACCATTTTAATTGAGAAGCAGCAACAGGTATCTGAACTTGAACGAATCCAGGCCCGTGGTGCTTGGGTTCGTTCAAGATTCAAATATGTTAATGATTCAGATAAACCTACAAAATTCTTTTTTGACCTTGAAAAGAAACGTGGTACAAAGAAACTATTATCTCATTTAACCTTGCCTGATGGCAGTATAACCGATTCAGATCAGGAAATAAAAACCCTTGCCAGAAATTTTTACTCCGATTTATATAGCCCCGATCCTGTTGATGAAAGTTGTCAAAATGAAATTCTGAAAGACCTCCCTACAATAAGTGAAACCCAAAAACAAACATTAGATAATGTTATAAGTTATGCTGAATTGTCCTGTGCCGTTTTAAAAATGAATAATAATAAGTCCCCTGGTATTGATGGGTTGCCTAGTGAATTTTACAAAACATTTTAGAACATCGTTGGTAAGGATATGCACGAAGTTTTTGTTTCTTCTATTGAAGAAAACAGACTTCCACTTTCGTGCAGAAGAGCCGTTCTGACGATGATTCCAAAGAAAGGTGACAGTAGCTTGTTGAAAAACTGGAGACCAGTGTCTCTTCTCTGTTGCGACTATAAAATATTAACGAGATCTTTCTCGCTAAGACTCCGTTACGTTTTACCCGATATATTAAATATCGATCAAAGTTATTGTGTTCCCGGTCGTCATATAAGTGATAATATTCGTTTTATTTCTGATGCTACGTGTTATGCTAATCAGGAAAATATCCCCCTTGCCATTGTTTCCCTTGACCAAGAGAAGGCTTTTGATCGTGTTCATCATGGTTATTTGATGAAGACATTAGAAGCCTTCGGTTTTGGAGATTATTTTATATCCTGTATAAAAACTATTTATACAGATGTACATAGTTTACTTAAAATTAATAACTCGTTATCGTCCCCTTTTCAATTTAAAAGAGGTATACGACAAGGATGTTCCTTGTCTGGTCAATTATATGCCATATGCCTTGAACCTCTTTTACACAAACTAAGGTCAAAAGACGGCTTATCAGGCCTTGAACTACCATTATCTTATGGTAAGAAAAGTTGTTTATCTGCATATGCAGATGATTTGGATACTCTGTTAACGCGGGACTCTGATTTTGATAGGTTGTCTTTCTGGTTAGATATATACCAGAAAGCTTCTAATTCAAAAATTAATTTACAAAAGTCCGAAGGTTTGTGGGTTGGAAGTTGGAAAAATAGAAATGATTGTCCACTTGGTCTCAAGTGGAATAATAAAGGTTTAAAGGTTTTAGGTACTTTTGTTGGAAACAATAGAGATTTTTATAAACAAAATTGGGAAGGGATGGAGGAGGATATTTCTGTCAAACTTGACAGGTGGAAGCCTTTTGCCCGCGGTTTGTCACTAAGAGGGCGAACACTTGTTATTAATTTACTTTCCGCGTCAAAATTGTGGCATCGATTAAATTCTGTGGCCGTGCCCGATGAAATTATTAGCGCCATACAAAATAAATTTGTTGATTTCTTATGGCAATGAAAACATTGGGTTTCCAAAGAAATGTTATATCTTCCTGTATGTACTGGAGGACAGGGTTTGGTTCATATTTTATCTAGAATTCGTGATTTTCGAATTCAGTTTATGTACAGATTTTTGACATTAATGAATGGTGAAGAAGTTCATCCTTGTTACTATTTTTGTAAATATTTTTTGTCTACTGTTTCTAATTTGAATTATGATGTTCAATTGTTATTACTTGATGGGGATTTTCAATATACTAACATCCCAAGCTTTTATCAAGATTTAATTAAAGCCTGGAAATATTTTGAATCGTCTAGAATAAAAATAGATGACATCTCAGTTGCAGACATTTTAGAAGAACCTTTGTTTTTTAACCCTTTATTAGTTAACCCTAAAGCCGATGAACCTTTTTATTTTGAAAATTTTGTAATTGCCTGTATGACCAAAGTTAAAGATCGTTTTGATACTAGTTTGAAAAGAAAATTAACTGCAGCAGATCTTGTTGGCATATTAAGCATTCGTTCCGAACGCTGTATCCAACAACATCTGGATTTACTGTGGTCGTCTTTTCCTCCGGAGTGGACTATATTGATTGACCGTTTTTTAAATAATGATATTGATGTTGGTGTTGTTCACCAATACATTTTTAAATTAGATGTTGTCAATGCGCCTGAATTAAGTAAGGGCGTTGTTCTCGATAAATGTCCCAAGAAAGTGATTTATTTGTTATCTGTTGTTCAAAATTTTAATAATTTCCATACTATAAAGTTAATATCCCCTTGGTGTAATATTTTACAATTAAATATTCCCCCTAATGTCATATATAGTCATGTTTATGAATATCCTCATAGCATGCATGAAGGTGACCTTAACTGGAGAATCCTTCATGGTGCTATTTCAACCGGTAAATTTTTCTGTAAAGCTGGTTATCAGCAGTCGGATGCATGTCCCTCTTGTGGTTTGCAAGAGGACTTGTATCATATTTTTGTTTCCTGTCCACGTTTACAAGGGCTTTTAAGTTATGTTCAAAATATTTTATTCAATTTGATTCCAAATGATATTAGTTCCAAAGACTCTTTAATATTTGGACCATTTACTTTTTCTAGCACTGACCAAACGCCACCTAAGGTCAGTGCAAATCGATCTCCTCCAGCTGTCCACACGCCATCCTCGGACAGCTGTCCAGTAAGGAGATCGAGTCCAGCTGATCCACCGCTACCTAGGATCAGCTGTCCAGAATTTCCAGTATCAGCCGACCACACGTCATCCAGGGTCGGCTGTCCAGAGGCTACCAGACAACCAATGATGATGAAGGACGGAACAGTCGTGTTGGGAGAATGTACCAACACGCAACGATGGACCAAGCGGTGCAGGATCCCAAGACGACTGTTCCAGTGGATTGCCACCCAGGTGAAGATGGCCACCTATGTGACCCTGCAACACCTAAGAACCAGAGGCGGAGAGACAGATCCACTCAAGGAATTTAGGTCGCGCATCCGCGCCCGGTTGGCAATAGAATTTGCATATTGTAAGTTTTTAAATAATGTTGATTTCTTTTCAGATTTTTGGTGTTTTGGTAATATATTGTGTTTCATTTCAAATGACAAGCTTTTTGTTAATATTTAATGGTAAGTTATTTTAATTGTATTTGAATTTTTATTTTTTTATTTTCTTGTCTTGTTTATATATTGTGAACCGCGATGTGTTAAAGGTTAAAACATGGACTGGCGAGTACCAGTCCATGTTGACTTTGATCATTTGGACAAAGTCATTTATAGGGTTCTTTAATTTTAATATAGGTAGGTAATAATGTTAAAAGTTTAAACTGGCTTGTATCAGTTTAAACTGACTTTGATCAGTTGGACAAAGTCTTTTATATTTCTATTGTATTTTTGTATACTTTTGGGTTTAAAGTCTATATAATTATATGTATTTTCAAAATTGTTAAATAGCTTGTCATAATAATGTATTTGTAAGGATTATATTTTATGTTACTTGAATTTTTGATACCTTGTACTACTGTGATTAATTGTTTTATTTAATAAAGGGTATTGAAAATTCAATTCTTCTTCTTCTTCTTCTTCTTCTTCTTGAAGGGATAGGACGTGTTTTTCGGAGCTCCGCTCAAAGCATTTATTTCTTGGTTATTTTGTATTGTACTTCGTAAATATTTGTATTGTTGTGTTTGGAAGAAGAAGTTCTTTCATTTTGTGGGGTTTATTTCGGTATTTATTCTCGGATTGCCGAGATTTTTGGTGGATTCGATTTTTGTTTATTGGTTGGATTTGGTTTAAAGATGGCGTCGCCTTCATTTTCAAGTGTTGTGGTTAATGGTAAAAGTACTCAGTTGTCGTCTGTTGTTGCCTCAGGCAATACTATGTTATGTGAGAAGGACAATAGGGACCTTAATTTAATTAAACGAACAATGCCGTCCAAGGTAGGTTTTAAATCTTTGCCCCAGGCTAATAGTGATAAAGTTGTAAAGTCGCAATTACACAGCGGAAGTTCACGAGATTTGCCGAATAATAATAATGTCCCGTCTGACAGAGAAAGTTCAAGATCGAAAAATAACGATGAGATGCCGTCATTTGGACATAAGCCTTTTGGCTTTGTCTCAAAGAAACACGGTGTGAAACTAACAAACATACCGTCTGTCTCAATCGAGCAATATGTTGTTGCTATTGCCGATATAGTCAAGCCAGAAAACATAGTGGCTGCCTCTCGTATGAGGTCTGGGGTTGTAGTGTTTTTATCAAATCTCGATGACGTTGAAGAGTTATGTTCAAATGGTTTAAGTATTGGGGATGAGTTTGTTGAAGTTCAGTGTTTGGTAAAAATCCCGAAAAAAGTTACCTTGTCTAATTGTCCCCCTTTTATTCCCAATGATTTACTCGACGATGAGTTGATGCGTTATGGACGCATAATTTCCGACATAAAACCCATTGCACTCGGTATTAAAATCCCAGCACTAAAACACGTCAAGTCATTTAGACGACAAGTGTCCCTTATTCTTCACCCCAATGTTACATTACCGGAGTCTTTTGATATGTATTATCAAAGGCAAAGCTACAGAATATTTGTGAATGACGATGTTGTTTGTTTTAAGTGCAAACAGACTGGTCATATTCAAAATCGGTGCCCACAAAATCGACCACAAAATAACCAGTCAGAATCAAGTACAAATGTCCAATTCACGGCTGAACCCGTTCCGCCAACCGGGACAGCGGAGCAGTCTGTTATCTTAGACTCTGGAATCAATGACAGCTCAGCCAATGTTAATATTTCTGCTTCCAACACCTCCACTAATGTTACTGCTGAGCAAAAATCTGAGATTTCAACTGTTTCTAATGTTATTGTTGATGTTCACTCCGCAACTGAAAAAGTGGATACTGATCCATTGCCAGTGAAATCTGCAGTTAAACGCAAAGCTGTAGATAATGATTCCATTATATGTATTAAAACCCCCACAACCACTAAAACCCCTGATGTATCTACTAAAGATGACATAAGTATATGGGATTTGCCTCCTCCATCTCAATCCATTCTCAACACTGATGAAGAAGAGGATATAGACATTGAGTCTATATCCTCTGATTTATCCGAACAAAACGTATCTCAAGTCGTCGTGGATACTGAACAAAAATTATCCACCGAAGAGCTAGACAGACTTCTTTCCGAACTGAAAAGCAACAAAAAGCCTGTTGAGAAGTGTTTAGAGTATACCACCAACCTCAGGCAACTGTGCCAAGACTTTATTGATCGCCGAAGAAACCTTGAGTCGTCTTCCCAGTTGAAGGCCCGACTTAATAAATTGATAAAGAAATTAAAAACGTATTTGAAAACTCATGCCTAGAGATCAAAGTCAATATGTATTGCCCACTTAATTATGCATTTTTGCACATTTTGTTCATCACAATAACAATTGTAATGTCTGGTTTTTCGTTAGTTTCACTGAATACTCAAGGTTGTCGAGATTCTTTTAAAAGATATTTTATATTATATTCTTTAAAATCTAAATTGAATGCAGACATAGTTTTTCTTCAAGATACTCATACCATACCTTCTGATGAAGGTATATGGAAAATGATATGGAGAGGAGAAATATTGTTTTCTCATCTCTCAACTATTTCTGCTGGATTAGCGATATGTTTTTCCAATAATTTAGAATATACTATTCTAGATAATAAAATTATTTTACCTGGTCGCATTTTACATGCAACTATTAAAATACAGGAGCAAACTGTATATTTGTTGAATGTTTATTCCCCAACTTGCTCAAAAGAAAAACTAGACTTTTTGAAATATTTAAAACACCATTTGAATCAACTTGATTCTTCCATTCCAATATTTCTTGGAGGCGATTTTAATTGTACTACTAATCCTTCCCTAGATCGGACAGGAGATATTGAACCCCACCCCCATTCTTGTAATGAATTTAAATCTATTGTTAAACGTTTCAAATTTATTGATACGTTTCGCAATATTCACCCGTACGATAGAACTTATTCCTGGTCGAGAAATGACGGTGTCGCCGCAAGACTTGATCGAATTTATATATCTAAACACTATAGTCAGTTTATTCGATCCTCAGAAATAAAACCATGTTCATATTCTGATCATGATTACGTTCGTGTTTATTTTAAAGAAATACTAAATAAACACAAGAGTGCTTACTGGTGTTTAAATACATCTCTTTTAGATGATAAATTGTATGTTGACATGATAAATAACTTTTGGCTTTCCTGGCGATTACAGAAATTTGAGTTTAAGTGTATCCAAGATTGGTGGGATCGTGGAAAATACAAAATAAAGGAACTTTCGCAAGAATTTTCTATTAAAAAGAATTATGATTTTAAACGTAAATTTGATAGTTTGCAATCTGATATTGAGTTATTAAAATCAAATATTGCAACTAGCCCTGATCTTAATGTCATTTTAATTGAGAAGCAACATCAGTTATCTGAACTTGAACGAATCCAGGCCCGTGGTGCTTGGGTTCGTTCAAGATTCAGATATGTTAATGATTCAGATAAACCTACAAAATATTTCTTCGACCTTGAAAAGAAACGTGGTACAAAGAAATTATTATCCCATTTAACTTTGCCTGATGGCAGTATAACTGATTCAGATCAGGAAATAAAAACCCTTGCCCGAAATTTTTACTCCGATTTGTATAGCCCCGATCCTGTTGATGAAGGTTGTCAAAATGAAATTTTGAAAGACCTTCCTACAATAAGTGACACCCAAAAGCAAACATTAGATAGTGTAATAAGTTATGATGAATTGTCCTCTGCCGTTTTAAAAATGAATAATAATAAGTCCCCTGGTATTGATGGGTTGCCTAGTGAATTTTACAAAACCTTTTGGAACATCGTTGGGAAAGATATGCACGAAGTTTTTGTTTCTTCTATTGAAGAAAACAGACTTCCGCTTTCGTGCAGAAGAGCCGTTCTGACGATGATTCCAAAGAAAGGTGATAGTAGTTTGTTGAAAAACTGGAGACCTGTGTCTCTTCTCTGTTGCGACTATAAAATATTAACGAGAGCTTTCTCGTTAAGACTCCGTACCGTTCTACCCGATATATTAAATATCGATCAAAGTTATTGTGTTCCCGGTCGTCACATAAGTGATAATATTCGTTTTATTTCTGATGCTACTTGTTATGCTAATCAGGAACATATCCCCCTTGCTATTGTTTCCATTGACCAAGAGAAGGCTTTTGATCGTGTTCATCATGGTTATTTGATGAAGACATTAGAAGCCTTCGGTTTTGGCGATTATTTTATATCCTGTATAAAAACTATTTATACAGATGTACATAGCTTACTTAAAATTAATAACTCGTTATCATCCCCTTTTCACTTTAAAAGAGGTATACGACAAGGATGTTCTTTGTCTTGTCAATTATATGCCATATGCCTTGAACCTCTTTTACACAAACTAAGATCAAACGACGGCTTATCAGGACTTAAACTTCCAGTATCAGATGGTAAGAAAAGTTGTTTATCTGCATATGCAGATGATTTGGATACTTTATTAACGCAAGACTCTGATTTTGATAGGTTGTCTTTCTGGTTAGATATATACCAGAAAGCTTCTAATTCAAAAATTAATTTACAAAAGTCAGAGGGTTTGTGGGTGGGAAGTTGGAAAAATAGAAATGATTGTCCACTTGGTCTCAAGTGGAATAATAAAGGTTTAAAGGTTTTGGGTACTTTTGTTGGAAACAATAAGGATTTCTATAAACAAAATTGGGAAGGGATGGAGGAGGATATTACTGTCAAACTTGACAGGTGGAAGCCTTTTGCTCGCGGTTTGTCACTCAGAGGACGAACACTTGTTATCAATTTACTTTCCGCGTCAAAATTATGGCATCGATTAAATTCTGTGTCCGTGCCAGATGAAATTATTAGTGCCATTCAAAACAAATTTGTAGATTTTCTATGGCAAGGAAAACATTGGGTTTCGAAAGAAATATTATATCTTCCTGTATGTACTGGATGACAGGGTTTAGTTCATATTTTGTCTAGAATTCGTGATTTTCGAATTCAATTTATGTACAGATTTTTGACATTAATGAATGGTGAAGATGTTCATCCTTGTTACTATTTTTGTAAATATTTTTTGTCTACTGTTTCTAATTTGAATTATGATGTTCAGTTGTTATTACTTGATGGGGATTTTCAATACACTAACATTCCAAGCTTTTATCAAGATTTAATTAAAGCCTGGAAGAATTTTGAATCATCTAGAATAAAAATAGATGATACCTCAGTGGCCGATATTTTAGAAGAACCTTTGTTCTTCAATCCTTCATTAATTAACCCCAAAACTGATGAACCTTTTTATTTTGAAAATTTTGTAATTGCCGGTATGACCAAAGTTAAAGATCTTTTCGATACTAGTTTGGAAAGAAAATTTACTGCAGAAGATCTTGTTGGCATATTAAGCATTCGTTCCGAACGCTGTATCCAACAACATCTGGATTTACTGTGGTCGTCTTTTCCTCCGGAGTGGAGTATATTGATTGACCGTTTTTTAAATATGATATTGATATTGGTGTTGTTCACCAATACATTTTTAAATTAGATATTGACAATGCTCCTGAATTAAGTAAGGGCGTTGTTCTCGATAAATGTCCCAAGAAAATGATTTATTTGTTATCTGTTGTTCAGAATTTTAATAGTTCCCATAATAAAAAGTTACTGTCCCCTTGGTGTAATATTTTACGATCTAATGTTCCCCCTAATGTTATATATAGTCATGTTTATGAATATCCCCATAGCATGCATGAAGGTGACCTTAACTGGAGAATCCTTCATGGTGCTATTGCAACAAGTAAATTTTATTGTAAAGCTGGTTATCAGCAGTCTGATGTTTGTCCCTCTTGTGGTTTGCAAGAGGACTTACATCACATTTTTATAGCCTGTCCCCGTATTAGTGGTTTATTAAATAACGTTCATAATATTCAGGTTAGTGCAAATCGATCTCCTCCAGCTGTCCACACGCTATCATCGGGCAGATGTCCAGTTAGGAGATCGAATCCAGCTGATCCGCCGTCACCTAGGATCAGCTGTCCAGATGTTCCAGTACCAGCCGACCACATGTCATCCCGGGTCGGCTGTCCAGAATCTACCAGACTGCCAATGGTTATGGAGGACGGAACAGTCGTGTTGGGAGAATGTACCAACACGCAACGATGGACCAAGCGGTACAGGACCCCAAGACGACTGTTCCAGTGGATTGCCACCCAGGCGAAGATGGCCACTTATGTGACGTTGCAGCACCTGAGGACTGGAGGCGGACCAACAGACCCACTGCAGTAATTCAGGTCGCGCATCCGCGCCCGTTTGGCAATTGAATTTGCCTACTATAGGTTTGTAAATAATGTTGATTCTTTTTCAGATTTTTGGTGTTTTAATAATGTATTGTGTTTTATTTCTAATGACAAGCTTTTTGTTAAAATTTAATAGTAAGTTATTTTAATTATATTTGTATCTTTGATTTTTATTTTCTTGTCTTGTTTATATTTTGTAAACAGCGATGTATTAAAGGTTAAAACATGGATTGGCGTATACCAGTCCATGTTGACTTTGATCATTTGGACAAAGTCATTTATAGGCTTCTTTAATTTTAAAATAGGTAGGCAATAATGTTTAAAGTTTAAACTGGCTTGTATCAGTTTAAACTGACTTTGATCAGTTGGACAAAGTCTTTTATATTTCTATTGTATTTTCGTATATTTTTGGGTTTAAAGTCAATGTAACTATATGTATTTTCAAAATTGTTCAATAGCTTGTCATAATAATGTATTTGTTAGGTTTATATTTTATGTTACTTTGAATTTTTGATACCTTGTACTACTGTGATTAATTGTTTTATTTAATAAAGGGTATTGAAAATTCAATTCTTCTTCTTCTTCTTGAAGGGATAGGACGTGTTTTTTGGAGCTCCGCTCAAAGCATTTATTTCTTGGTTATTTTGTATTGTACTTCGTAAATATTTGTATTGTTGTGTTTGGAAGAAGAAGTTCTTTCATTTTGTGGGGTTTATTTCGGTATTTATTCTCGGATTGCCGAGATTTTTGGTGGATTCGATTTTTGTTTATTGGTTTGATTTGGTTTAAAGATGGCGTCGCCTTCATTTTCAAGTGTTGTGGTTAATGGTAAAAGTACTCAGTTGTCGTCTGTTGTTGCCTCAGGCAATACTATGTTATGTGAGAAGGACAATAGGGACCTTAATTTAATTAAGAGAACAATGCCGTCCAAGGTAGGTTTAAAATCCTTGCCCCAGGCTAATAGTGATAATGTTGTAACGTCTCATTTGAACGGAGAAAGTTCGAGATCGAAAAGTTCAGATTTATCGACTGATAATAATGTAATGTCTGAAAGAGATAGTTCAAGATCTGAACAAGACGATGACATGCCTTCGTTCGGGCATAAACCTTTTGGCTTTGTGTCGAGGAAACATGGCGTCAAATTAAGAAACATACTGTCAATTTCTATTGAACAGTATGTTATTGCTGTTGCCACCGTCGTGAAACCAGAGAATATAGTCGCTGCTTCTCGTATGAGATCTGGTGTTGTAATATTCTTGTCTAATCTTGATGATGTTGAACTTTTGTGTTCAAATGACCTTAGTATCGGGGATGAACATATTGATGTCCAATGCCTTGTTAGAATTCCCAAAAAAGTAACTTTGTCCAATTGCCCTCCTTTTATACCAAATGACTTGCTAGAAGATGAACTTATGCGCTATGGCCGTATAATTTCTGATATTAAGCCTATTGCATTAGGCATCAAACTGCCGGCATTAAAACACGTCAAATCTTTTAGAAGACAAGTATCCATTCTTCCCCATTCCAATGTATAATTACCAGATTATTTTGATATGTACTATCAAAGACAAAGTTATAGAATATTTGTAAACGACGATGTTGTCTGTTTCAAATGCAAAAAAAATGGACATATTCAAAGTAGATGCCCAGAAAACCGACCGACAGCTGAGAACAAAATTTCAGTTACTATTACAGATGTCCCATATATGGCTGAACGAGTGCTCCCAACTGAGACGGAGAAGCAGTCTGTTGCCTCGGACTCTGACGTCTCTGCTTCTGCCTCCAAAACCCCAGCCAACATTACTAATGTAGAAAAACCTGTAGAGTTTATTGTTTCCAATTCCACTGTAGATGTTAACCCACCTACGGAAAAACAGGAGAGTTACCAGCTTCCAGTCAAATCCGCAGTGAAGCGAAAGGCAGCAGACAGTAATGATTTAATTATTAGTAATAAAACCCCGACAACTAATAAAATTCAAGATGTTTCTTCTCAAGATAACTCAAGTATTTGGGATTTACCCCCTTCATCCCATTGCATTAATAATAACAATGAAGACGAGGATGTAGACATTGAGTCTATATCCTCTGACCTATCCCAAATAGTAGTGGATACGGATCAAAAGTTATCAGCTGAAGAACTTGAGCGACTTCTGTCTGAACTTAAAAGTAACAAAAAACCTGTGGAAAAGTGTCTAGAATATACTACCAACATTCGTCAACTGTGTCAAGACTTCATTGACCGACGAAGAAACCCTGAAACATCTTCGCAGTTAAAAGCCCGTCTTAACAAATTAATAAAGAAGTTAAAGGCTTACATTAAAACTCATGCTTAGAAATCAATATGTTTGTTCCTATTAATTATGCATTTTTGCTCCTTGTTTTCATTACTATTGTAATGTCCTGTTTTTCATTAGTCTCACTGAACACTCAAGGCTGTCGTGACTCTTTTAAAAGATATTTTATATTAGATTCTTTGAAATCTAAATTAAATGCAGACATAGTTTTTCTTCAAGATACACATACCATTCCTTCTGATGAAGGTATATGGAAAATGATATGGAGAGGAGACATAGTGTTCTCTCATCTTTCAACTATTTCTGCTGGATTAGTGATATGTTTTTCAAATAATTTAGAATATACTATTCTAGATCATAAAGTTATATTACCCGGTCGCATTTTACATGCTTCTATCAAATTACAGGAGGAAACTGTTTATTTGTTAAATGTCTATTCACCCACATGTCCCAAAGAAAAACTTGACTTTTTGAAATGTTTAAAACACCATTTGAATCAACTTGATTCTTCCTATCCAATATTTCTTGGAGGTGATTTTAATTGTACTACTAATCCTTCCTTAGATAGGACAGGAGATGTTGAACCCCACCCCCACTCTTGTAATGAATTTAAAAAAATTGTTAAACGTTTCAAATTTATTGATACGTTTCGTAATATTCATCCTTACGATAAAACATATTCTTGGTCGAGAAATGACGGTGTCGCCGCAAGACTTGATCGAATTTATATCTCCAAACATTATAGTCAGTTTATTCGATCCTCAGAAATAAAACCGTGTTCATATTCTGATCATGATTACGTTCGTGTTTACTTTAAAGAAATTCAAAGTAAACACAAGAGTGCATACTGGTGTTTAAATACATCTCTTTTAGATGATAAATCGTATATTGATATGATAAATAACTTCTGGATTTCTTGGCGATTACAGAAATCTGAGTTCAAGTGTATTCAAGATTGGTGGGATCGGGGAAAATATAAAATAAAGGAACTTTCGCAAGAATTTTCTGTTAAAAAGAGTTATGATTTTAAACGTAAATTTGATAGTTTGCAAACCGATATTGAGTTATTAAAATCAAATATTGCAGCCAACCCTAATCTCAATTCAATTTTAATTGAGAAACAACATCAGTTGTCTGAACTTGAACGTATCCAGGCGCGTGGTGCTTGGGTTCGCTCAAGATTCAAATATGTCAATGATGCAGATAAACCAACAAAATATTTCTTTGACCTTGAAAGGAAACGTGGAACAAAGAAATTATTGTCCCATTTAACTTTGCCTGATGGCAGTATAACTGATTCAGATCAGGAAATAAAAACCCTTGCCCGAAATTTTTACTCTGATTTGTATAGCCCCGATCCTGTTGATGAAGGCTGTCAAAATGAAATTTTGAAAGACCTTCCTACAATAAGTGATACCCAAAAGCAAACATTAGATAGTGCTATAAGTTATGATGAATTGTCCTCTGCCGTTTTAAAAATGAATAATAATAAATCCCCTGGTATTGATGGGCTCCCCAGTGAATTTTATAAAACCTTTTGGAACGTCGTTGGGAAAGATATGCACGAAGTTTTTGTTACTTCTATTGAAGAAAACAAACTTCCACTTTCGTGCAGAAGGGCCGTTCTGACAATGATTCCAAAGAAAGGTGATAGTAGTTTGTTGAAAAACTTGAGACCTGTGTCTCTTCTCTGTTGCGAATATAAAATATTAACTAGAGCTTTCTCGCTAAGACTCCGTACGGTTCTACCCGATATATTAAATATCGATCAAAGTTATTGTGTTCCCGGTCGTCATATAAGTGATAATATTCGTTTTATTTCTGATGCTACGTGTTATGCTAATCAGGAAAATATCCCTCTCGCTATTGTTTCCCTTGACCAAGAGAAGGCTTTTGATCGCGTTCATCATGGTTATTTGATGAAGACATTAGAAGCCTTCGGTTTTGGAGATTATTTTATATCATGTATAAAAACTATTTATACAGATGTACATAGTTTACTTAAAATTAATAACTCGTTATCGTCCCCTTTTGAATTTAAAAGCGGTATACGACAAGGATGTTCCTTGTCTGGTCAATTATATGCCATTTGCCTTGAACCTCTTTTACACAAACTAAGGTCGAAAGACGGCTTATCAGGCCTTGAACTTCCATTATCTGATGGTAAGAAAAGTTGTTTATCCGCGTATGCAGATGATTTGGATACTCTTTTAACGCAGGACTCTGATTTTGATAGGTTGTCTTTCTGGTTGGATATATATCAGAAAGCTTCCAATTCAAAAATTAATTTACAAAATTCCGAAGGTTTGTGGGTGGGAAGTTGCAAAATAGAAATGATTGTCCACTTGGTCTCAAGTGGAATAATAAAGGTTTAAAGGTTTTGGGAACTTTTGTGGGGAACAATAGGGATTTTTATAAACAAAATTGGGAAGGGATGGAGGAGGATATTACTGTCAAACTTGACAGGTGGAAACCATTTGCTCGCGGTTTGTCACTTAGAGGTAGAACACTTGTTATCAATTTACTCTCCGCTTCAAAATTGTGGCATCGATTAAATTCTGTAGCTGTTCCTGATGAAATTATTAATGTCATTCAAAATAAATTTGTAGACTTTCTATGGCAAGGAAAACATTGGGTTTCCAAAGAAATGTTGTATCTTCCTGTATGTACTGGAGGACAGGGTTTAGTCCATATTTTATCTAGAATTCGTGATTTTCGAATTCAATTTATGTAAAGATTTTTGACATTAATGAATGGTGAAGAAGTTCACCCTTGTTACTATTTTTGTAAATATTTTTTGTCTACTGTTTCTAATTTGAATTATGATGTTCAATTGTTATTACTTGATGGGGATTTTCAGTATACTAACATCCCAAGCTTTTATCAAGATTTAATAAAAGCCTGGAAATATTTTGAATCATCTAGAATAAAAATAGATGATACCTCAATTGCAGACATTTTAGGAGAACCTTTGTTCTTTAATCCATGTTTAGTTAACCCTAAAACCGAAGAACCTTTTTATTTTGAAAATTTTGTAATTGCTGGTATGACTAAAATTAAAGATCTGTTTGATACTAGTTTAAACAGAAAATTAACTGCAGCAGATCTTGTTGGCATAATTAGCATTCGTTCTGAACGATGTATCCAACAACATCTAGATTTATTATGGTCGGCTTTTCCTCTGGAGTGGAGTGAATTAATATATCGTTTTTTACATAATGATATTGATATTGGTGTTGTTCACCAATATATCTTTAAATTAGATGTTGACAATGCACCTGAATTAAGTAAGGGTGTAGTTCTTGATAAATGTCCCAAGAAGATGATTTATTTGTTATCTGTTATTCAAAATTTTAATAGTTCCCATACCAAAAAGTTATTGTCCCCCTGGAATAGTATTTTACAATCAACTTTCCCCCCTAATATTATATATAGTCATATTTATGAATATCCTCATAGCATGCATGAAGGTGATCTTAACTGGAGAATACTTCATGGTGCTGTTTCAACTGGAAAATTTTATTATAAAGCTGGTTTTCAGCTGTCTGATGTTTGTCCCTCTTGTGGTTTGCAAGAGGACTTACATCACATTTTTATAGCTGTCCACGTATTAGTGTTTATATTTATATTTGGACCTTTAACCTTTTCTAGCACTGACCAAACGCCATCTCTGGTCAGAGCAAATCGATCTCCTCCAGCTGTCCACACGCCAACATCGGACAGCTGTCCAGTTAGGAGATCGATTCCAGCTGATCAACCGCCACCTCGGATCAGCTGTCCAGAGGTTACAGTACCAGCCGACCACACGGCATCCAAGGTCGGCTGCCCAGAGACGAACAGACAACCAATGGTGATGGAGGACGGAACAGTCGTGTTGGGAGAATGTACCAACACACAACGATGGACGAAGCGGTGCAGGACCCCAAGACGACTGTTCCAGTGGATTGCCACCCAGGCGAAGATGGCCACATACGTCACACTTCAGCACCTGAGGACAGGAGGAGGACAGACAGACCCGCTCGTGGAATTCAGGTCGCGCATCCGCGCCCGGTTGGCAATCGAATTTGCCTATTGTAAGTTCATTAATAATGTAGATTTTTTTTCAGATTTTTGGTCTTTTAATAATGTACTATGTTTTATCTCTAATGACAAGCTTGTTGTAAATATTTAATGGAAAGGTAATTGTATTTTTGATTTTTATTTTTCTTGTCTTGTTTATATATTGTAAACCGCGATGTGTTAAAGGTTAAAACATGGACTGGCGTGTACCAGTCCATGTTGACTTTGATCATTATGACAAAGTCTTTTATAGGTGTCTTTAGGTTCAATGTTAGGTAGGTAATAAATTAATTGTTAAAGTTTAAATTGGCTTGAATCAGTTTAAACTGACTTTGCTCACTAGGACAAAGTCTTTTAAAATTTGTGTCATATTTTCATATACTTTTGGGTTTAAAGTTAACTAATTTATATGTATATTCAAAATTGTTAATGTAGCTTGTCAAAATAATGTATTGTTAGGTTTATATTTTATGTAACTTGAATTTTTGATACCTTGTAATACTGTGATTTATTGTTTTATTTAATAAAGGGTATTGAAAATTCAAAAATTCTTCTTAAATTCTTCTTCTTGAAGGGATAGGACGTGTTTTCGGAGCTCCGCTCAAATCATTTATTAATTGGTTATTTTGTATTGTGGTTCGCAAATATTTGTATTGTTGTGTTCATAAGAAGAAGCTCTTTCATTTTGTGGGGTGTATTTCGTATTTTCATCTCGGATTGCCGAGATTTTTGTTGGATTTAATTTTTGTTTATTGGTTTGATATTGTTCAAAGATGGCGTCGCCTTCATTTTCTAGTGTAGTAGTTAATGGTAAAACTACTCAGTTGTCGTCGAATGTTGCCTCGAGCAATACTGTGTTAAATGATAAGGACAATAGGGACCTTAATTTAATTAAACGAACAATGCCGTCCAAGGTATGTGTTAAATCTTTGCCCCAGGCTAATAGTGATAAAGTTGTAAAGTCGCAATTACACAGCGAAAGTTCACGAGATCTCCCGAATAATAATAATGTCCCGTCTGACAGAGAAAGTTCAAGATCGAAAAATAACGATGAGATGCCGTCATTTGGACATAAGCCTTTTGGCTTTGTCTCAAAGAAACACGGTGTGAAACTAACAAACATACCGTCTGTCTCAATAGAGCAATATGTTGTTGCTATTGCCGATATAGTCAAGCCAGAAAACATAGTGGCTGCCTCTCGTATGAGGTCTGGGGTTGTAGTGTTTTTATCTAATCTCGATGACGTTGAAGAGTTGTGTTCAAATGGTTTAAGTATTGGGGATGAGTTTGTTGAAGTTCAGTGTTTGGTAAAAATCCCGAAAAAAGTTACCTTGTCTAATTGTCCCCCTTTTATTCCCAATGATTTACTCGAGGATGAGTTGATGCGTTATGGACGCATAATTTCCGACATAAAACCCATTGCACTCGGTATTAAAATCCCAGCACTAAAACACGTCAAGTCATTTAGACGACAAGTGTCCCTTATTCTTCACCCCAATGTTACATTACCGGAGTCTTTTGATATGTATTATCAAAGGCAAAGCTACAGAATATTTGTGAATGACGATGTTGTTTGTTTTAAATGCAAACAGACTGGTCACATTCAAAATCGGTGCCCACAAAATCGACCACAAAATAACCAGTCAGAATCAAGTACAAATGTCCAATTCACGGCTGAACCCGTTCCGCCAACCGGGACAGCGGAGCAGTCTGTTATCTTAGACTCTGGAATCAATGACAGCTCAGCCAATGTTAATACTTCTGCTTCCAACACCTTCACTAATGTTACTGCTGAGCAAAAACCTGAGATTTCAACTGTTTCTAATGTCATTGTTGATGTTCACTCCGCAACTGAAAAAGTGGATACTGATCCATTGCCAGTGAAATCTGCAGTTAAACGCAAAGCTGTAGATAATGATTCCATTATATGTATTAAAACCCCCACAACCACTAAAACCCCTGATGTATCTACTAAAGATGACATAAGTATATGGGATTTGCCTCCTCCATCTCATTCCATTCTCAACACTGATGAAGAAGAGGATATAGACATTGAGTCTATATCCTCTGATTTATCCGAACAAAACGTATCTCAAGTCGTCGTGGATACTGAACAAAAATTATCCACCGAAGAGCTAGACAGACTTCTTTCCGAACTGAAAAGCAACAAAAAGCCTGTTGAGAAGTGTTTAGAGTATACCACCAACCTCAGGCAACTGTGCCAAGACTTTATTGATCGCCGAAGAAACCCTGAGTCGTCTTCCCAGTTGAAGGCCCGACTTAATAAATTGATAAAGAAATTAAAAACGTATTTGAAAACTCATGCCTAGAGATCAAAGTCAATATGTATTGCCCACTTAATTATGCATTTTTGCACATTTTGTTCATCACAATTACAATTGTAATGTCTGGTTTTTCGTTAGTTTCACTGAATACTCAAGGTTGTCGAGATTCTTTTAAAAGATATTTTATATTAGATTCTTTAAAATCTAAATTGAATGCATACATAGTTTTTCTTCAAGATACTCATACCATACCTTCTGATGAAGGTATATGGAAAATGATATGGAGAGGAGAAATATTGTTTTCTCATCTCTCAACTATTTCTGCTGGATTAGCGATATGTTTTTCCAATAATTTAGAATATAGTATTCTAGATAATAAAATATTTTACCTGGTCGCATTTTACATGCAACTATTAAAATACAGGAGCAAACTGTATATTTGTTGAATGTTTATTCCCCAACTTGCTCAAAAGAAAAACTAGACTTTTTGAAATATTTAAAACACCATTTGAATCAACTTGATTCTTCCATTCCAATATTTCTTGGAGGTGATTTTAATAGTACTACTAATCCTTCCCTAGATCGGACAGGAGATATTGAACCCCACCCCCATTCTTGTATTGAATTTAAATCTATTGTTAAACGTTTCAAATTTATTGATACGTTTCGCAATATTCACCCGTACGATAGAACTTATTCCTGGTCGAGAAATGACGGTGTCGCCGCAAGACTTGATCGAATTTATATATCTAAACACTATAGTCAGTTTATTCGATCCTCAGAAATAAAACCATGTTCATATTCTGATCATGATTACGTTCGTGTTTATTTTAAAGAAATACCAAATAAACACAAGAGTGCTTACTGGTGTTTAAATACATCTCGTTTAGATGATAAATTGTATGTTGACATGATAAATAACTTTTGGCTTTCCTGGCGATTACAGAAATTTGAGTTTACGTGTATCCAAGATTGGTGGGATCGTGGAAAATACAAAATAAAGGAACTTTCGCAAGAATTTTCTATTAAAAAGAATTATGATTTTAAACGTAAATTTGATAGTTTGCAATCTGATATTGAGTTATTAAAAATCAAATATTGCAACTAGCCCTGATCTTAATGTCATTTTAATTGAGAAGCAACATCAGTTATCTGAACTTGAACGAATCCAGGCCCGTGGTGCTTGGGTTCGTTCAAGATTCAGATATGTTAATGATTCAGATAAACCTACTAAATATTTCTTCGACTTTGAAAAGAAACGTGGTACAAAGAAATTATTGTCCCATTTAACTTTGCCTGATGGCAGTATAACTGATTCAGATCAGGAAATAAAAACCCTTGCCCGAAATTTTTACTCCGATTTGTATAGCCCCGATCCTGTTGATGAAAGTTGTCAAAATGAAATTTTGAAAGACCTTCCTACAATAAGTGAAACCCAAAAGCAAACATTAGATAGTGTAATAAGTTATGATGAATTGTCCTCTGCCGTTTTAAAAATGAATAATAATAAGTCCCCTGGTATTGATGGGTTGCCTAGTGAATTTTACAAAACCTTTTGGAACATCGTTGGGAAAGATATGCACGAAGTTTTTGTTTCTTCTATTGAAGAAAACAGACTTCCGCTTTCGTGCAGAAGAGCCGTTCTGACGATGATTCCAAAGAAAGGTGATAGTAGTTTGTTGAAAAACTGGAGACCTGTGTCTCTTTTCTGTTGCGACTATAAAATATTAACGAGAGCTTTCTCGTTAAGACTCCGTACCGTTCTACCCGATATATTAAATATCGATCAAAGTTATTGTGTTCCCGGTCGTCACATAAGTGATAATATTCGTTTTATTTCTGATGCTACTTGTTATGCTAATCAGGAACATATCCCCCTTGCTATTGTTTCCCTTGACCAAGAGAAGGCTTTTGATCGTGTTCATCATGGTTATTTGATGAAGACATTAGAAGCCTTCGGTTTTGGCGATTATTTTATATCCTGTATAAAAACTATTTATACAGATGTACATAGCTTACTTAAAATTAATAACTCGTTATCATCCCCTTTTCAGTTTAAAAGAGGTATACGACAAGGATGTTCTTTGTCTGGTCAATTATATGCCATATGCCTTGAACCTCTTTTACACAAACTAAGATCAAACAACGGCTTATCAGGACTTGAACTTCCATTATCAGATGGTAAGAAAAGTTGTTTATCTGCATATGCAGATGATTTGGATACTTTATTAACGCAAGACTCTGATTTTGATAGGTTGTCTTTCTGGTTAGATATATACCAGAAAGCTTCTAATTCAAAAATTAATTTACAAAAGTCAGAGGGTTTGTGGGTGGGAAGTTGGAAAAATAGAAATGATGGTCCACTTGGTCTCAAGTGGAATAATAAAGGTTTAAAGGTTTTGGGTACTTTTGTTGGAAACAATAAGGATTTCTATAAACAAAATTGGGAAGGGATGGAGGAGGATATTACTGTCAAACTTGACAGGTGGAAGCCTTTTGCTCGCGGTTTGTCACTCAGAGGACGAACACTTGTTATCAATTTACTTTCCGCGTCAAAATTATGGCATCGATTAAATTCTGTGTCCATGCCAGATGAAATTATTAGTGCCATTCAAAACAAATTTGTAGATTTTCTATGGCAAGGAAAACATTGGGTTTCGAAAGAAATGTTACATCTTCCTGTATGTACTGGAGGACAGGGTTTAGTTCATATTTTGTCTAGAATTCGTGATTTTCGAATTCAATTTATGTACAGATTTTTGACATTAATGAATGGTGAAGATGTTCATCCTTGTTACTATTTTTGTAAATATTTTTTGTCTACTGTTTCTAATTTGAATTATGATGTTCAGTTGTTATTACTTGATGGGGATTTTCAATACACTAACATTCCAAGCTTTTATCAAGATTTAATTAAAGCCTGGAAGAATTTTGAATCGTCTAGAATTAAAATAGATGATACCTCAGTGGCCGATATTTTAGAAGAACCTTTGTTCTTCAATCCTTCATTAATTAACCCCAAAACTGATGAACCTTTTTATTTTGAAAATTTTGTAATTGCCGGTATGACCAAAGTTAAAGATCTTTTCGATACTAGTTTGGAAAGAAAATTTTACTGCAGAAGATCTTGTTGGCATATTAAGCATTCGTTCCGAACGCTGTATCCAACAACATCTGGATTTACTGTGGTTGTCTTTTCCTCCGGAGTGGAGTATATTGATTGACCGTTTTTTAAATAATGATATTGATATTGGTGTTGTTCACCAATACATTTTTAAATTAGATATTGACAATGCTCCTGAATTAAGTAAGGGCGTTGTCCTCGATAAATGTCCCAAGAAAATGATTTATTTGTTATCTGTTGTTCAGAATTTTTATAGTTCCCATTATAAAAAGTTACTGTCCCCTTGGTGTAATATTTTACGATCTAATGTTCCCCCTAATGTTATATATAGTCATGTTTATGAATATCCCCATAGCATGCATGAAGGTGACCTTAACTGGAGAATCCTTCATGGTGCTATTGGAACTAGTAAATTTTATTGTAAAGCTGGTTATCAGCAGTCTTATGTTTGTCCCTCTTGTGGTTTGCAAGAGGACTTACATCACATTTTTATAGCCTGTCCCCGTATTAGTGTTTTATTAAATAACGTTCATAATATTCTGTGTAAATTAAGCACAAATAATGTAGGTTCAATAGAATCATTTATATTTGGACCTTCTACTTTTACTAGCACTGACCTAACGCCACCTCAGGTTAGTGCAAATCGATCTCCTCCAGCTGTCCACACGCTATCATCGGGCAGCTGTCCAGTTAGGAGATCGAATCCAGCTGATCCGCCGTCACCTAGGATCAGCTGTCCAGATGTTCCAGTACCAGTCGACCACACGTCATCCCGGGTCGGCTGTCCAGAATCTACCAGACTGCCAATGGTTATGGAGGACGTAACAGTCGTGTTGGGAGAATGTACCAACACGCAACGATGGACCAAGCGGTACAGGACCCCAAGACGACTGTTCCAGTGGATTGCCACCCAGGCGAAGATGGCCACTTATGTGACGTTGCAGCACCTGAGGACTGGAGGCGGACCAACAGACCCACTGCAGGAATTCAGGTCGCGCATCCGCGCCCGTTTGGCAATTGAATTTGCCTACTATAGGTTTGTAAATAATGTTGATTCTTTTTCAGATTTTTGGTGTTTTAATAATGTATTGTGTTTTATTTCTAATGACAAGCTTTTTGTTAAAATTTAATAGTAAGTTATTTTAATTATATTTGTATCTTTGATTTTTATTTTCTTGTCTTGTTTATATTTTGTAAACAGCGATGTATTAAAGGTTAAAACATGGATTGGCGTATACCAGTCCATGTTGACTTTGATCATTTGGACAAAGTCATTTATAGGCTTCTTTAATTTTAAAATAGGTAGGCAATAATGTTTAAAGTTTAAACTGGCTTGTATCAGTTTAAACTGACTTTGATCAGTTGGACAAAGTCTTTTATATTTCTATTGTATTTTCGTATATTTTTGGGTTTAAAATCAATGTAACTATATGTATTTTCAAAATTGTTCAATAGCTTGTCATAATAATGTATTTGTTAGGTTTATATTTTATGTTACTTTGAATTTTTGATACCTTGTACTACTGTGATTAATTGTTTTATTTAATAAAGGGTATTGAAAATTCAATTCTTCTTCTTCTTCTTGAAGGGATAGGACGTGTTTTTCGGAGCTCCGCTCAAAGCATTTATTTCTTGGTTATTTTGTATTGTACTTCGTAAATATTTGTATTGTTGTGTTTGGAAGAAGAAGTTCTTTCATTTTGTGGGGTTTATTTCGGTATTTATTCTCGGATTGCCGAGATTTTTGGTGGATTCGATTTTTGTTTATTGGTTTGATTTGGTTTAAAGATGGCGTCGCCTTCATTTTCAAGTGTTGTGGTTAATGGTAAAAGTACTCAGTTGTCGTCTGTTGTTGCCTCAGGCAATACTATGTTATTTGAGAAGGACAATAGGGACCTTAATTTAATTAAGAGAACAATGCCGTCCAAGGTAGGTTTAAAATCCTTGCCCCAGGCTAATAGTGATAATGTTGTAACGTCTCATTTGAACGGAGAAAGTTCGAGATCGAAAAGTTCAGATTTATCGACTGATAATAATGTAATGTCTGAAAGAGATAGTTCAAGATCTGAACAAGACGATGACATGCCTTCGTTCGGGCATAAACCTTTTGGCTTTGTGTCGAGGAAACATGGCGTCAAATTAAGAAACATACTGTCAATTTCTATTGAACAGTATGTTATTGCTGTTGCCACCGTCGTGAAACCAGAGAATATAGTCGCTGCTTCTCGTATGAGATCTGGTGTTGTAATATTCTTGTCTAATCTTGATGATGTTAAACTTTTGTGTTCAAATGGCCTTAGTATCGGGGATGAACATATTGATGTCCAATGCCTTGTTAGAATTCCCAAAAAAGTAACTTTGTCCAATTGCCCTCCTTTTATACCAAATGACTTGCTAGAAGATGAACTTATGCGCTATGGCCGTATAATTTCTGATATTAAGCCTATTGCATTAGGCATCAAACTGCCGGCATTAAAACACGTCAAATCTTTTAGAAGACAAGTATCCATTCTTCCCCATTCCAATGTATTATTACCAGATTATTTTGATATGTACTATCAAAGACAAAGTTATAGAATATTTGTAAACGACGATGTTGTCTGTTTCAAATGCAAAAAAACTGGACATATTCAAAGTAGATGCCCAGAAAACCGACCGACAGCTGAGAACAAAATTTCAGTTGCTATTACAGATGTCCCATATATGGCTGAACGAGTGCTCCCAACTGAGACGGAGAAGCAGTCTGTTGCCTCGGACTCTGACGTCTCTGCTTCTGCCTCCAAAACCCCAGCCAACATTACTAATGTAGAAAAACCTGTAGAGTTTATTGTTTCCAATTCCACTGTAGATGTTAACCCACCTACGGAAAACAGGAGAGTGACCAGCTTCCAGTCAAATCCGCAGTGAAGCGAAAGGCAGCAGACAGTAATGATTTAATTATTAGTAATAAAACCCCGACAACTAATAAAATTCAAGATGTTTCTTCTCAAGATAACTCAAGTATTTGGGATTTACCCCCTTCATCCCATTGCATTAATAATAACAATGAAGACGAGGATGTAGACATTGAGTCTATATCCTCTGATCTATCGGAGCAAAACCTATCCCAAATAGTAGTGGATACGGATCAAAAGTTATCAGCTGAAGAACTTGAGCGACTTCTGTCTGAACTTAAAAGTAACAAAAAACCTTTGGAAAAGTGTCTAGAATATACTACCAACATTCGTCAACTGTGTCAAGACTTCATTGACCGACGAAGAAACCCTGAAACATCTTCGCAGTTAAAAGCCCGTCTTAACAAATTAATAAAGAAGTTAAAGGCTTACATTAAAACTCATGCATAGAAATCAATATGTTTGTTCCTATTAATTATGCATTTTTGCTCCTTTTTTTCATTACTATTGTAATGTCCGGTTTTTCATTAGTCACACTGAACACTCAAGGCTGTCGTGACTCTTTTAAAAGATATTTTATATTAGATTCTTTGAAATCTAAATTAAATGCAGACATAGTTTTTCTTCAAGATACACATACCATTCCTTCTGATGAAGGTATATGGAAAATGATATGGAGAGGAGAAATAGTGTTCTCTCATCTTTCAACTATTTCTGCTGGATTAGCGATATGTTTTTCAAATAATTTAGAATATACTATTCTAGATCATAAAGTTATATTACCCGGTCGCATTTTACATGCTTCTATCAAATTACAGGAGGAAACTGTTTATTTGTTAAATGTCTATTCACCCACATGTCCCAAAGAAAAACTTGACTTTTTGAAATGTTTAAAACACCATTTGAATCAACTTGATTCTTCCTATCCAATATTTCTTGGAGGTGATTTTAATTGTACTACCAATCCTTCCTTAGATAGGACAGGAGATGTTGAGCCCCACCCCCATTCTTGTAATGAATTTAAAAATATTGTTAAGAGTTTCAAATTTATTGATACGTTTCGTAATATTCATCCGTATGATAAAATATATTCCTGGTCGAGAAATGACGGTGTCGCCGCAAGACTCGATCGAATTTATATATCTAAACATTATAGTCAGTTTATTCGATCTTCAGAAATAAAACAATGTTCATATTCTGATCATGATTACGTTCGTATTTATTTTAAAGAAATACCAAGTAATCATAAGAGTGCTTACTGGTGTTTAAATACATCTCTTTTAGATGATAAATTGTATGTTGACATGGTAAATAGTTTTTGGCTTTCCTGGCGATTACAGAAATCTGCATTTAAGTGTATTCAAGATTGGTGGGATCGTGGGAAATCTAAAATAAAGGAACTTTCGCAAGAATTTTCTATTAAAAAGAATTATGATTTTAAACGTAAATTTGATAGTTTGCAGTGCGATATTCAATTATTAAAATCAAATATTTCCGCAAACCCTGATCTCAATACCATTTTAATTGCGAAGCAGCAACAGTTATCTGAACTTGAACGAATCCAGGCCCGTGGTGCTTGGGTTCGTTCAAGATTCAAATATGTTAATGATTCAGATAAACCTACAAAATTCTTTTTTGACCTTGAAAAGAAACGTGGTACAAAGAAACTATTATCCCATTTAACCTTGCCTGATGGCAGTATAACCGATTCAGATCAGGAAATAAAAAACCTTGCCAGAAATTTTTACTCCGATTTATATAGCCCCGATCCTGTTGATGAAAGTTGTCAAAATGATATTCTGAAAGACCTCCCTACAATAAGTGAAACCCAAAAACAAACATTAGATAATGTTATAAGTTATGATGAATTGTCCTGTGCCGTTTTAAAAATGAATAATAATAAGTCCCCTGGTATTGATGGGTTGCCTAGTGAATTTTACAAAACATTTTGGAACATCGTTGGTAAGGATATGCACGAAGTTTTTGTTTCTTCTATTGAAGAAAACATACTTCCACTTTCGTGCAGAAGAGCCGTTCTGACGATGATTCCAAAGAAAGGTGACAGTAGCTTGTTGAAAAACTGGAGACCAGTGTCTCTTCTCTGTTGCGACTATAAAATATTAACGAGAGCTTTCTCGCTAAGACTCCGTACCGTTCTACCCGATATATTAAATATCGATCAAAGTTATTGTGTTCCCGGTCGTCATATAAGTGATAATATTCGTTTTATTTCTGATGCTACGTGTTATGCTAATCAGGAAAATATCCCCCTTGCTATTGTTTCCCTTGACCAAGAGAAGGCTTTTGATCGTGTTCATCATGGTTATTTGATGAAGACATTAGAAGCCTTCGGTTTTGGAGATTATTTTATATCCTGTATAAAAACTATTTATACAGATGTACATAGTTTACTTAAAATTAATAACGCGTTATCGTCCCCCTTTCAATTTAAAAGAGGTATACGACAAGGATGTTCCTTGTCTGGTCAATTATATGCCCTATGCCTTGAACCTCTTTTACACAAACTAAGGTCAAAAGACGGCTTATCAGGCCTTGAACTACCATTATCTGATGGTAAGAAAAGTTGTTTATCTGCATATGCAGATGATTTGGATACTCTGTTAACGCAGGACTCTGATTTTGATAGGTTGTCTTTCTGGTTAGATATATACCAGAAAGCTTCTAATTCAAAAATTAATTTACAAAAGTCCGAAGGTTTGTGGGTGGGAAGTTGGAAAAATAGAAGTGATTGTCCACTTGGTCTCAAGTGGAATAATAAAGGTTTAAAGGTTTTAGGTACTTTTGTTGGAAACAATAGAGATTTTTATAAACAAAATTGGGAAGGGATGGAGGAGGATATTTCTGTCAAACTTGACAGGTGGAAGCCTTTTGCCCGCGGTTTGTCACTAAGAGGGCGAACACTTGTTATTAATTTACTTTCCGCGTCAAAATTGTTGCATCGATTAAATTCTGTGGCCGTGCCCGATGAAATTATTAGCGCCATACAAAATAAATTTGTTGATTTTTTATGGCAAGGAAAACATTGGGTTTCCAAAGAAATGTTATATCTTCCTGTATGTACTGGAGGACAGGGTTTGGTTCATATTTTATCTAGAATTCGTGATTTTCGAATTCAGTTTATGTACAGATTTTTGACATTAATGAATGTTGAAGAAGTTCATCCTTGTTACTATTTTTGTAAATATTTTTTGTCTACTGTTTCTAATTTGAATTATGATGTTCAATTGTTATTACTTGATGGGGATTTTCAATATACTAACATCCCAAGCTTTTATCAAGATTTAATAAAAGCCTGGAAATATTTTGAATCGTCTAGAATAAAAATAGATGACATCTCAGTTGCAGACATTTTAGAAGAACCTTTGTTTTTTAACCCTTTATTAGTTAACCCTAAGACCGATGAACCTTTTTATTTTGAAAATTTTGTAATTGCCTGTATGACCAAAGTTAAAGATCTTTTTGATACTAGTTTGAAAAGAAAATTAACTGCAGCAGATCTTGTTGGCATATTAAGCATTCGTTCTGAACGCTGTATCCAACAACATCTAGATTTACTATGGTCGTCTTTTCCTCCGGAGTGGACTATATTGATTGACCGTTTTTTAAATAATGATATTTATGTTGGTGTTGTTCACCAATACATTTTTAAATTAGATGTTGACAATGCGCCTGAATTAAGTAAGGGCGTTGTTCTAGATAAATGTCCCAAGAAAGTGATTTATTTGTTATCTGTTGTTCAAAATTTTAATAATTTCCATACTAAAAAGTTAATATCCCCTTGGTGTAATATTTTACAATTAAATATTCCCCCTAATGTCATATATAGTCATGTTTATGAATATCCTCATAGCATGCATGAAGGTGACCTTAACTGGAGAATCCTTCATGGTGCTATTTCAACCGGTAAATTTTTCTGTAAAGCTGGTTATCAGCAGTCGGATGCATGTCCCTCTTGTGGTTTGCAAGAGGACTTGTATCATATTTTTGTTTCCTGTCCACGTTTAAAAGGGCTTTTAAGTTATGTTCAAAATATTTTATTAAATCTAATTCCAAATGATATTAGTTCCAAAGACTCTTTAATATTTGGACCATTTACTTTTTCTAGCACTGACCAAACGCCACCTAAGGTCAGTGCAAATCGATCTCCTCCAGCTGTCCACACGCCATCCTCGGACAGCTGTCCAGTAAGGAGATCGAGTCCAGCTGATCCACCGCTACCTAGGATCAGCTGTCCAGAATTTCCAGTATCAGCCGACACACGTCATCCAGGGTCGGCTGTCCAGAGGCTACCAGACAACCAATGATGATGAAGGACGGAACAGTCGTGTTGGGAGAATGTACCAACACGCAACGATGGACCAAGCGGTACAGGATCCCAAGACGACTGTTCCAGTGGATTGCCACCCAGGTGAAGATGGCCACATATGTGACCCTGCAACACCTAAGAACCAGAGGCGGAGAGACAGATCCACTCAAGGAATTTAGGTCGCGCATCCGCGCCCGGTTGGCAATAGAATTTGCATATTGTAAGTTTTTAAATAATGTTGATTTCTTTTCAGATTTTTGGTGTTTTGGTAATATATTGTGTTTCATTTCAAATGACAAGCTTTTTGTTAATATTTAATGGTAAGTTATTTTAATTGTATTTGTATTTTTGTTTTTTAATTTTCTTGTCTTGTTTATATATTGTGAACCGCGATGTGTTAAAGGTTAAAACATGGACTGGCGTGTACCAGTCCATGTTGACTTTGATCATTTGGACAAAGTCATTTATAGGGTTCTTTAATTTTAATATAGGTAGGTAATAATGTTTAAAGTTTAAACTGGCTTGTATCAGTTTAAACTGACTTTGATCAGTTGGACAAAGTCTTTTATATTTCTATTGTATTTTTGTATACTTTTGGGTTTAAAGTCTATATAATTATATGTATTTTCAAAATTGTTAAATAGCTTGTCATAATAATGTATTTGTAAGGATTATATTTTATGTTACTTGAATTTTTGATACCTTGTACTACTGTGATATATTGTTTTATTTAATAAAGGGTATTGAAAATTCAAATTCTTCTTCTTCTTCTTCTTTGTAAATTAAGCAAAAATAATGTAGGTTCAATAGAATCATTTATATTTGGACCTTCTACTTTTACTAGTACTGACCTAACGCCACCTCAGGTTAGTGCAAATCGATCTCCTCCAGCTGTCCACACGCTATCATTGGACAGCTGTCCAGTTAGGAGATCGAATCCAGCTGATCCACCGTCACCTAGGATCAGCTGTCCAGATGTTCCAGCCGACCACACGTCATCCCGGGTCGGCTGTCCAGAAACTACCAGACTGCCAATGGTTATGGAGGACGGAACAGTCGTGTTGGGAGAATGTACCAACACGCAACGATGGACCAAGCGGTACAGGACCCCAAGACGACTGTTCCAGTGGATTGCCACCCAGGCAAAGATGGCCACTTATGTGACGTTGCAGCACCTGAGGACCGGAGGCGGACAAACAGACCCACCCCAGGAATTCAGGTCGCGCATCAGCGCCCGTTTGGCAATTGAATTTGCCTACTATAGGTTTGTAAATAATGTTGATTCTTTTTCAGATTTTTGGTGTTTTAATAATGTATTGTGTTTTATTTCTAATGACAAGCTTTTTGTTAATATTTAATGGTAAGTTATTTTAATTGTAATTGTATTTGTATGTTTGATTTTTATTTTCTTGTCTTGTCTTGTTTATATATTGTAAACAGCGATGTATTAAAGGTTAAAACATGGACTGGCGTGTACCAGTCCATGTTGACTTTGATCATTTGGACAAAGTCATTTATAGGCTTCTTTAATTTTAAACTAGGTAGGCAATAATGTTTAAAGTTTAAACTGGCTTGTATCAGTTTAAACTGACTTTGATCAGTTGGACAAAGTCTTTTATATTTCTATTGTATTTTCGTATATTTTTGGGTTTAAAGTCAATGTAATTATATGTATTTTCAAAATTGTTCAATAGCTTGTCATAATAATGTATTTGTTAGGTTTATGTTTTATGTTACTTCAATTTTTGATACCTAGTACTACTGTGATTAATTGTTTTATTTAATAAAGGGTATTGAAAATTCAATTCTTCTTCTTCTTCTTAAAAATTCAAAAATTCTTCTTGAAGGGATAGGACGTGTTTTTCGGAGCTCCGCTCAAAGCATTTATTTCTTGGTTATTTTGTATTGTACTTCGTAAATATTTGTATTGTTGTGTTTGAAGAAGAAGTTCTTTCATTTTGTGGGGTTTATTTCGGTATTTATTCTCGGATTGCCGAGATTTTTGGTGGATTCGATTTTTGTTTATTGGTTTGATTTGCTTTAAAGATGGCGTCGCCTTCATTTTCAAGTGTTGTGGTTAATGGTTAAAGTACTCAGCTGTCGTCTGTTGTTGCCTCAGGCAATACTATGTTATGTGAGAAGGACAATAGGGACCTTAATTTAATTAAGAGAACAATGCCGTCCAAGGTAGGTTTAAAATCCTTGCCCCAGGCTAATAGTGATAATGTTGTAACGTCTCATTTGAACGGAGAAAGTTCGAGATCGAAAAGTTCAGATTTATCGACTGATAATAATGTAATGTCTGAAAGAGATAGTTCAAGATCTGAACAAGACGATGACATGCCTTCGTTCGGGCATAAATCTTTTGGCTTTGTGTCGAGGAAACATGGCGTCAAATTAAGAAACATAATGTCAATTTCTATTGAACAGTATGTTATTGCTGTTGCCACCGTCGTGAAACCAGAGAATATAGTCGCTGCTTCTCGTATGAGATCTGGTGTTGTAATATTCTTGTCTAATCTTGATGATGTTGAACTTTTGTGTTCAAATGGCCTTAGTATCGGGGATGAACATATTGATGTCCAATGCCTTGTTAGAATTCCCCAAAAAGTTACATTGTCTAATTGCCCTCCTTTTATACCCAATGACTTGCTAGAAGATGAACTTATGCGCTATGGCCGTATAATATCTGATATTAAGCCTATTGCGTTAGGCATCAAACTGTCGGCATTAAAACACGTCAAATCGTTTAGAAGACAAGTATTCATTCTTCCCCACCCCAATGTATTATTACCAGATTATTTTGATATGTACTATCAAAGACAAATTCATAGAATATTTGTAAACGACGATGTTGTCTGTTTCAAGTGCAAAAAAACTGGACATATTCAAAGTAGATGCCCAGAAAACCGACCGACAACTGAGAACAAAATTTCAGTTACCAATACAGATGTCCCGTATATAGCTGAACGTGCGCCCCCAACTGAGACGGAAAAGCAGTTGGTTGCCTCGGACTCTGGCGTCTGTGCTTCTGCCTGCAAAACCCCAGCCCATGCTACTAATGTAGAAAAACCTGTGAAGTCTACTATTTCCAATTCCACTGTGCATGTCAACCCTCCTACGCAAAAAAAGGAGACCGATCAGCTGCCAGTCAAATCCGCAATGAAGCGAAAGGCAGCAGACAATAATGATATAATTATTAGCAACACCTAATAATATTCAAGATGTTTCTTCTCAAGATAACTCAAGTATTTGGGATTTACCCCCTTCATCCCATTGCATTAATAATAACAATGAAGACGAGGATGTAGACATTGAGTCTGTATCATCCGATCTATCTGAGCAAAACCTATCCCAAATAGTAGTGGATACGGATCAAAAGTTATCAGCTGAAGAACTTGAGCGACTTCTGTCTGAACTTAAAAGTAACAAAAAACCTGTGGAAAAGTGTCTAGAATATACTACCAACATTCGTCAACTGTGTCAAGACTTCATTGACCGACGAAGAAACCCTGAAACATCTTCGCAGTTAAAAGCCCGTCTTAACAAATTAATAAAGAAGTTAAAGGCATACATTAAAACTCATGCTTAGAAACAATTTTTATCTAAGTCAATATGTTTGTTCCTCTTAAATATGCATTTTTGCTCTTTTTTTCACTACTATTGTAATGTCTGGTTTTTCATTAGTTTCACTGAACACTCAAGGTTGTCGTGATTCTTTTAAAAGATATTTTATTTTAGATTCTTTGAAATCTAAATTAAATGCAGACATAGTTTTTCTTCAAGATACTCATACCATTCCTTCTGATGAAGGTATATGGAAAATGATATGGAGAGGAGAAATAGTGTTTTCTCATCTCTCAACTATTTCTGCTGGATTAGCGATATGTTTTTCAAATAATTTAGAATATACTATTCTAGATCATAAAATTATCTTACCTGGTCGCATTTTACATGCGACTGTCAAATTACAGGAGCAAACTGTATATTTTTTGAATGTTTATTCCCCCACCTGTCCCAAAGAAAAACTTGACCTTTTAAAATGTTTAAAACACCATTTGAATCAACTTGATTCTTCCTATCCAATATTTCTTGGAGGTGATTTTAATTGTACTACCAATCCTTCCTTAGATAGGACAGGAGATGTTGAGCCCCACCCCCATTCTTGTAATGAATTTAAAAATATTGTTAAGAGTTTTAAATTTATTGATACGTTTCGTAATATTCATCCGTATGATAAAATATATTCTTGGTCGAGAAATGACGGTGTCGCCGCAAGACTCGATCGAATTTATATCTCAAAACATTACAGTCAGTTCATCAGATCATCTGAAATAAAAGAATGTACATATTCGGATCACGATTTTGTTCGTGTTTACTTTAAAGAAATTCAAGGTAAACACAAGAGTGCATATTGGTGTTTAAATACATCTCTTTTAGAAGATAAATCGTATGTTGATATGATTAATAACTTCTGGATTTCTTGGCGATTACAAAAATCTGACTTCAAGTGTATTCAAGATTGGTGGGATCGGGGAAAATATAAAATAAAGGAACTCTCGCAAGAATTTTCTGTTAAAAAGAATGATGATTTTAAACGTAAATTTGATAGTTTGCAATACGATATTGAGTTGTTGAAATTAAACATTGCAACAAATCCAGATCTCAATGCCATTTTAATTGAGAGGAAGCAACAGTTGTCTGAACTTGAACGAATCCAGGCCCGTGGTGCTTGGGTTCGTTCAAGATTCAAATATGTTAATGATTCAGATAAACCTACAAAATATTTTTTTGACCTTGAAAAGAAACGTGGCACAAAGAAACTATTATCCCATTTAACATTGCCTGATGGCAGTATAACTGATTCCGATCAGGAAATAAAAAGCCTTGCCAGAAATTTTTACTCTGACTTGTATAGCCCCGATCCTGTTGATGAAGGTTGTCAAAATGAAATTTTGAAAGACCTTCCTACAATAAGTGAAATCCAAAAACAAGCATTAGATACTGTTATTAGTTATGATGAATTGTCGTCTGCCGTTTTAAAAAATGAATAATAATAAGTCCCCTGGAATTGATGGGCTACCTAGTGAATTTTACAAAACCTTTTGGACCATCGTTGGTAAAGATATGCATGAAGTTTTTGTTTCTTCTATTGAAGAAAACAGACTTCCACTTTCGTGCAGAAGAGCCGTTCTGACGATGATTCCGAAGAAAGGTGACAGTAGTTTGTTAAAAAGCTGGAGACCAGTGTCTCTTCTCTGTTGCGACTATAAAATATTAACTAGAGCTTTCTCGTTACGACTCCGTACCGTTCTACCCGATATATTAAATATCGATCAAAGTTATTGTGTTCCCGATCGTCATATAAGTGATAATATTCGTTTTATTTCTGATGATACGTGTTGTGCTAATCAGGAAAATATCCCCCTTGCCATTGTTTCCCTTGACCAAGAGAAGGCTTTTGATCGTGTTCATCATGGTTATTTGATGAAGACATTAGAAGCCTTCGGTTTTGGCGATTATTTTATATCATGTATAAAAACTATTTATACAGATGTACATAGTTTACTTAAAATTAATAACTCGTTATCGTCCCCTTTTCAATTTAAAAGAGGTATACGACAATGTCTGGTCAATTATATGCCATATGCCTTGAACCTCTTTTACACAAACTAAGGTCAAAAGACGGCTTATCAGGCCTTGAACTACCATTATCTGATGGTAAGAAAAGTTGTTTATCTGCATATGCAGATGATTTGGATACTCTGTTAACGCAGGACTCTGATTTTGATAGGTTGTCTTTCTGGTTAGATATATACCAGAAAGCTTCTAATTCAAAAATTAATTTACAAAAGTCCGAAGGTTTGTGGGTTGGAAGTTGGAAAAATAGAAATGATTGTCCACTTGGTCTCAAGTGGAATAATAAAGGTTTAAAGGTTTTAGGTACTTTTGTTGGAAACAATAGAGATTTTTATAAACAAAATTGGGAAGGGATGGAGGAGGATATTTCTGTCAAACTTGACAGGTGGAAGCCTTTTGCCCGCGGTTTGTCACTAAGAGGGCGAACACTTGTTATTAATTTACTTTCCGCGTCAAAATTGTGGCATCGATTAAATTCTATGGCCGTGCCCGATGAAATTATTAGCGCCATACAAAATAAATTTGTTGATTTCTTATGGCAAGGAAAACATTGGGTTTCCAAAGAAATGTTATATCTTCCTGTATGTACTGGAGGACAGGGTTTGGTTCATATTTTATCTAGAATTCGTGATTTTCGAATTCAGTTTATGTACAGATTTTTGACATTAATGAATGGTGAAGAAGTTCATCCTTGTTACTATTTTTGTAAATATTTTTTGTCTACTGTTTCTAATTTGAATTATGATGTTCAATTGTTATTACTTGATGGGGATTTTCAATATACTAACATCCCAAGCTTTTATCAAGATTTAATAAAAACCTGGAAATATTTTGAATCGTCTAGAATAAAAATAGATGACATCTCAGTTGCAGACATTTTAGAAGAACCTTTGTTTTTTAACCCTTTACTAGTTACTAGTTACTAGTTAACCCTAAAACCGATGAACCTTTTTATTTTGAAAATTTTGTAATTGCCTGTATGACCAAAGTTAAAGATCTTTTTGATACTAGAGGCGGAGAGACAGATCCACTCAAGGAATTTAGGTTGGCAATAGAATTTGCATATTGTAAGTTTTTAAATAATGTTGATTTCTTTTCAGATTTTTGGTGTTTTGGTAATATATTGTGTTTCATTTCAAATGACAAGCTTTTTGTTAATATTTAATGGTAAGTTATTTTAATTGTATTTGTATTTGTATTTTTTTATTTTCTTGTCTTGTTTATATATTGTGAACCGCGATGTGTTAAAGGTTAAAACATGGACTGGCGTGTACCAGTCCATGTTGACTTTGATCATTTGGACAAAGTCATTTATAGGCTTCTTCTTGAAGGGATAGGACGTGTTTTTCGGAGCTCCGCTCAAATCATTTATTTCTTGGTTATTTTGTATTGTACTTCGTAAATATTTGTATTGTTGTGTTTGGAAGAAGAAGTTCTTTCATTTTGTGGGGTTTATTTCGTTATTTATTCTCGGATTGCCGAGATTTTCGGTGGATTGTATTTTTGTTTACTGATTTATTTTTTGTTCAAAGATGGCGTCGCCTTCGTTTTCCAGTGTGGTCATTGGTAAATCTACTCAGTTGTCGACTGTAGTTGCCTCGGGCAATACTTTGTCAAGTAATACGGACAATAGAGATCTTAATTTAATTAAGAGGACAATGCCAAACAAGGTAGGTGTAAAATGCGTGCCCCAGGCTAATGGTAGTAATCTTGTTAATTCGCGTGGAGAAAGTTCAAGATTAAAAAGTTCACTTTTGTCAACCGGAAATAATGTAGAGTCTGTTCGAGAAAATGTAGGATCTGAACAGAACGACGACATGCCGTCATTTGGGCATAAACCGTTCGGGTTCGTTTCAAGGAAACATGGCGTAAAGTTAACCAACATACAGTCAATTTCTATTGAGCAATATGTTGTTGCTATTGCTACTGTTGTAAAGCCTGAAAATATAGTTGCTGCCTCTCGTATGAGGTCCGGGGTTGTAGTATTTCTATCCAACCTTGAAGATGTAGAACTCTTGTGTTCTAATGGCCTAAGTATAGGTGATGAATTTATTGATGTTCAATGTTTAGTAAAAATCCCCAAGAAAGTAACTTTGTCTAACTGCCCCCCTTTTATTCCGAATGACTTATTGGAAGATGAATTGATGCGCTATGGCCGCATCATTTCCGATATTAAACCTATTGCACTAGGCATTAAAATACCGGCATTAAAACATGTAAAGTCATTCAGAAGACAAGTTTCACTTATTCCCCACCCTAGTGTTGTATTACCAGAATATTTTGATATGTTTTATCAAAGACAAAACTACAGAATATTTCTTAATGATGATGTTGTCTGCTTTAAATGTAAGCATACTGGACACATTCAGAGCAGATGTCCAGAGAATAAACTTTCAGATAATAATAAGTCAGAGTCAAATAAAAATGTACCATTTACAGCTGAACCAGTTCCGCCAACTGGGACAGTGGGGCAGTCTGTTACTTCAGACTCTGCGGACCGTGATTCTGCCTTCAACACCCCTGCTAATGTAAATACTATGAAAGAATCTGAGAAATCTATTGTTTCCAGTGACATTGTTGTTGTTCACACCCCTGCTGAAAAACTGGAGACTGTTAAATCTGCAGTTAAACGAAAAGCAGCCGACAATAATGATTCAGTTATAAGTATCAAAACCCCCACAACTGATAAAACTTCAGATGTATCTGATCAAGGTAATACAAGTATTTGGGATATGCCTCCTTCATCCCCTTGTATTCTTAACAGCAATGAAGACGAGGATGTAGACATTGAGTCTATATCCTCTGATTTATCGGAACAAAATTTATCACAAATCTTAGTGGATACAGAACAAAAATTATCCACCGAAGAGCTGGATAGACTTCTTGTGGAGCTCAAGAGCAACAAAAAACCAGTTGAAAAATGCTTAGAATATACCACCAACTTGAGACAATTATGTCAAGATTTTATTGACCGTCGACGAAACCCCGAGTCCTCCTCACAGCTGAAAGCCCGTTTAAATACGTTGATAAAAAAATTAAAAACCTACCTGAAAACTCATGCTTAGAGATAAACTATATCTAAATCAATATGAATTGTCCACTTAATTATGCATTTTTGTTCTGTATTTTTATTACAATTACAATTGTAATGTCCGGTTTTTCGTTAGTTTCCTTGAACACTCAAGGTTGTCGTGACTCTTTTAAAAGATATTTTATATTAGATTCTTTGAAATCTTAATTAAATGCAGACATAGTTTTTCTTCAAGATACACATACCATTCCTTCTGATGAAGGTATATGGAAAATGATATGGAGAGGAAAAATAGTGTTCTCTCATCTCTCAACTATTTCTGCTGGATTAGCGATATGTTTTTCAAATAATTTAGAATATACTATTCTAGATCATAAAGTTATATTACCCGGTCGCATTTTACATGCTACTATCAAATTACAGGAGGAAACTGTTTATTTGTTGAATGTCTATTCCCCCACCTGTCCCAAAGAAAAACTTGACTTTTTGAAATGTTTAAAACACCATTTGAATCAACTTGATTCTTCCATTCCAATATTTCTTGGAGGTGATTTTAATTGTACTACTAATTCTTCCTTAGATAGGACAGGAGATACTGAACCCCATCCCCATTCTTGTAATGAATTTAAATCTATTGTTAAACGTTTCAAATTTATTGATACGTTTCGCAATATTCATCCGTACGATAAAATATATTCCTGGTCGAGAAATGACGGTGTCGCTGCAAGACTCGATCGAATTTATATATCTAAACATTATAGTCAGTTTATTCGATCTTCAGAAATAAAACAATGTTCATATTCTGATCATGATTACGTTCGTATTTATTTTAAAGAAATACCAAGTAAACATAAGAGTGCTTACTGGTGTTTAAATACATCTCTTTTAGATGATAAATTGTATGTTGACATGGTAAATAGTTTTTGGCTTTCCTGGCGATTACAGAAATCTGAATTTAAGTGTATTCAAGATTGGTGGGATCGTGGGAAATACAAAATAAAGGAACTTTCGCAAGAATTTTCTATTAAAAAGAATTATGATTTTAAACGTAAATTTGATAGTTTGCAGTGCGATATTCAATTATTAAAATCAAATATTTCCGCAAACCCTGATCTCAATACCATTTTAATTGAGAAGCAGCAACAGTTATCTGAACTTGAACGAATCCAGGCACGTGGTGCTTGGGTTCGTTCAAGATTCAAATATGTTAATGATTCAGATAAACCTACAAAATACTTTTTTGACCTTGAAAAGAAACGTGGTACAAAAAAACTATTATCCCATTTAACCTTGCCTGACGGTAGTATAACCGATTCAGATCAGGAAATAAAAACCCTTGCCAGAAATTTTTAATCCGACTTATATAGCCCCGATCCTGTTGATGAAAGTTGTCAAAATGAAATTCTGAAAGACCTCCCTACAATAAGTGAAACCCAAAAACAAACATTAGATAATGTTATAAGTTATGATGAATTGTCTTCTGCTGTTTTAAAAATGAATAATAATAAGTCCCCTGGTATTGATGGGTTGCCTAGTGAATTTTACAAAACATTTTGGAACATCGTTGGTAAGGATATGCACGAAGTTTTTGTTTCTTCTATTGAAGAAAACAGACTTCCACTTTCGTGCAGAAGAGCCGTTCTGACGATGATTCCAAAGAAAGGTGACAGTAGTTTGTTGAAAAACTGGAGACCTGTGTCTCTTCTCTGTTGCGACTATAAAATATTAACGAGAGCTTTCTCGCTAAGACTCCGTACCGTTCTACCCGATATATTAAATATTGATCAAAGTTATTGTGTTCCCGGTCGTCATATAAGTGATAATATTCGTTTTATTTCTGATGCTACGTGTTATGCTAATCAGGAAAATATCCCACTTGCTATTGTTTCCCTTGACCAAGAGAAGGCTTTTGATCGTGTTCATCATGGTTATTTGATGAAGACATTAGAAGCCTTCGGTTTTGGAGATTATTTTATATCCTGTATAAAAACTATTTATACAGATGTACAAAGTTTACTTAAAATTAATAACTCGTTATCGTCCCCTTTTCAATCTAAAAGAGGTATACGACAAGGATGTTCCTTGTCTGGTCAATTATATGCCATATGCCTTGAACCTCTTTTACACAAACTAAGGTCAAAGGACGGCTTATCAGGCCTTGAACTACCATTATCTGATGGTAAGAAAAGTTGTTTATCTGCTTATGCAGATGATTTGGATACTCTTTTAACGCAGGACTCTGATTTTGATAGGTTGTCTTTCTGGTTAGATATATACCAGAAAGCTTCCAATTCAAAAATTAATTTACAAAAGTCCGAAGGTTTGTGGGTGGGAAGTTGGAGAAATAGAAATGATTGTCCACTTGGTCTCAAGTGGAATAATAAAGGTCTTAAAGTTTTGGGCACTTTTGTTGGAAACAATAGAGATTTTTATAAGCAAAATTGGGAAGGGATGGAGGAGGATATTACTGTCAAACTAGACAGGTGGAAACCATTTGCTCGTGGTTTGTCACTCAGAGGACGAACGCTTGTAATTAATTTACTTTCCGCGTCAAAATTGTGGCATCGACTAAATTCAGTGGCCGTGCCCGATGAAATTATTAAGGCCATTCAAAATAAATTTGTAGAATTTCTATGGCAAGGAAAACATTGGGTTTCCAAAGAAATGTTATATCTTCCTGTATGTACTGGAGGACAGGGTCTAGTTCATATTTTATCTAGAATTCGTGATTTTCGAATTCAATTTATGTATAGATTTTTGACATTAATGAATGGTGAAGAAGTTCACCCTTGTTACTATTTTTGTAAATATTTTTTGTCTACTGTTTCTAATTTGAATTATGATGTTCAGTTGTTATTACTTGATGAGGATTTTCAGTATACTAACATTCCAAGCTTTTATCAAGATTTAATAAAAGCCTGGAAATATTTTAAATCATCTAGAATAAAAATAGATGATACCTCAGTTGCAGACATTTTAGAAGAACCTTTGTTCTTTAATCCTTCATTAATTAACCCTAAAACTGATGAACCTTTTTATTTTGAAAATTTTGTATTTGCCGGTATGACTAAAATTAAAGATCTTTTTGATACTAGTTTCAAAAGAAAATTGACTGCAGCAGATCTTGTTGGCATATTAAGCATTCGTTCTGAACGCTGTATCCAACAACATCTAGATTTACTATGGTCGTCTTTTCCTCCGCAGTGGAGTATATTGATTGACCGTTTTTTAAATAATGATATTGATGCTGGTGTTGTTCACCAATATATTTTTAAATTAGATGTTGACAATGCGCCTGAATTAAGTAAGGGCGTTGTTCTAGATAAATGTCCCAAGAAAATGATTTATTTGTTATCTGTCGTTCAAAATTTTAATTGTTCCCATACTAAAAAATTACTGTCCCCTTGGTGTAATATTTTACAATTGAATATTCCCTTTAATGTTATATATAGTCATGTTTATGAATATCCTCATAGCATGCATGAAGGTGACCTTAACTGGAGAATCCTTCATGGTGCTATTGCAACTAGTAAATTTTATTGTAAAGCTGGTTATCAGCAGTCTGACGTGTGTCCCTCTTGTGGTTTGCAAGAGGACATACATCATATTTTTATTTCCTGTCCTCGTATTAAAGTTTTATTTAATTTTGTTAAAAATATTTGGTGTAAATTAATGAAAAATGATGCAGGTTCAGTAAAATCGTTTATATTTGGACCTTCGATTTTTTCCAGCATTGACCAAACACCACCTAAGGTCAGTGCAAATCGATCTCCCACAGCTGTCCAAACGTCAACAGTGGACAGCTGTCCAGTTAGGAGATCGATTCCAGCTGATCCAGCGCCACCCGGAATCAGCTGTCCAGAGAATCCAGTGCCAGCCGACCACAAGTCATTCAGGGTCGGCTGTCCAGAGACGACCAGACAGCCATTGATGATGGAGAACGGAACAGTCGTGTTGGGAGAATGTACCAACACGCAACGATGGACCAAGCGGTACAGGACCCCAACACGACTATACCAATGGATTGCCACCCAGGCGAAGATGGCCACCTATGTGACCCTGCAACACCTAAGAACCAGAGGCGGAGAGACAGATCCACTCAAGGAATTTAGGTCGCGTATCCGCGCCCGGTTGGCAATAGAATTTGCATATTGTAAGTTTGTAAATAATATTGATTTCTTTTCAGATTTTTGGTGTTTTGATAATATATTGTGTTTCATTTCAAATGACAAGCTTTTTGTTAATATTTAATGGTAAGTTATTTTAATTGTATTTGTATTGTATTTTAGATTTTTATTTTCTTGTCTTGTTTATATATTGTAAACCGCGATGTGTTAAAGGTTAAAACATGGACTGGCGTGTACCAGTCCATGTTGACTTTGATCATTTGGACAAAGTCATTTATAGGCTTCTTTAATTTAAAAATAGGTAGGCAATAATGTTTAAAGTTTAAACTGGCTTGTATCAGTTTAAACTGACTTTGATCATTTGGACAAAGTCTTTTATATTTCTATTGTATTTTCGTATATTTTTGGGTTTAAAGTCAATGTAACTATATGTATTTTCAAAATTGTTCAATAGCTTGTCATAATAATGTATTTGTTAGGTTTATATTTTATGTTACTTGAATTTTTGATACCTTGTACTACTGTGATTAATTGTTTTATTTAATAAAGGGTATTGAAAATTCAATTCTTCTTCTTCTTGAAGGGATAGGACGTGTTTTTCGGAGCTCCACTCAAAGCATTTATTTATTGGTTATTTTGTATTGTGGTTCGTAAATATTTGTATTGTTGTGTTCAGAAGAAGAAGCTCTTTCATTTTGTGGGGTGTATTTTGTATTTTCATCTCGGATTGCCGAGATTTTTGGTGGATTGTTTTTTGGTTTACTGGTTCATTTTTGTTTAAAGATGGCGTCTCCTTCATTTTCAAGTGTTGTAGTCACGGGTAAAAGTACTCAGTTGTCAAATGTAATTGCCTCGAGCAATTCTTTGTTAAACGACAAGGACAATAGGGACCTTAATTTAATCAAGAGGACAATGCCAACCAAGGTAGGTGTAAAATCCGCGCCCCAGGCTAATGTTAGTAATTTTGTAAATTCAAACGGAGAAAGTTCAAGATTAAAAAGTTCACCTTTGTCAACCGGTAATAATATAGAGTCTGTTCGAGAAAATGTAGGATCTGAACAGAACGATGACATGCCGTCATTTGGACATAAACCGTTTGGGTTCGTTTCAAGGAAACATGGCGTAAAGTTAACCAACATACAGTCGATCTCTATTGAGCAATATGTTGTTGCTATTGCTACTATTGTAAAGCCTGAAAATATAGTGGCTGCCTCTCGTATGAGGTCCGGGGTTGTAGTGTTTCTATCCAACCTTGAAGATGTTGAACTCTTGTGTTCTAATGGCCTTAGTATAGGTGATGAATTTATTAATGTTCAATGTTTAGTTAAGATCCCCAAAAAAGTAACTTTGTCCAACTGTCCCCCTTTTATTCCTAATGACTTATTGGAAGATGAATTGATGCGTTATGGCCGCATCATTTCTGACATTAAGCCTATTGCACTAGGCATCAAAATACCGGCTCTTAAACATGTAAAGTCTTTTAGAAGACAAGTTTCCCTTATTCCCCACCCCAGTGTAGTGTTACCAGAATATTTTGATATGTTTTACCAAAGACAAAACTACAGAATATTTCTTAATGACGATGTAGTTTGTTTTAAATGTAAGCATACTGGACATATTCAGAGCAGATGTCCAGAAAACAAATCTACTGCTGATAACAACAAGTCAGAATCAAGTACAGATGTCCCATTTACGGCTGAACCAGTTCCGCCAACTGGGACAGCTGGGCAGTCTGTTACCTTAGATGCTATAGTCCATGACTCTGCATCTAACACCACAGCCAATGTTACTACAATGGCAAAGTCTGGGCAATCTACTCTTGCCAATGTCATTGTTGATATTCACACCCCTGTTGAAAAATTGGAGAATGATCAACTGCCAGCTAAATCTGCAGTTAAGAGGAAAGCAGTAGACCACAATGACTCTGTTATTAGTACCAAAACCCCTACAACGGCTAAAATTGCAGATGTAGCTGGGGAAACTAATACAAGTATATGGGATTTACCCCCACCACCCCCTTGCATTCTTAACGCTAATGAAGACGAGGATATAGACATTGAGTCTATATCCTCTGATTTGTCAGAACAAAACCTGTCACAAATAGTAGTAGATACTGAGCACAAATTATCCAGTGAGGAGCTGGATAGACTTCTTCTGGAACTTAAAAGTAATAAAAAGCCAGTTGAAAAATGCCAAGAGTATACCACCAACCTCAGGCAACTATGTCAAGATTTTATTGACCTTCGACGAAACCCTGAGTCCTCTTCCCAGATGAAAGCCCGTTTAAATAAATTGATAAAGAAATTAAAAACCTACCTGAAAACTCATGCTTAGAGATAAAATATATCTAAGTCAATATGTATTGTCCACTTAATTATGCGTTTTTGTTCTGTATTTTTATTGCAATTACAATTGTAATGTCCGGTTTTTCGTTAGTTTCACTGAACACTCAAGGTTGTCGTGACTCTTTTAAAAGATATTTTATATTAGATTCTTTGAAATCTAAATTAAATGCAGATATAGTGTTTCTTCAAGATACCCATACCATTCCTTCTGATGAAGGTATATGGAAAATGATATGGAGAGGAGAAATTGTGTTCTCTCATCTCTCGACTCTTTCTGCTGGATTAGCGATATGTTTGTCAAATAATTTAGAATATACTATTCTAGAGCATAAAGTTATATTACCCGGTCGCATTTTACATGCAACTATCAAACTACAGGAGCAAACTGTATATTTGTTGAATGTTTATTCCCCAACTTGCTCAAAAGAAAAACTAGACTTTTTGAAATATTTAAAACACCATTTGAATCAACTTGATTCTTCCATTCCAATATTTCTTGGAGGTGATTTTAATTGTACTACTAATCCTTCCCTAGATCGGACAGGAGATATTGAACCCCACCCCCATTCTTGTAATGAATTTAAATCTATTGTTAAACGTTTCAAATTTATTGATACGTTTCGCAATATTCACCCGTACGATAGAACTTATTCCTGGTCGAGAAATGACGGTGTCGCCGCAAGACTTGATCGAATTTATATATCTAAACACTATAGTCAGTTTATTCGATCCTCAGAAATAAAACCATGTTCATATTCTGATCACGATTACGTTCGTGTTTATTTTAAAGAAATACCAAATAAACACAAGAGTGCTTACTGGTGTTTAAATACATCTCTTTTAGATGATAAATTGTATGTTGACATGATAAGTAACTTTTGGCTTTCTTGGAAATTACAGAAATCTGAGTTTAAGTGTATCCAAGATTGGTGGGATCGTGGAAAATACAAAATAAAGGAACTTTCGCAAGAATTTTCCATTAAAAGGAATTATGATTTTAAACATAAATTTGATGGTTTACAATCCGATATTGAATTATTAAAATCAAATATTACAACAAACCCTGATCTCAATGCTATTTTAATTGAGAAGCAAAATCAGTTATCTGAACTTGAACGAATCCAGGCCCGTGGTGCTTGGGTTCGTTCAAGATTCAAATATGTTAATGATTCAGATAAACCAACAAAATATTTCTTTGACCTTGAAAAGAAACGTGGTACAAAAAAATTATTATCCCATTTAACCTTGCCTGATGGCAGTATAACTGATTCTGATCAGGAAATAAAAACCCTTGCCCGAAATTTTTACGCAGACTTGTATAGCCCCGATCCTGTAGATGAAGGTTGTCAAAATGAGATTTTGAAAGACCTTCCTACATTAAATGAAACCCAAAAACAAACATTAGATAGTGTTATAAGTTATAATGAATTGTCCTCTGCCGTTTTAAAAATGAATAACAATAAGTCTCCTGGTATTGATGGGCTTCCTAGTGAATTTTACAAAACATTTTGGAACATCGTTGGTAAGGATATGCACGAAGTTTTTGTTTCTTCTATTGAAGAAAACAGACTTCCACTTTCGTGCAGAAGAGCCGTTCTGACGATGATTCCAAAGAAAGGTGACAGTAGTTTGTTGAAAAACTGGAGACCTGTGTCTCTTCTCTGTTGCGACTATAAAATATTAACGAGAGCTTTCTCGCTAAGACTCCGTACCGTTCTACCCGATATATTAAATATCGATCAAAGTTATTGTGTTCCCGGTCGTCATATCAGTGATAATATTCGTTTTATTTCTGATGCTACGTGTTATGCTAATCAGGAAAATATCCCACTTGCTATTGTTTCCCTTGACCAAGAGAAGGCTTTTGATCGTGTTCATCATGGTTATTTGATGAAGACATTAGAAGCTTTCGGTTTTGGAGATTATTTTATATCCTGTATAAAAACTATTTATACAGATGTACATAGTTTACTTAAAATTAATAACTCGTTATCGTCCCCTTTTCAATTTAAAAGAGGTATACGACAAGGATGTTCCTTGTCTGGTCAATTATATGCCATATGCCTTGAACCTCTTTTACACAAACTAAGGTCAAAGGACGGCTTATCAGGCCTTGAACTACCATTATCTGATGGTAAGAAAAGTTGTTTATCTGCTTATGCAGATGATTTGGATACTCTTTTAACGCAGGACTCTGATTTTGATAGGTTGTCTTTCTGGTTAGATATATACCAGAAAGCTTCCAATTCAAAAATTAATTTACAAAAGTCCGAAGGTTTGTGGGTGGGAAGTTGGAAAAATAGAAATGATTGTCCACTTGGTCTCAAGTGGAATAATAAAGGTTTAAAGGTTTTAGGTACTTTTGTTGGAAACAATAGAGATTTTTATAAACAAAATTGGGAAGGGATGGAGGAGGATATTTCTGTCAAACTTGACAGGTGGAAGCCTTTTGCCCGCGGTTTGTCACTAAGAGGGCGAACACTTGTTATTAATTTACTTTCCGCGTCAAAATTGTGGCATCGATTAAATTCTGTGGCCGTGCCCGATGAAATTATTAGCGCCATACAAAATAAATTTGTTGATTTTTTATGGCAAGGAAAACATTGGGTTTCCAAAGAAATGTTATATCTTCCTGTATGTACTGGAGGACAGGGTTTGGTTCATATTTTATCTAGAATTCGTGATTTTCGAATTCAGTTTATGTACAGATTTTTGACATTAATGAATGGTGAAGAAGTTCATCCTTGTTACTATTTTTGTAAATATTTTTTGTCTACTGTTTCTAATTTGAATTATGATGTTCAATTGTTATTACTTGATGGGGATTTTCAATATACTAACATCCCAAGCTTTTATCAAGATTTAATAAAAGCCTGGAAATATTTTGAATCGTCTAGAATAAAAATAGATGACATCTCAGTTGCAGACATTTTAGAAGAACCTTTGTTTTTTAACCCTTTATTAGTTAACCCTAAAACCGATGAACCTTTTTATTTTGAAAATTTTGTAATTGCCTGTATGACCAAAGTTAAAGATCTTTTTGATACTAGTTTGAAAAGAAAATTAACTGCAGCAGATCTTGTTGGCATATTAAGCATTCGTTCTGAACGCTGTATCCAACAACATCTAGATTTACTATGGTCGTCTTTTCCTCCGGAGTGGACTATATTGATTGACCGTTTTTTAAATAATGATATTGATGTTGGTGTTGTTCACCAATACATTTTTAAATTAGATGTTGACAATGCGCCTGAATTAAGTAAGGGCGTTGTTCTAGATAAATGTCCCAAGAAAGTGATTTATTTGTTATCTGTTGTTCAAAATTTTAATAATTTCCATACTAAAAAGTTAATATCCCCTTGGTGTAATATTTTACAATTAAATATTCCCCCTAATGTCATATATAGTCATGTTTATGAATATCCTCATAGCATGCATGAAGGTGACCTTAACTGGAGAATCCTTCATGGTGCTATTTCAACCGGTAAATTTTTCTGTAAAGCTGGTTATCAGCAGTCGGATGCATGTCCGTCTTGTGGTTTGCAAGAGGACTTGTATCATATTTTTGTTTCCTGTCCACGTTTACAAGGGCTTTTAAGTTATGTTCAAAATATTTTATTCAATTTAATTCCAAATGATATTAGTTCCAAAGACTCTTTAATATTTGGACCTTTTACTTTTTCTAGCACTGACCAAACGCCACCTAAGGTCAGTGCAAATCGATCTCCTCCAGCTGTCCACACGCCATCCTCGGACAGCTGTCCAGTAAGGAGATCGAGTCCAGCTGATCCACCGCTACCTAGGAGCAGCTGTCCAGAATTTCCAGTATCAGCCGACCACACGTCATCCAGGGTCGGCTGTCCAGAGGCTACCAGACAACCAATGATGATGAAGGACGGAACAGTCGTGTTGGGAGAATGTACCAACACGCAACGATGGACCAAGCGGTACAGGATCCCAAGACGACTGTTCCAGTGGATTGCCACCCAGGTGAAGATGGCCACCTATGTGACCCTGCAACACCTAAGAACCAGAGGCGGAGAGACAGATCCACTCAAGGAATTTAGGTCGCGCATCCGCGCCCGGTTGGCAATAGAATTTGCATATTGTAAGTTTTTAAATAATGTTGATTTCTTTTCAGATTTTTGGTGTTTTGGTAATATATTGTGTTTCATTTCAAATGACAAGCTTTTTGTTAATATTTAATGGTAAGTTATTTTAATTGTATTTGTATTTTTGTTTTTTAATTTTCTTGTCTTGTTTATATATTGTGAACCGCGATGTGTTAAAGGTTAAAACATGGACTGGCGTGTACCAGTCCATGTTGACTTTGATCATTTGGACAAAGTCATTTATAGGGTTCTTTAATTTTAATATAGGTAGGTAATAATGTTTAAAGTTTAAACTGGCTTGTATCAGTTTAAACTGACTTTGATCAGTTGGACAAAGTCTTTTATATTTCTATTGTATTTTTGTATACTTTTGGGTTTAAAGTCTATATAATTATATGTATTTTCAAAATTGTTAAATAGCTTGTCATAATAATGTATTTGTAAGGATTATATTTTATGTTACTTGAATTTTTGATACCTTGTACTACTGTGATATATTGTTTTATTTAATAAAGGGTATTGAAAATTCAAATTCTTCTTCTTCTTCTTCTTCTTATTATTATTATTATTATTATTATTATTATTATTATTATTATTATTATTATTATTCCGGTTTCTCATTTTTATAGATCGTGAACTTGTCCAACACGTTTCTCATAGACGCCTTAATAGAATAAAATGAAACTTGGCACAATTGTAGATAATTGTAAATAATGTTGATTCTTTTTCAGATTTTTGGTGTTTTAATAATGTATTGTGTTTTATTTCTAATGACAAGCTTTTTCTTAAAATTTAATGGTAAGTTATTTTAATTGTATTTGTATGTTTGATTTTTATTTTCTTGTCTTGTTTATATATTGTAAACAGCGATGTATTAAAGGTTAAAACATTTGTATTTGCAACTAGCCCTGATCTTAATGTCATTTTAATTGAGAAGCAACATCAGTTATCTGAACTTGAACGAATCCAGGCCCGTGGTGCTTGGGTTCGTTCAAGATTCAGATATGTTAATGATTCAGATAAACCTACAAAATATTTCTTCGACCTTGAAAAGAAACGTGGTACAAAGAAATTATTATCCCATTTAACCTTGCCTGATGGCAGTATAACTGATTCAGATCAGGAAATAAAAACCCTGGCCCGAAATTTTTACTCCGATTTGTATAGCCCCGATCCTGTTGATGAAGGTTGTCAAAATGAAATTTTGAAAGACCTTCCTACAATAAGTGACACCCAAAAGCAAACATTAGATAGTGTAATAAGTTATGATGAATTGTCCTCTGCCGTTTAAAAAATGAATAATAATAAGTCCCCTGGTATTGATGGGTTGCCTGGTGAATTTTACAAAACCTTTTGGAACATCGTTGGGAAAGATATGCACGAAGTTTTTGTTTCTTCTATTGAAGAAAACAGACTTCCACTTTCGTGCAGAAGAGCCGTTCTGACGATGATTCCAAAGAAAGGTGATAGTAGTTTGTTGAAAAACTGGAGACCTGTGTCTCTTCTCTGTTGCGACTATAAAATATTAACGAGAGCTTTCTCGTTAAGACACCGTACCGTTCTACCCGATATATTAAATATCGATCAAAGTTATTGTGTTCCCGGTCGTCATATAAGTGATAATATTCGTTTAATTTCTGATGCTACGTGTTATGCTAATCAGGAACATAGTCATATCCCCTTGCTATTGTTTCCCTTGACCAAGAGAAGGCGTTTGATCGTGTTCATCATGGTTATTTGATGAAGACATTAGAAGCCTTCGGTTTTGGCGATTATTTTATATCCTGTATAAAAACTATTTATACAGATGTACATAGCTTACTTAAAATTTATAACTCGTTATCATCCCCTTTTCAATTTAAAAGAGGTATACGACAAGGATGTTCTTTGTCTGGTCAATTATATGCCATATGTCTTGAACCTCTTTTACACAAACTAAGATCAAACGACGGCTTATCAGGACTTGAACTTCCATTATCTGATGGTAAGAAAAGTTGTTTATCTGCATATGCAGATGATTTGGATACTTTATTAACGCAAGACTCTGATTTTGATAGGTTGTCTTTCTGGTTAGATATATACCAGAAAGCTTCTAATTCAAAAATTAATTTACAAAAGTCAGAGGGTTTGTGGGTGGGAAGTTGGAAAAATAGAAATGATTGTCCACTTGGTCTCAAGTGGAATAATAAAGGTTTAAAGGTTTTGGGTACTTTTGTTGGAAACAATAAGGATTTCTATAAACAAAATTGGGAAGGGATGGAGGAGGATATTACTGTCAAACTTGACAGGTGGAAGCCTTTTGCTCGCGGTTTGTCACTCAGAGGACGAACACTTGTTATCAATTTACTTTCCGCGTCAAAATTATGGCATCGATTAAATTCTGTGTCCGTGCCCGATGAAATTATTAGTGCCATTCAAAACAAATTTGTAGATTTTGTATGGCAAGGAAAACATTGGGTTTCGAAAGAAATGTTATATCGTCCTGTATGTACTGGAGGACAGGGTTTAGTTCATATTTTGTCTAGAATTCGTGATTTTCGAATTCAATTTATGTACAGATTTTTGACATTAATGAATGGTGAAGATGTTCATCCTTGTTACTATTTTTGTAAATATTTTTTGTCTACTGTTTCTAATTTGAATTATGATGTTCAGTTGTTATTACTTGATGGGGATTTTCAATACACTAACATTCCAAGCTTTTATCAAGATTTAATTAAAGCCTGGAAGAATTTTGAATCGTCTAGAATTAAAATAGATGATACCTCAGTGGCCGATATTGTAGAAGAACCTTTGTTCTTCAATCCTTCATTAATTAACCCCAAAACTGATGAACCTTTTTATTTTGAAAATTTTGTAATTGCCGGTATGACCAAAGTTAAAGATCTTTTCGATACTAGTTTGGAAAGAAAATTTACTGCAGAAGATCTTGTTGGCATATTAAGCATTCGTTCCGAACGCTGTATCCAACAACATCTGGATTTACTGTGGTCGTCTTTTCCTCCTGAGTGGAGTATATTGATTGACCGTTTTTTAAATAATGATATTGATATTGGTGTTGTTCACCAATACATTTTTAAATTAGATATTGACAATGCTCCTGAATTAAGTAAGGGCGTTGTTCTCGATAAATGTCCCAAGAAAATGATTTATTTGTTATCTGTTGTTCAGAATTTTAATAGTTCCCATAATAAAAAGTTACTGTCCCCTTGGTGTAATATTTTACGATCTAATGTTCCCCCTAATGTTATATATAGTCATGTTTATGAATATCCCCATAGCATGCATGAAGGTGACCTTAACTGGAGAATCCTTCATGGTGCTATTGCAACTAGTAAATTTTATTGTAAAGCTGGTTATCAGCAGTCTGATGTTTGTCCCTCTTGTGGTTTGCAAGAGGACTTGCATCACATTTTTATAGCCTGTCCCCGTATTAGTGTTTTATTAAATAACGTTCACAAAATTCTTTGTAAATTAAGCAAAAATAATGTAGGTTCAATAGAATCATTTATATTTGGACCTTCTACTTTTACTAGTACTGACCTAACGCCACCTCAGGTTAGTGCAAATCGATCTCCTCCAGTGTCCACACGCTATCATTGAACAGCTGTCCAGTTAGGAGATCGAATCCAGCTGATCCACCGTCACCTAGGATCAGCTGTCCAGATGTTCCAGCCGACCACACGTCATCCCGGGTCGGCTGTCCAGAAACTACCAGACTGCCAATGGTTATGGAGGACGTAACAGTCGTGTTGGGAGAATGCGCCAACACGCAACGATGGACCAAGCGGTACAGGACCCCAAGACGACTGTTCCAGTGGATTGCCACCCAGGCAAAGATGGCCACTTATGTGACGTTGCAGCACCTGAGGACCGGAGGCGGACAAACAGACCCACTCCAGGAATTCAGGTCGCGCATCCGCGCCCGTTTGGCAATTGAATTTGCCTACTATAGGTTTGTAAATAATGTTGATTCTTTTTCAGATTTTTGGTGTTTTAATAATGTATTGTGTTTTATTTCTAATGACAAGCTTTTTGTTAATATTTAATGGTAAGTTATTTTAATTGTATTTGTATGTTTGATTTTTATTTTCTTGTCTTGTTTATATATTGTAAACAGCGATGTATTAAAGGTTAAAACATGGACTGGCGTGTACCAGTCCATGTTGACTTTGATCATTTGGACAAAGTCATTTATAGGCTTCTTTAATTTTAAAATAGGTAGGCAATAATGTTTAAAGTTTAAACTGGCTTGTATCAGTTTAAACTGACTTTGATCAGTTGGACAAAGTCTTTTATATTTCTATTGTATTTTCGTATATTTTTGGGTTTGACGTCAATGTAATTATATGTATTTTCAAAATTGTTCAATAGCTTGTCATAATAATGTATTTGTTAGGTTTATGTTTTATGTTACTTGAATTTTTGATACCTTGTACTACTGTGATTAATTGTTTTATTTAATAAAGGGTATTGAAAATTAATTATTCTTCTTCTTCTTCTTGAAGGGATAGGACGTGTTTTTCGGAGCTCCGCTCAAAGCATTTATTATTTGGTTATTTTGTATTGTGGTTCGACAAAATTTATATTGTTGTGTTCAGAAGAAGAAGTTCTTTCATTTTGTGGGGTGTATTTTGTATTTTCATCTCGGATTGCCGAGATTTTTGTTGGATTGTTTTTTTTTGTTTTACTGGTTTATTTTTTGTTCAAAGATGGCGTCGCCTTCGTTTTCCAGTGTGGTCATGGGTAAATCTACTCAGTTGTCGACTGTTGTTGCCTCGGGCAATTCTTTGTCAAGTGATAGGGACAATAGAGATCTTAATTTAATTAAGAGAACAATGCCGTCAAAGGTAGGTGGTAAATCCGAACCTCAGGCTAATGTAAATAACATTGTTAAATCCAAATCGAGCTGCGAAAGTTCAAGAACAAAAAATTTCAACTTGTCAACTGAAAATAATATACCCTCTGAAGGAGAAAGTTCAAGATTTGAGCATGATGATATGCCCTCATTTGGTCATAAGCCGTTCGGCTTTGTTTCAAGAAAACATGGTGTCAAGTTACGAAATATACAGTCCATATCAATAGAACAGTATGTTGTTGCTGTTGCTAATGTGGTCAATCCAGAAAATATAGTGGCTGCCTCTCGTATGAGATCTGGGGTCGTAATATTTTTATCGAACCTTGATGATGTTGAACTATTGTGTTCAGATGGTCTTAGTATAGGGGACGAATTCATTGAAGTTCAATGTCTAGTTAAAATCCCCAAAAAGATTACTCTGTCAAATTGTCCCCCCTTTATCCCTAATGATTTATTAGAAGATGAATTGATGCGCTATGGGCGCATAATTTCAGACATCAAACCCATACCATTAGGCATAAAAATCCCAACCCTGAAACACGTCAAGTCATTTAGACGTCAAGTTTCTCTTATTCCCCACTCTAACCAATGCTTACCAGAATACTTTGATATGCATTATCAAAGACAAAATTACAGAATCTTTTTAAACGATGATGTGGTTTGTTTTAAATGCAAACAGGTTGGACACATTCAAAGCAGATGTCCAGAAAATAAAACTAAAACGGATAACAAAACGTCAGAAGCAAACACACATACCCCATATAGGGCTGAACGTGTACCCCCAGCTGGGACCGCCGAGCAATCTGTTGCTTCGGACTCTGGTGCCCGTGCTTCTGGAAACCAGGGCGATGCTTTCATCACCACAGTCAATGCTAGTGTTAATAAACAGGCAGTGGAATCTACGGTCATTGTAGATGTCCACGCTCCCGTTGAAAAGGTGCAAGATCTTATGGCGCCTAAGTCTGCAATGAAACGTAAAGCAGAAAAAAGCGATTCACTGATTTGTGTGAAAGCCCCTACAACTGATAAAATCACTGAATCATCTGCTCAGGATGATATCAGTATATGGGATTTACCCCCTCCATCTAATATTACCGTGAACACCACCGAAGAAGAGGATGTAGATATTGAATCTATATCCTCGGATTTATCAGAACAAAACGTATCCCAAATCGTCGTGGATACCGAGCAAAAATTATCGATTGAAGAGCTGGACAGACTACTTTTAGAACTTAAAAGTAACAAAAAACCTGTTGAGAAGTGTTTAGAGTACACGACTAACATACGCCAACTGTGTCAAGATTTTATTGACCGCAGAAGAAATCCTGAGTCGTCTTCTCAGTTGAAAGCGCGTTTAAACAAATTAATAAAGAAGTTAAAGGTGTATATTAAAACACATGCTTAGAAATACTCTTTATCTAAGTCAATATGATTTTTCCTAATAAGTATGCATTTTTGCTCTGTTTTTTCACTACAATTTTAATGTCCGGTTTTTCATTAGTCTCACTGAACACTCAAGGTTGTCGTGACTCTTTTAAAAGATATTTTATTTTAGATTCTTTGAAATCTAAATTGAATGCGGATATAGTTTTCCTCCAAGATATCCATACCATTCCTTCTGATGAAGGTATTTGGAAAATGATTTGGAGAGGAGAAATAGTGTTCTCTCATCTCTCAAGTATTTCTGCTGGACTAGCAATATGTTTTTCCAATAATTTGGAATATACTATTCTAGATCATAAAATTATTTTACCTGGTCGTATTTTACATGCAACTATTAAAATACAAGAACAAACAATAAATTTGTTGAATGTGTATTCCCCAACTTGCCACAAAGAAAAACTAGACTTTTTGAAATATTTAAAACACCATTTGAATCAACTTGATTCTTCCATTCCAATATTTCTTGGAGGTGATTTTAATTGTACTATTAATCCTTCCCTAGATCGGACAGGAGATACTGAACCCCACCCCCATTCTTGTAATGAATTTAAATCTATTGTTAAACGTTTCAAATTTATTGATACGTTTCGCAATATTCATCCGTACGATAAAATATATTCTTGGTCGAGAAATGATGGTGTCGCCGCAAGACTCGATCGAATTTATATATCTAAACATTATAGTCAGTTTATTCGATCTTCAGAAATAAAACAATGTTCATATTCTGATCATGATTACGTTCGTATTTATTGTAAAGAAATACCAAGTAAACATAAGAGTGCTTACTGGTGTTTAAATACATCTCTTTTAGATGATAAATTGTATGTTGATATGGTAAATAGTTTTTGGCTTTCCTGGCGATTACAGAAATCTGAGTTTAAGTGTATTCAAGATTGGTGGGATCGTGGGAAATACAAAATAAAGGAAATTTCGCAAGAATTTTCTATTAAAAAGAATTATGATTTTAAACGTAAATTTGATAGTTTGCAATCCGATATTCAGTTATTAAAATCAAATATTGCAACAAACCCTGATCTTAATGTCATTTTAATTGAGAAGCAACATTAGTTGTCTGAACTTGAACGAATCCAGGCCCGTGGTGCTTGGGTTCTTTCAAGATTCAAATATGTTAATGATTCAGATAAACCTACAAAATATTTCTTTGACCTTGAAAAGAAACGTGGTACAAAGAAATTATTATCCCATTTAACCTTGCCTGATGGCAGTATAACTGATTCAGATCAGGAAATAAAAACACTTGCCCGGAATTTTTACTCCGATTTGTATAGCCCCGATCCTGTTGATGAACGTTGTCAAAATGAAATTTTGAAAGATCTTCGAACAATAAGTGAAATCCAAAAACAAACCTTAGATAGTGTTATAAGTTATGATGAATTGTCCTCTGCCGTTTTAAAAATGAATAATAATAAGTCCCCTGGTATTGATGGGCTGACTAGTGAATTTTACAAAACCTTTTGGAACATCGTTGGGAGAGATATGCATGAAGTTTTTGTTTCTTCTATTGAAGAAAACAGACTTCCACTTTCGTGCAGAAGAGCCGTTCTGACGATGATTCCAAAGAAAGGTGACAGTAGTTTGCTGAAAAACTGGAGACCTGTGTCTCTTCTCTGTTGTGATTATAAAATATTAACGAGAGCTTTCTCGCTAAGACTTCGTACTGTTCTACCCGATATATTACATATCGATCAAAGTTATTGTGTTCCCGGTCGTCATATCAGTGACAATATTCGTTTTATTTCTGATGCTACTTGTTATGCTAATCAGGAAAATATCCCCCTTGCTATTGTTTCCCTTGACCAAGAGAAGGCTTTTGATCGTGTTCATCATGGTTATTTGATGAAGACATTAGAAGCCTTCGGTTTTGGCGATAATTTTATAACATGTATAAAGACTATTTATACTGATGTACATAGTCTACTTAAAATTAATAACTCGTTATCATCCCCTTTTCAATTTAAAAGAGGTATTCGGCAAGGCTGTTCCTTGTCTGGTCAACTTTATGCTATCTGTCTTGAACCTCTTCTGCATAAATTAAGGTCAAAAGATGGTCTTTCAGGCCTTGAACTTCCATTATCTGATGGTAAGAAAAGTTGTTTATCTGCATATGCAGATGATTTAGATACTCTGTTAACGCAGGACTCTGATTTTGATAGGTTGTCTTTCTGGCTAGATATCTACCAGAAAGCTTCTAATTCAAAAATTAATTTACAGAAGTCCGAAGGTTTGTGGGTTGGTAGTTGGAAAAACAGAAATGATTGTCCACTTGGTCTCAAGTGGAATAATAAAGGCCTTAAAGTTTTGGGCACTTTTGTTAGAAACAATAGGGATTTTTTTCAACAAAATTGGGAAGGGATGGAGGAGGATATTACTATAAAACTTGACAGGTGGAAGCCTTTTGCTCGCGGTTTGTCACTCAGAGGACGAACACTTGTTATTAATTTACTTTCCGCGTCAAAATTGTGGCATCGATTAAATTCTGTGGTCGTACCAGATGAAATTATTAGTGCCATACAAAATAAATTTGTAGATTTTCTATGGCAAGGAAAACATTGGGTTTCCAAAGAAATGTTATATCTTCCTGTATGTACTGGAGGACAGGGTTTGGTTCATATTGTATCTAGAATTCGTGATTTTCGAATTCAGTTTATGTACAGATTTTTGACATTAATGAATGGCGAAGAAGTTCATCCTTGTTACTATTTTTGTAAATATTTTTTATCTACTGTTTCTAATTTGAATTATGATGTACAATTGTTACTACTTGATGGGGATTTTCAGTATAGTAACATCCCATGCTTTTACCAAGATTTAATAAAAGCCTGGAAATATTTTGAAACATCTAGAATAAAAATAGATGACACCTCAGTTGCAGACATTTTAGAAGAACCTTTATTCTTTAACCCTTTATTACTTAACTCTAAAACCGATGAACCGTTTTACATTGAAAATTTTGTAATTGCCGGTATGACTAAAATTAAAGATCTGTTTGATACTAGTTTGAAAAGAAAATTAACTGCAGCAGATCTTGTTGGGATTTTAAGCATTCGTTCTGAACACTGTATCCAACAACATCTGGATTTATTATGGTCGGCTTTTCCACCGGAGTGGAGTGAATTGATAGATCTCTTTTTACATAATGATATTGATATTGGTGCTGTTCACCAATATATTTTTAAATTAGATATTGACAATGCACATGAATTAAGTAAGAGTATTGTTCTTGATAAATGTCCAAAAAAAATCATTTATTTGTTATCTGTTGTTCAGAATTTAAATTGTTCCCATACCAAAAAGTTACTGTCCCCCTGGAAAAATATTTTAAAATCAAATGTTCCCTCTAACATCATATACAGTCATGTTTATGAATATCCTCACAGCATGCATGAAGGTGACCTTAACTGGAGAATCCTTCATGGTGCTATTTCAACAAGTAAATTTTATTGTAAAGCTGGCTATCAGCTGTCTGACGTTTGTCCTTCTTGTGGTTTGCAAGAAGACTTGCATCACATTTTCGTTTCGTGCCAACGTATACAAGGTTTATTGAGATATGTCCGAAATATTTTGCGTAAATTTAATGATGTTTGTTCAATAGAATCATTTATATTTGGACCTACTTTTTCCTGCACTGACCAAACGCCACCTAAGGTCAGTACAAATCGAGCTCCTCCAGCTGTCCACTCGCCAACATCGGACAGCTGTCCAGTTAGGAGATCGATTCCAGCTGATCCATCGTCACCTAGGATCAGCTGTCCAGAGATGATATCCCCAGCCGACCGAACGTCATCCAGGGTCGGCTGTCCAGAGACTACCAGACTGCCAATGGTTATGGAGGACGGAACAGTCGTGTTGGGAGAATGTACCAACACGCAACGATGGACCAAGCGGTACAGGACCCCAAGACGACTGTTCCAGTGGATTGCCACCCAGGCGAAGATGGCCACCTATGTGACGTTACAGCACCTGAGGACCGGAGGCGGAACAACAGACCCAGTCCAGGAATTCAGGTCGCGCATCCGCGCCCGTTTGGCAATTGAATTTGCCTACTATAGGTTTGTAAATAATGTTGATTCTTTTTCAGATTTTTGGTGTTGTAATAATGTATTGTGTTTTATTTCTAGTGACAAGCTTTTTGTTAATATTTAATGGAAAGTTATTTTAATTGTATTTGTATTGTATTTTAGATTTTTATTTTCTTGTCTTGTTTATATATTGTAAACAGCGATGTGTTAAAGGTTAAAACATGGACTGGCGTGTACCAGTCCATGTTGACTTTGATCATTTGGACAAAGTCATTTATAGGTTTCTTTAATTTTAAAATAAGTAGGTAATAATGGTTAAAGTTTAAACTGGCTTGTATCAGTTTAAACTGACTTTGATCATTTGGACAAAGTCTTTAAAAATTTTGTCTTATTTTCATATACTTTTGGGTTTAAAGTTAACTTATTTATATGTATATTCAAAATTGTTAAATGTAGCTTGTCAAAATAATGTATTGTTAGGTTTATATTTTATGTGTTATGAATTTTTGATACCTTGTTATACTGTGATTTATTGTTTTATTTAATAAAGGGTATTGAAAATTCTTCTTCTTCTTCTTCTTCTTCTTATTATTATTATTATTAAGTCGCCGACCACGAAGTGTCGGGCGACTTATTGTTTTTACTCCGTTTCTTATTATTATTATTTTCATATTTCTTATGTTTTCCCCTCGCAATGTTGTCCGCTCGTTTTCTCGCTCATCTTTTAACCGATCGAAATGAAACTTTGGGAACATGTTAAGGGTGACCTGAAGTTGTGCAATCCACTTTTGAAATTTTCAAAATGGCCGCCATTTTCAAAATGGCCGCCGTTGGAAAAAATGATGGCCGTTGTCAGATCTCAGTAATTGCCAAAGCAATTTCAATGAAAATTGGTATACTGGTACAGCTAACTATCCCGAGCATTTTTGCAAAAAAAAATTTGACGCGGCCGACATTTCAAAATGGCCGCCATCCGAACACCACCCCCCTAAAAATGTAAAAATTTAAACGTCATCCGATTTAGACGAAATTTGGTATACAGGTAGCTTATGATACCCTAAGTGTGCCACTATTTAAAAATGTTTTGTCCGACTTCCGGTTTCAAAATGGCGGCCGTTTTAAAGTTTTACAAAATGGCGGCCGTTGTCAGATCTCAGTTATGGCCAGAGCAATTTCAACGAAAATTGGTATACTGATACAGCTAACTATCCTGAGCATTTTTGCAAAAAAAATTTTTTGTCCGACTTCCGGTTTCAAAATGGCGGCCGTTTTAAAGTTTGCTCGTTTTCTGGCTCATCTTTTAACCGATCGAAATGAAACTTGGCCAACTGAAAGCTCATGTTATGAAGTTGTGCTCTTGACTTTTAGTTCCCTCTACTCGGTCAAAAGTGCGGAACGGGAGGCGACTTCAACGTTTCGGGAAACGTAAATTTTAATTATTATTATTATTATTATTCCGGTTTCTCATTTTTCTAGATCGTGAACTTGTCCAACACGTTTCTCAGAGACGCCTTAATAGAATAAAATGAAACTTGGCACAATTGTAGATGGGCATATGGAGGGGTGCAGTCAATAGTCAGAACTTTGATGATGGCCGCCACCCACCCAAAAATGGCAAAAATTTTCCCGTGGTCCGAATTCAATGAAATTTGGTATGGAGGTAGATGTTAGTATTTCGAGTGAAACGCTGCCTTTGAATTTTTTCTCGGACTTCCGGTTTCAAAATGGCCGCCAAAAATGCGATCTCGATGACATTTAACGTGCTCCGATTGCAATGAAATTTGGTGTGGAGGTAGATTTAAGTGACCCGAGTGGAATTCTACATTCAAAATTTTTTCTCCACCGTGGTTTCCAAAATGGCGGCCAAAAACGGGTGAAATTTAAAAGTTGTTCGATTTTAATGAAATTTGATATGTAGGTTCATTTTAATGTCCTGAGTGGATTGCAATACTATCCATGGGGATTTTGGGCGACTTCGGTGTTGGCATCCCAACACATTATTTTTAATTATTATATAACTGTGTTATTACATTTTTAGGCCTGGAAGTAAATGCTATTGAAATGGTCATACAAGTTCCAAAAGAAAAAATAAGTCCAAACAAAGTTGCAAGATGTTTATGGAAGAAAAAGTCACTCTTAAAGAGCTTCAATCGCTCGTTGGTTCGTTAAACTTTTGTGCTAGAGTTATTCACATTGTGGAGGGAACAGTATTGGCTCAATTCCTTTGTCGGAATTAAGGCAAGAAGTGAAGGCTAGTCTACAAGATATTCAAACAATGTTTCCACAAGCAAAATTATTATGGTAACAAATACTGCCGAGGTTGAATTTCGAATTTGTAGGACATTTGTAAGGATCTCGATATTGACTTGGATGATGATGTTGTTTATGGGATAATGCTCAGTAATAATGGGTAATGAACAATGTTTAATAATGAATAATGTTGAGTGATAATGAATAATGTTAATGATAATCAAAAATGTGGAAAGATAATCGATGTCTGATGATGATGATTAATACTTAATGATAATCAAAAATGTGGAAAGATAATCGATGTCTGATGATGATGATTAATACTTAATGATAATCAATAATGTTTAATGATAATGAATAATGTTCACTGATAATTTTCCATAATGATCATGTATAATGATAGGCTAATAATGATGCGGAAGCCAAATATTCGTTATCGCGAGTTGGAGCAACTCACCATTACGAATATATGGCTTCCCCATCATTATTAGCCTATCATTATACATGATTCTGATATTGTGTCGCTTCCCCCATATACTTTTTGATGGCGGTGGTCGGTCTCGCCCGACCATTTTGCGTAAATTAGCTACACATCGCTTGGGAATGAATAATATGGACCATTTCGTTTTCGCTTGGTTTACTGAGTCTCTGTTTCCCAGGACCAATTACAATTTGTATCTTTCATAATGATTTTGTATAATGGGCCTGTCAGATGCGGTGGCAATGATTATACCAGTCGTGTGCAACTTCACCAAATAATACACATATTAAACTTTATTCGACTCCTACAAAACAACAAGAACAAATTATTTTTAGATACACTGTATCTTTTGTCATCACTTTACGTCTGTCTGTCTGTCTGTTATTGCAGTCGTGCAAATGTTTTATTGTCCACGAGAAAATGTTTGGTAAGAAAACCTACAAAATCCCTTCATTTGTTTTAGTTAACTTTCCGTATTCTAACGCACAAGTTTTGGCCATGGAAGTGAATCTATAAATGAGCATATCTCATTATTACCAGAATTTGAAAAACATCTATACTACTAAAATTATAGACCAGTTTTTTAAGCGCACATCACAAAACACAGAGAAATAGAGCAGTATTAACCCATATAAGGTTACATCAGGTTAATGTTGAATATGCAAAATATTTAATTTTTATATCGATTTTTGCTTTGAATAATTAGCAATTAACGATTAATTTCGTCTGCAAATTTGTACCGGATACGGTTCTCCTTTACATTTTAAAATTTATTTCTGGGGCAACCCGTAAGGGGTACAAAATAAAACGTTCGCATATATCCAACTGGCAACTGTTAAATTTGTTGGCATTTAATTTTGTAATCAGTGAAATCGTAACTTTAGTTCTTTTTTAATGTCATATTAGTCCTGATCACAGTGAAAACAAAATTCGTAGGACCTACCAGACATGTCTGGAGAAAATCCCTTCGTTTTCTTTGAACTGAGCCGGCTGAAATGAAACAAGAACGAAGTGTTCGCTTGCTTTACGCGACGGAAGTCTATAGCCGTAGTTCGTACTTCAATATGTATAAGGTTACATGCAGTTGATGTTGTACATTAAAAATATTTAATGTTGATATATTAAATTATTTCTCTGTGTTTTGTGATGCGCGCTTTAAAAGGGGGGGTCTGCAATTTTATTAGTTTAGAGGACAAACATTTTGGTAAACTTCAAAGAGACAACGACCCCAAATTTATGCAAAGCAACCCATCCCTGTCATATTAACCTACAGTTGTGTTCCTTATATTGCTTTCTTATATAAGTAACCACCAGAATCAATACCACGGGTTAAAAAAATCCGTCTTTCTAGTGAGTAATAAAGCTAAATTCATAAGGCACCTTACTAATGAGGATGAAAGAATTTTAAAAGAATTGGGTCTTTTTATCAAAATGTGCCTACAATATAGAGGTAAAAAATTAGAAATCACAAATTATTATTTTTAGTATTGACATGATTTAATTGTAACAACATATATTTTAAGGTGCTCTGACCAGTCCTGTGTTCAATTATATATAAATTGTATAATTATTAGAATCATTGCATCTGATTTTTTCACGCTTGAGGGCACATTCTTCTTCTTCTTCATATAATACCAATACTAGAAACGTTGAGTTTATTGTTGGAATGTCATAGTTTCACGAAATATAAGACGAATATAAAATTATATGTTGAAAGTCGCTGAAAATCCAACTATGTGTGTATACTTAACATGAATTTTGATGTATTGATTGATGATAAATTGGATGGTTGATTGATTGATTGATTGAACAATATTTTAGCTATAGCAGTTAGATCAGGAACATAGATTTGAGAGAGAACGATACAGACTTGCGTGTTGATTCTATGCAAACTATGTGGTCAGTTATATGGTAATCAGTATTACACCTGTTTATGTGGTAAGTTGTATGGTAATCAGTATTACACCTGTTTATGTGGACAGTTGTATGGTAATCAATATTACACCTGTTAATGTTATCAACTGTATGGTAATCAGTATCAGACCTGTTTATGTGGTTAGTTGTATGGTAAGCAGTATTGCACCTGTTTATGTTGTCAACTGTATGGTAATCAGTATTAGACCTGTTTATGTTATCAACTGTATGGTAATCAGTATTAGACCTGTTTATGTGATCAACTGGTGATCAGTATTAGACCTGTTTATGTGGTCTGTTGTTTGGTAATCAGTATTAGACCTGTATATGTGGTCAGTTGTATGGTAACCAGTATTACACCTGTTTATGTGGTCAGTTGCATGTTAATCAGTTGACACCTGTTTATGTGGTTAGTTGTATGGTAATCAGTATTAGACCTTTAATGTTGTCATCTGTATGGTAATCAGTATTAGACCTGCTTATGTGGTCAGTTGTATGGCAATCAGTATTGGATCTGCTTATGTTGTCAACTGTATGGTAATCAGTATTAGACCTGTTTATGTTGTCAACTGTCTGGAAATCAGTATTGGACCTGTTTATGTTGTCAACTGTATGGTAACCAGTATTAGACCTGTTGATGTGATCAACTGGTGATCAGAAGTAGACATGTTTATGTGACTTGTTGTATGGTAATCAGTATTAGTCCTATTTATGTTGTCATCTGTATGGTAATCAATATTGGTCCTGTTGATGTGATCAACTGGTGATCAGTAGTAGACATGTTTATGTGACTTGTTGTATGGTAATCAGTATTAGTCCTATTTATGTTGTCAGCTGTATGGTAATCAATATTGGTCCTGTTTATGTTGTCAACTGTATGGTAATCAGTATTAGACCTGTTTATGTGATCAACTGGTGATCAGTAGAAGACCTGTTTATGTGATCAGTTGTATGGTAATCAGTATTAGACCTGTTTATGTTATCAACTGTATGGTTATCAGTATAAGACCCGGTTTATATGGCCAGTTGTATGGTAATCAGCTTCAGACCTGCTTATGTTGTCAGTTGTATGGTAAAAAGTATTATGCATGTTAATGTGGTCAGTTGTATGGTAATCAGCATTAGACCTGTTTATGTGGTTTGTTGTATGGTAATCAATATTAGACCTGTTTACGTGGTCAGTTGTATGGTAATCAGTATTACACCTGTTTATGTGGTCAGTTGTATGGTAAACAGCTGACCCCTGTTTTATGTGGTTAATTGTGTGGTAATCAGTATTACACCTGTTTATGTTGTCAACTGGAAGGTAATCAGTATTTGACCTGTTTGTTTGGTCAGTTGTATGGCAATCAGTATTGGACCTGTTTATGTTGTCAACTGTATGGTAATCAGTATTAGACCTGTTTATGTAATCAACTGTATTGTAATCAGTATAAGACCCGGTTTTTATGGCCAGTTGTATGGTAATCAGTTTCAGACCTGCTTATGTTGTCAGTTGTATGCTAAAATGTATTATACCTGTTTATGTGGTCTGTTGTATTGTAATCAGTATTAGACCTGTTTATTTGGTCAGTTGTATGGTAATCATTATTACACCTGTTTATGTGGTAAGTTGTATGGTAAACAGTTGACACCTGTTTATGTGGTCAGTGGTATTGCAATCAGTATTGGACCTGTTTATGTTGTCAACTGTATGGTAATCAGTATTAGACCTGTTTGTGTGATCATTTGTATGGAAATCGGTATTGGACATATTTATGTAGTCAGTTATATGGTAATCATTATTAGACCTGTTTATGTAGTCAGCTGTATGGAAATCAGTATTAGACCTGTTTATGTAATCAACTGTATGGTAATCAGTATAAGACCCGGTTTATATGGCCAGTTGTATGGTAATCAGTTTCAGACCTGCTTATGTTGTCAGTTGTATGCTAAAATGTATTATACCTGTTTATGTGGTCTGTTGTATTGTAATCAGTATTAGACCTGTTTAAGTGGTCAGTTGTATGGTAATCATTATTACACCTGTTTATGTGGTTAGTTGTATGGTAATCAGTTGACACCTGTTTATGTGGTCAGTTGTATGGTAATCAAAATTACACCTGTTAATGTTGTCAACTGTATGGTAATCAGTATTACACCTTTTCATGTTGCCAACTGTATGGTAATCAGTATTACACCTGCTTATGTTGTCATCTGGATGGTAATCAGTATTAGACCTGTTTATGTGATCAACTGGTGAACAGTAGTAGACATGTTTATGTGACTTGTTGTATGGTAATCAGTATTAGTCCTGTTTATGTTGTCAGCTGTATGGTAATCAGTATTACACCTGTTTATGTGGGTCAGTTTATGGTAATCAGTTGACACCTGTTTATGTTGTCAACTGTATGGTAATCAGCATTAGACCTGATTATGTGGTCAGTTGTATGGTTTTCAGTATTAAACCTGTTTATGTTGTCAGCTGTATGGTAATCAGTATTAGACCTGTTTGTGGTCAGTTGTATGGTAATCAGTATTAAACCTGTTTATGTTGTCAACTGTATGGTAATCAGTATTAGACCTGTTTATATGGTCAGTTGTATGTTAACCAGTATAAGCCCTGTTTAAATGGTTAGTTGTATGGTAATCAATATTAGACATGTTTATGTTGTCAACTGTATGGTAATCAGTATTAGACCTGTCTATGTAGTCAGCTGTATGGTAATCAGTATTAGACCTGTTTATGTTGTCAACTGAATGGTAATCAGTATTAGACACGTTTGTGGTCAGTTGTATGGTAATCAGTATTAGACCTGTTTATGTTGTCAACTGTATGGTAATCAGGTTTAGACTTTATTATGTGATCAGTTGTATGTTAACCAGTATAAGCCCCGTTTATATGTCAGTCGTATGGTAATCGGTATTAGACATGTTCATATGATCAGCTTTATTGTAATCAGTATTGGACATATTTGTGTGGTCAGTTGTTTTGAAATCTGTATTCTGTTTTTATGGTCAGTTGTATGGAAATCTGTATAAGACCTGCTTATATTTTCAGTTGTATTAAAATCTGTTTTGGATCTGTGTATGTGGTCACTTGTATGGTAATTAGTATTAGACCTTTTTATTTGATCATTAGTATGGTAATTAGTATTATACATTTTTAAGTTTTTCATTGTATAGTAATCAGTTTTGGACATGTTTATGTGGTCAGTTATAAGGTAATCAGTTTTAGGCTTGTTTTTATGGTCAGTTATAAGGTAATCAGTATTAGATCTGACAGTGTTCAGTTTTATTGTGATCAGTATTACACATTTTTACATGGTCAGTTATAAAGAAATTAGTATTAGACCTGTTTATGTGGCCTGTTTTATGGTAATCAGTATAAGGCCTCTTTATAGATCATTTGTATGGTAAGCAGTATTGGACATGTTTATGTGTTATATGTTAATCAGTATTAGACCTGTTTATGTGATCATTAGTATGGTTTAGTTTAAACATATTTTATTTGTAAATTGTACAAAATGGATTGGAGACAAGTAAATGCATACTTGGGACGTCCTCTCCGCAATACAGAAATATACATTAAAGCATAACACAGGGTACAAGAACGAGCATTAAATAATATTTAGTGGTTAACTCAAAGGTTTAGAAGGGGGAAGAAGGGGGAAGTACTGACTTATGTTGGTCTATCAAAGAAAACAATTAAGTTATATCAAATCGTTCGGATCTCTTTATGAAATAAAATACTTCTCTGAATATAAGAATATTTTCATCGTAAGAAAGATTCAAATCTCCATGCGTAAGTATTGCAACACTTATAGGATTTTAAAGCCAGTTTAATTTATTTACAAGTTGAGCTCTATGATGACTATAAAGGACACACTAAAAAATAATGATTTGCATCTTCTATTGGAAATCCACATCTACAAGAGGGATTTGGTACGAGATTTGCTTTATGCAAGTCGTTGTTTAGAAACAAAGCGGAACATCTTAACTGAGTGAGAATAATATTAAACTTCCGTGGGCCATAAGAAAAATGTCTTGGCACGTTACCGTAGGCAATCCTGACGCTTTTAAGGCATTTTTGAACGCTCCTGTTGTATGTGAGTTTCGAATAGAAAGGTCAAGATTGTTCCAATGTCTAATAGTATTCGGAATGAAAGAGTTGTTTGTTACTGAGTGTCTACAAAAAGGAAGTACTAAATCTTCACAATTACGTAGAGGATAAGCACTTGGACTTTGAACTTTCGGAGGTATGAGATTATTCAAATAATTAAGAGTCTCATGGTTTTGTATTTTATAAAATAAATTAAGACGCCGTTTGAGTCTTCTATCAGCCAATTTTTCACATCCTATTTCATGATACAATATCTCTAGTTTGGTAAACAAAGGCAGTCCAGTTACAATTCGAGCGGCTTCCATGTGTAGTTGTTCAAGTTTGGAGACATTGCCGACGCCACAGTTGTCCCAAACTTCGGATGCATATTCAAACAATGGTCTAATAAATACAAGATATAGTTTTTCTAACTTATCGCGACTAAGTTGATATTTCAATCAGTACGTTGATATGTTTAGTTACACTAGAAATGATATTGTGAACATGAGTGTTCCACTTGGCATCACTGCTAAAAGTAAGTCCTAGGTGTTTGTGACAACTAGATGTAGAAATCGACACGCCATTAAGTGTAAAAGAAATGTCATTGCTTTCCTAATTGGAAAAAATAACAATATCTGTTTTGTCAGGGTTAAAGGACATAAGCCATTTTCTTGACCAATCGTCTAACTCTCGTAAATCATGATCAATAACACTTTTAAATTGTTCATCATGATGAGAATAGTTAAAAGATATGTCATCAGCAAATAATCTACATAAAGAAGTGAGTCTAAGAGCAATATCATTTATATAGATTATAAGTAATAAGGGTCCTAGAACAGATCCGTGTTGGTACACCTACAGACGTGTTGCACAAAGAAGACTTCGACGAATGTATTATAACTCTCTGTTTTCGTAAATTTAGGTAGCTTTCAAACCAATGATAAAGATCGTTTTTGATACCATATGCCTGGATTTTCTCTAAAAGACCATTATGCCACACTTAATCAAATGCCCTGGAGAAGTCACAAAACACAAAACACTTGCTTTCTTTCTTCTCCATAGAATTCAAAATACAGTTGTACATTTCAAGTAATTGGTGAACAGTTGAGTACTTGGGCAAAAATCCAGACTGGTGTTCATAAATAAGATTATTTGCGACTAAATGGTTGTAGACACGTTTATAAACAACTCTTTCTAATACCTTTCCAACACAACTTATTAACGATATTGGACGGTAGTTAGATGGCAAAGAACTATCCCCCTTTTTAAAAATAGGAACTACATTGGCAACTTTCCAATCATTTGGGAACTGACATTGTTGTAATGATTTATTAAATAATATTTGCAATGGAATAGCTAGTTTTGATGGACTTAATTTTAACATTTTATGACTAATAATATCTGGGCCAGATGCCTTATTTGGTTTTAAAATTTGTATAACATCTATTATTTCTCTTTGCTGTACTTGAATACTATCAATATAGCTGTCTGTTCTTTCTGGAAAGTCTGGGGGTAATTGATTCATATCCTCAACTTGAGAGATGGATGAGAAATATTTGTTTAGTAAGTCGCATTAGTGTTCTTCATCATAAACATAATTATCAGAATTAGGGTCTGTAGTGATATCTTTAAGAGGAGGAATGTCAGATAATCCCTTGTTTGATTTTAATAACATTTTCATAATTTTCCAATAAGTTCTAGGCGTAGAAGCACTTTCGAGTATTATGTTATCTAGATTTTCTTCAAACTTTTCTTTTGCTGCTTTTATAAGATTATTTACCCTATTTCTCTACTGTTTGTACCTCGTCACATCCCTATCATTTTTGGATTGTAAAGCAATTTTTCTTAGTCGGTCCCTCTTACGAGTTTCGCGTCTCAATTCATTAGTAAACCAGAGTTTATCGCGCTTTCGAACAGTAACAGTTTTGGTCGGTATACTTTCTTTTGCAATACCTAAGAACGTATCAGTAAATAATTTGCACATTTCATTAACAATCATATCTACAGTTAATAACTCATTCCAGTCGGTATTTTTGAGTTAGGTTTCAAACTTCTATTTGTCCATTTTATCATATAACCATATGTCACGTTTAAAAGCACCCTTGACCTTATACGGACAATCAATGAAAGTAATAGATGCTTTATGATTTGACACATCAGGTGGTATATCAATTACATCTGAGAAACTATAAGAAAGAGTTTCACTAATTATAATTGGGTCAAGGAGTGTCCTCGATCTATCAGTGACTCTTGTCGGCTTGGATATAATATTTCGTAAATTAAAAAGATCAATTGTATCTTTAAGCTTATTGTTAGATTCGAGTAGGTCACAATTCAGATCGCCCGTGACCACGAGATTGTCACCTGATTGATAGCTTAAGCTAACTGCATGATTTAAACGTGTAAGGAATATTTCAGTATCAGTTGATGGAGGTTTATAAGCCGCACAAAGTATGATTTTTACACCACGGCCATGTATTTCGACCCACAGTGTTTCATCAGTGTTATTTTCAAGCTCTTGGATGCGTTTTCCTCTTTGCAATAAATAAGAATGCCACTGCCAAAACTATTAGTATGCTAATTAGTATTAGACATTTTAATGTTTTTCATTTTATAGTAATCAGTTTTGGACATGTTTATGTGGTCAGTTATGAGGTAATCAGTTTTAGACTTGTTTATATGGTCAGTTGTAAGGTAATCAGTATTAGACCTGACAGTGGTCAGTTGTATGGTAATCAACATTTAACCTGTTTATGTGGTCTGTTGTATGGTAATCAGTATTGGACCTGTTTATGTTGTCAACTGTATGGTAATCAGTATTAGACCTGTTTATGTTATAAACTGTATGGTAATCAGTAATGGTCCTGTTTATGTTGTCAACTGTATGGTAATCAGTATTAGTCCTGTTTATCTGATCAACTGGTGATCAGTAGAAGACCTGTTTATGTGATCAGTTGTATGGTAATCAGTATTAGTCCTGTTTATGTTGTCAGCTGTATGGTAATCAGTATTAGACCTGTTTATGTTGTCAACTGTATGGTAATCAGCATTAGACCTGTTTATGTGGTCTGTTGTACGGTAAACAGTATTAGACCTGTTTATGTGGTCAGTTGTATGGTAAACAGTATTACACCTGTTTATGTGGTCAGTTGTATGGCAATCAGTATTACACCTGTTTATGTTGTCAACTGTATGGTAATCAGTATTAGACCTGTTTATGTCGTCAGTTGTATGGTAATCAACATTTAACCTGTTTATGTGGTCTGTTGTACGGTAATCAGTATTGGACCTGTTTATGTTCTCAACTGTATGGTAATCAGTATTAGACCTGTTTATGTTATCAACTGTATGGTAGTCAGTATTGGACCTGTTTATGTTGTCAACTGTATGGTAATCAGTATTAGTCCTGTTTATGTGATCAACTGGTGATCAGTATAAGACCTGTTTATGTGATCAATTGTATGGTAATCAGTATTAGTCCTGTTTATGTTGTCAGCTGTATGGTAATCAGTATTAGACCTGTTTATGTTGTCAACTGTATGGTAATCAGCATTAGACCTGTTTATGTTGTCAACTGTATGGTAATCAGCATTAGACCTGTTTATGTTGTCTGTTGTATGGCTAACAGTATTAGACCTGTTTATGTGGTCAGTTGTATGGTAATCAGTATTACACCTGTTTATGTGGTCAGTTGTATGGTAATCAGCATTACACCTGTTTATGTTGTTAACGGTATGGTAATCAGCATTAGACCTGATTATGTGGTCAGTTGTATGGTTATCAGTATTAAACCTGTTTATGTTGTCAGCTGTATGGTAATCAGTATTGGACCTCTTTATGTTGTCAACTGTATAGTAATCATTATTAGACCTGTTTATGTGATCAACTGGTGATTCGTAGAAGACCTGTTTATGGGATCAGTTGTATGGTAATCAGTATTAGTCCTGTTTATGTTGTCAGCTGTATGGTAATCAGTATTAGACCTGTTTATGTTGTTAACGGTATGGTAATCAGCATTAGACCTGATTATGTGGTCAGTTGTATGGTTATCAGTATTAAACCTGTTTATGTTGTCAGCTGTATGGTAATCAGTATTAGACCTGTTTATGTGGTCAGTTGTATGGTTATCAGTATTACACCTGTTTAGGTAGTCAGCTGTATGGTAATCAGTTTTAGACCTGTTTATGTGATCAACTGTATGGTAATCAGTATAAGACCTGGTTTATATGGCCAGTTGTATGGTACTCAGCTACAGACCTTTTTATGTGGACAGTTGTATGGTAATCAGTTGACACCTGTTTATGTGGTCAGTTGTATGGTAATCAGTATTACACCTGTTTATGTTGTCAACTGTATGGTAATCAGTATTAGACCTGTTTATGTGGTCAGTTGTATGGTAATCAGTATTACACCTGTTTACTTGGTAAGTTGTATGGCAATCAGGTTTACAATTGTTTATGTGGTCAGTTGTATGGTAATCAGCATTACACCTGTTTATGTTGTCAACTGTATGGTAATCAGTATTAGACCTGTTTATGTGGTCAGTTGTATGGTAATCAGTATTGGACCTCTTTATGTTGTCAACTGTATAGTAATCATTATTAGACCTGTTTATGTGATCAACTGGTGATTCGTAGAAGACCTGTTTATGGGATCAGTTGTATGGTAATCAGTATTAGTCCTGTTTATGTTGTCAGCTGTATGGTAATCAGTATTAGACCTGTTTATGTTGTTAACGGTATGGTAATCAGCATTAGACCTGATTATGTGGTCAGTTGTATGGTTATCAGTATTAAACCTGTTTATGTTGTCAGCTGTATGGTAATCAGTATTAGACCTGTTTATGTGGTCAGTTGTATGGTAATCAGTATTACACCTGTTTAGGTAGTCAGCTGTATGGTAATCAGTTTTAGACCTGTTTATGTGATCAACTGTATGGTAATCAGTATAAGACCTGGTTTATATGGCCAGTTGTATGGTACTCAGCTACAGACCTTTTTATGTGGACAGTTGTTTATGTGTTAAATTGTATTGTAATCAGTATTACACCTGTTTATGTGGTCAGTTGTATGGTAATCAGTATTACACCTGTTAATGTTTTCAACTGTATGGTAACCAGTATTAGAACTGTTTATGTGGTCAGTTGTATGGTATTCAGTATTCGATCTGCTTATGTTGTCAACTGTATGGTGATCAGTATTATGTCAACTGTCTGGTAATCAGTATTGGACCTGTTTATGTTGACAACTGTATGGTAACCAGTATTAGACCTGTTTATGTGATCAACTGGTGATAAGTAGTAGACATGTTTATGTGTGTTGTTGTATGGTAATCAGTTTTAGTCCTGTTTATGTTGTCAGCTGTATGGTAATCAGTATTAGACCTGTTAATGTTGTCAACGGTATGGTAATCAGTATTAGACCTGTTTATGTGGTCAGTTGTATGGCAATCAGTATTAGACCTGTTTATGTTGTCAACTGTATGGTAATCAGTATTAGACCTGTTTATTTGATCATTTGTATGGAAATCAGTATTGGACATATTTATGAGGTCAGTTATATGGTAATCAATATTAGACCTGTTTATATAGTCAGCTGTAAAATAATCACTATTAGACCTGTTTATGTAATCAACTGTATGGTAATCAGTATAAGACCCGGTTTATATGGTCAGTTGTATGGTAATCAGTATAAGACCCGGTTTATATGGCCAGATATATGGTAATCAGTTTCAGACCTGCTTATGTTGTCAGTTGTATGATAAAAGTATTATGCCTGTTAATGTGGTCAGTTGTATGGTAATCAGCATTTAGACCTGTTTATGTGGTCAGTTGTATGGTAATCAGTATTACACCTGTTAATCTTGTCAACTGTATGGTAATCAGTATTAGACCTTTTTATGTGGTCATTTGAATGGTAATAAGTATTGGACCTGTTTATGTTGTCAACTGTATTGTAATCAGTATTAGACCTGTTTATGTTATCAACTGTATGGTAATCAGTATTGGTCCTGTTTATGTTGTCAACTGTATAGTATTCAGTATTCGACCTGTTTATGTGGTCAGTTGTATGGTAATCAGTATTACACCTGTTTACTTTGTAAGTTGTATGGTAATCAGTATTACACCTGTTTATGTGGTCAGTTGTATGGTAATCAGTATTACACCTGTTAATGTTGTCAACTGTATGGTAATCAGTATTAGACCTGTTTATGTGGTCAGTTGTATTGTAATCAATATGAGACCTGTTTATGTTGTCAACTAAAGGTAATCAGTATTAGACCTGTTTATGTTATCAACTGTATGGTAATCAGTATTGGTCCTGTTTATGTTGTCAACTGTATGGGAATCAGTATTAGGCCTGTTTATGTGATCAACTGTTGATCAGTAGCAGACCTGTTTATGTGATCAGTTGTATGGTAATCACTATTAGTCCTGTTTATGTTGTAAGCTGTATGGTAATCAGTATTACACCTGTTTATGTTGTCAACTGTATGGTAATCAGCATTGGACCTGATTATGTGGTCAGTTGTATGGTTATCAGTATTAAACCTGTTTATGTTGTCAGCTGTATGGTAATCAGTATTAGACCTGTTTATGTGATCAACTGTATGGTAATCAGTAGACGACCCGGTTTATATGGCCAGTTGTATGGTAATCAGCTTCAGACCTGCTTATGTTGTCAGTTGTATGCTAAAAAGTATTATGCCTGTTAATGTGGTCAGTTGTATGGTAATCAGCATTCGACCTGTTTATGTGGTCTGTTGTATGGTAATCAGTATTACACCTGCTTATGTGGTAAATTGTATGGTAATCAGTATTACACCTGTTTATGTGGTCAGTTGTATGGTAATCAGTATTACACCTGTTAATGTTGTCATCTGTATGGTAATCAGTATTAAACCTGTTTATGTGGTCAGTTGTATGGTAATCAGTATTGGATATGCTTATGTTGTCAACTGTATGGTAATCAGTATTAGACCTGTTTATGTTGTCAACTGTCTGGTAATCAGTTTTGGACCTGTTTATGTTGTCAATTGTATGGTAACCAGTATTAAACCTGTTTATGTGATCAACTGCTGATCAGTAGTAGACATGTTTATGTGACTTGTTGTATGGTAATCAGTATTAGCCCTGTTTATGTTGTCAGCTGTATGGTAATCAGTATTAGACATGTTAATGTTATCAACTGTATGGTAATCAGCATTAGACCTGATTATGTGGTCAGTTGTATGGTTATCCGTATTAAACCTGTTTATGTTATCAGCTGTATGGTAATCAGTATTAGACCTGTTTATGTGGTCAGTTGTATGGTAATCAGTATTAGACCTGATTAGGTAGTCAGCTGTATGGTTATCAGTATTAGACTTGATTATGTGATCAGTTGTATGTTACCCATTATAAGCCCTGTTTATATGATCAGTTGTATGGTAATCAATATTAGACATGTTTATGTTGTCAACTGTATGGTAATCAGTATTACACCTGTTTATGTGGTACATTGTATGGTAATCAGTATTACACCTGTTTATGTGGTCAGTTGTATGGTAATCAGTGTTACACCTGTTAATGTTGTCATCTGTATGGGTATCAGTTTTAGACCTGTTTATGTGGTCAGTTGCATGGTAATCAGTATTGGATCTGCTTATGTTGTCAACTGTATGGTAATCAGTATTAGACCTGTTTATGTTGTCAACTGTCTGGTAATCAGTACTGGACCTGTTTATGTTGTCAACTGTATGGTAACCAGTATGAGACCTGTTTATGTGATCAATTGGTGATCAGTAGTAGACATGTTTACGTGACTTGTTGTATGGTAATCAGTATTAGTCCTGTTTATGTTGTCAGCTGTATGGTAATCAACATTAGACCTGATTATGTGGTCAGTTGTATGGTTATCCGTATTAAACCTGTTTATGTTGTTAGCTGTATGGTAATCAGTATTAGACCTGTTTATGTGATCAACTGTATGGTAATCAGTAGACGACCCGGTTTATATGGCCAGTTGTATGGTAATCAGCTTCAGACCTGCTTATGTTGTCAGTTGTGTGCTAAAAAGTATTATGCCTGTTAATGTGGTCAGTTGTATGGTAATCAGCATTATACCTGTTTATGTGGTCTGTTGTATGGTAATCAGCATTACACCTGCTTATGTGGTAAATTGTATGGTAATCAGTATTACACCTGTTTATGTGGTCAGTTGTATGGTAATCAGTATTGGATATGCTTATGTTGTCAACTGTCTGGTAATCAGTATTGGACCTGTTTATGTTGTCAATTGTATGGTAACCAGTATTAGACCTGTTTATGTGATCAACTGGTGATCAGTAGTAGACATGTTTTTTTGACTTGTTGTATGGTAATCAGCATTAGTCCTGTTTATGTTGTCAGCTGTATGGTAATCAGTATTAGACCTGTTTATGTGGTCAGTTGTATGGTAATCAGTATTGGATATGCTTATGTTGTCAACTGTCTGGTAATCAGTATTGGACCTGTTTATGTTGTCAGTTGTATGGAAACCAGTATTAGACCTGTTTATGTGATCAACTGGTGATCACTAGTAGACATGTTTTTTTGACTTGTTGTATGGTAATCAGCATTAGTCCTGTTTATGTTGTCAGCTGTATGGTAATCAGTATTAGACCTGTTAATGTTGTCAACTGTATGGTAATCAGCATTAGACCTGATTATGTGGTCAGTTGTATGGTTATCCGTATTAAACCTGTTTATGTTGTCAGCTGTATGGTAATCAGTATTAGACCTGTTTATGTGGTCAGTTGTATGGTAATCAGTATTAGACCTGTTTAGGTAGTCAGCTGCATGGTTATCAGTATTAGACTTGATTATGTGATCAGTTGTATGTTACCCATTATAAGCCCTGTTTATATGATCAGTTGTATGGTAATCAATATTAGACATGTTTATGTTGTCAACTGTATGGTAATCAGTATTACACCTGTTTATGTGGTAAATTGTATGGTAATCAGTATTACACCTGTTTATCTGGTCAGTTGTATGGTAATCAGTGTTACACCTGTTAATGTTGTCATCTGTATGGTAATCAGTTTTAGACCTGTTTATGTGGTCAGTTGTATGGTAATCAGTATTGGATCTGCTTATGTTGTCAACTGTGTGGTAATCAGTATTAGACCTGTTTATGTTGCCATCTGTCTGGTAATCAGTATTGGACCTTTTTATGTTGTAAGCTGTATGGTAATCAGTATTAGACCTGTTTATGTTGTCAACTGTATGGTAATCAGCATTGGACCTGATTATGTGGTCAGTTGTATGGTTATCAGTATTAAACCTGTTTATGTTGTCAGCTGTATGGTAATCAGTATTAGAGCTGTTTATGTGATCAACTGTATGGTAATCAGTAGAAGACCCTGTTTATATGGCCAGTTGTATGGTAATCAGCTTCAGACCTGCTTATGTTGTCAGTTGTATGCTAAAAAGTATAATGCCTGTTAATGTGGTCAGTTGTATGGTAATCAGCATTAGACCTGTTTATGTGGTCTGTTGTATGGTAATCAGTATTATACCTGTTTATGTGGTAAATTGTATGGTAATCAGTATTACACCTGTTTATGTGGTAAGTTGTATGGTAATCAGTATTACACCTGTTAATGTTGTCATCTGTATGGTAATCAGTATTAGACCTGTTTATGTGGTCAGTTGTATGGTTTTGTTTTTTTTGTTTGTTTGAATGGTGTTTTAACGCCACTCTCAGCAATTTTTCAGCTATTTCATGGCGTCCAGTTTTTATTGGGGGAGGAAGCCGGAGTACCCGGAGAAAACCCCCGACCTGCGTTAGGAAAACTGGCAATCCTTGTCAATTAAGACTGGAGTCGAGTACACCCTCAGTTGTATGGTAATCAGTATTGGATCTGCTTATGTTGTCAACTGTATGGTAATCAGTATTAGACCTTTTTATGTTGTCAACTGTCTAGTAATCAGTATTGGACCTGTTTATGTTGTCAACTGTATGGTTACCAGTATTAGACCTGTTTATGTGATCAACTGGTGATCAGTAGTAGACATGTTTATGTGACTTGTTGTATGGTAATCAGTATTAGTCCTGTTTATGTTGTCAGCTGTATGGTAATCAGTATTAGACCTGTTAATGTTGTCAACTGTATGGTTACAAGCATTAGACCTGATTATATGGTCAGTTAATCAGTATTAGACCTGTTTATGTGGTCAGTTGTATGGTAATCAGTATTAGACCTGTTTGGGTAGTCAGCTGTATGGTTATCAGTATTAGACTTGATTATGTGATCAGTTGTATGGTAATCAGTATTACACCTGTTTATGTGGTCAGTTGTATGGTAATCAGTATTGGATCTGCTTATGTTGTCAACTGTATGGTAATCAGTATTAGACCTATTTATGTTATCAACTGTCTGGTAATCAGTATTGGACCTGTTTATGTTGTCAGCTGTATGGTTATCAGTATTAGACTTGATTATGTGATCAGTTGTATGTTACCCATTATAAGCCCTGTTTATATGGTCAGTTGTATGGTAATAAATATTAGACATGTTTATGTTGTCAACTGTATGGTAATCAGTATCAGACCTGTTTATGCAGTCAGCTGTATGGTAATCAGTATTAGACCTGTTTATGTTGTCAACTGCAAGGTAATCAGTATTAGACCTGTTTGTGGTCAGTTGTATGGTAATCAGTATAAGCCCTGTTTATATGGTCAGTCGTATGGTAATCAGTATTAGACATGTTCATATGATCAGCTTTATTTTAATCAGTATTGGACATGTTTGTGTGGTCAGTTGTATGTAAATCTGTATTCTGTTTATATGGTCACTTGTATGGTAATCAGTATTAGACCTTTTTATTTGATCATTAATATGGTAACAAGTATTATACATTTTAATCTTTTTCATTTCATAGTAATCAGTTTTGGACATGTTTATATGGTCAGTTATAAGGTAATCAGTATTTGACCTGACAGTGGTCAGTTTTATTGTGATCAGTATTACACATTTTTACATGCTCAGTTATAAAGAAATTAGTATAAGACCTGTTTATGTGGCCAGTTTTATGGTAATCAGTATAAGGCCTCCTTATAAGATCATTTGTATGGTAATCAGTATTAGACCTGTTTATGTGGTCAGTTGTATGGTAATCAGTATTGTACCTGTTTATATGGTCAGTTGTTTGGTAATCAGTAACGGACCTGTTAATGTGTTCAGTTGTAAGGTAATCAGTGCTAGACATGTTAATGTGGTCAGTTGTATGGTAATCAGTATAAGACCTGTTTATGTAGTCAGTTGTATGGTAATCAGTATTTGACCTGTTTATATGGTCAGTTGTATGGTAATCAGTAATAGACCTGTGTGTGTGGTCAGTTGTATGGTAATCAGTATTTGAACTATGTATGTGGTCAGTTGCACTGTAATCAGTATAAGACTGGTGTATGTGGTCAGTTGTATGGTAATCAGTATCAGACCTGTTTATGTGGTCAGTTGCACTCTAATCAGTATTAGACCTATGTATGTGGTCAGTTGCATTTCCCAGAAACACATGAAAATACCTATATTTTCTTAAATCGACAACTTTCACATTCATATAGACAATATCTGCCATCCAATCAGAACACCTGCAACAAGAACAACATTGCTTCAGGTGTTTTCATTGGATAATGCAGAGTACAGATAAGTGCCCTCTCGTGAATATTCACAAATATCATAGAAGCTAGTGACATACCAAGACATTATTTTATTTTATGTACATAAAACATTGCACTCCAACACATGTCCTCCCACACATATTTTACATCACACAATTCTCAAGGACACATGTCATCTAACATATTTTACATGTCACACTGAGTAATATCATCTCATATGACATCACACCGACACATTTCATCTCCCAATGAGATATACTAGTATCATCCCACGGGGACAGGTGTCACCTTACACAGTCTAGTCTTTTGAAAAACATAATAGAAAATCTACTTTTGTGAATAAGTAACACATTATTTTAATCATTTCATGTACACATTTAATATAAAGTAAATCATTTAACAAAGTAATCATAATGATTACAGAAGAATACAAAATAATTGACATCATTTTTATTTCCTAACTATTTATATAAAAGGGTACACATAGACAGTAAAATACACAATGTTATATCCAAGTCAGTGAATATGATACATGTACTGTAAATAAATTTTTGGACTGTCATTTTAAATAAAATGTACATTCAAGTGTTTACATTCAATAAGAAGTCCTACAATAATCAATCATAACTAGACATGTTTAGGTAAAACCATTTAACAGAGTAATTATATTGATTTCAAAAGAACACAAAGAAATTGACATTACCTTTATTTAGTAACTATATATCATGTCTAATAATAGATATCTAGGTCAATAGGTCAACCATCACATTTTTATTAGACAGAAAATTATCTTTCACTAATTCTTTACAAATTCACAATATTTGACATGATTTTTTAGTTCACATTACATGTAGTAATTTAATACATTGATACACATTGTTTACATCCAGTGATCAATAATAACAGATAAGTCAGACATATGTAAACAACATGATCACTTCCTGATGTCAATCAGAATATATTGTAATGTTGATTATTTATACTTTCTTATAAACATAAACATTGTCATGACAACCAATAACAACAGATAAGTCAGACATATGTAAACTACATGATCACTTCCTGGTGTCAATCAGAATATATTGTAATGTGGATTATTTATACTTTCTTATAAACATAAACATTGTCATGACAACCAATAACAACAGATAAGTCAGACATATGTAAACTACATGATCACTTCCGGGTGTCAATCAGAATATATTGTAATGTGGATTATTTATACTTTCTTATAAACATAAACATTGTCATGACAACCAATAACAACAGATAAGTCAGACATATGTAAACTACATGATCACTTCCTGGTGTCAATCAGAATATATTGTAATGTGGATTATTTATACTTTTTTATAAACATAAACATTGTCATGACAACCAATAACAACAGATAAGTCAGACATATGTAAACTACGTGATCACTTCCTGGTGTCAATCAGAATATATTGTAATGTGGATTATTTATACTTTCTTATAAACATAAACATTGTCATAACAACCAATAACAACAGATAAGTCAGACATATGTAAACTACATGATCACTTCCCGGTGTCAATCAGAATATATTGTAATGTGGATTATTTATACTTTCTTATAAACATAAACATTGTCATGACAACCAATAACAACAGATAAGTCAGACATATGTAAACTACATGATCACTTCCTGGTGTCAATCAGAATATATTGTAATGTGGATTATTTATACTTTCTTATAAACATAAACATTGTCATGACAACCAATAACAACAGATTTAGACAGTGAATTATAACATATGTATGGAGACCAAACAGATGATGGTGGTATCTGTGTAATAATAACCCGACTCTGTTTACCATCAGGACTAATCCTGAGTACATTGTTAGACACGTGACATATAACAAGTACATGTCCTTCATCATCTGTTGTAATTCCCCATGGTTCACTCATGTTAGGATCAGTAAATGTAAACAAAGTGTTCCCCACTGTATCAATACAGTACAATTTATCATAGTCAGTATAGTAGATATGTCCTGCCTCACCACCACAGATATACCAAGGCCATACACCCACTGGTATTGTACGTGTTACCTTCCCTGACATGTTCATTACCTTTATTTTTCTATCATAACAGCCTACAAACAGCTGGTTATCTCTGTACATGATACCTAAACACTCCACCTTTACATCAATACGTTGTATAACTTGTCTCTGTCTGACATCTACTATCACTACAGTAGTAGGTAATGTAAGAGCTACAGTGTTGTTGTCTACTACAGCTATACTGTGTGGTGTACCAGGTAATGGAATGTTATGTTGCTGTTGTCCTGTTATATCACATGTTACTAATTGTTTACCACTATAATCAGCTATAACTAACACATCATCATGTAACACCTTTATATCACTGATCTCCTTTACATTGACCTTGAAGTTATAATCCAGTGAATACATGTCCTGTACATGTTGTACAATGTGATCTGGTGATTTCCTGTGTTGATTGTTACAGTCCTGACACATAGATCTCTGACAGCCATGACACCAGTATACAGATGGTTCCCTGTCACAGACATGACACCTGTAAAGGATTTATATAAATGTAATATAATTCTGACATAAAAAACAATTGACTTTTAAATTATATAAAGTAAACAAAGCACCATTTTATGTGTCTCTACATTTAAATAGATCCAAGGATGACCTCAAATCAGCATTAATTTATATAAATATAATATCCTAATGATTCAAGCCATTATTGTATACAATTATATAAAGTAAACATTAATAAAATAACAGTCACAATATGTCTGTGTTTAAATAGGTCACATGATGACAACTTGAATAGTTACAATGTCTGTATTCAAATAGGTCACACGATGACAACTTAAATTGTTTAGCTTGTGTGGTAGTAATAATGAAAGTGTACAATGAAATTAACATTTACATTAACATATTTAGTTCCATGTGTTGATAGTTATAGTCCTGACACAGAGATGACTTCATGATTAATATCAATAATTTACACTATACTAACTTGAATAATTAAATCTTAAAAACTTGAGACAATTGTCAAGAGGGTAGTTGTCATAAAGGGGCAATTGTCAAGGGGGTAGGTGTCATAAAGGGGCAATTGTCAAGGGGGTAGGTGTCATAAAGGGGCAATTGTCAAGAGGGTAGTTGTCATAAAGGGGCAATTGTCAAGGGGGTAGGTGTCATAAAGGGGCAATTGTCAAGGGGGTAGGTGTCATAAAGGGGCAATTGTCAAGGTAGTAGTTGTCATAAAGGGGCAATTGTCAAGGGGGTAGGTGTCATAAAGGGGCAATTGTCAAAGGGGTTGGTATCATAAAGGGGCAATTGTCAAGGGGTTTGGTGTCATAAAGGGGCAATTGTCAAGGGGGTTGGTGTCATAAAGGGACAATTGTCAAAGGGGTTGGTGTCATAAAGGGGCAATTGTCAAGGCAGTAGTTGTCATAAAGGGGCAATTGTCAAGGCAGTAGTTGTCATAAAGGGGCAATTGTCAAGTGGGTTGGTGTCATAAAGGGGCAATTGTCAAGGCAGTAGTTGTCATAAAGGGACAATTGTCAAGGGGGTAGGTGTCGTAAAGGGGCAATTGTCAAGGGGTAGGTGTCATAAAGGGATAATTGTCAAGGGGGTTGGTGTCATAAAGGGGCAATTGTCAAGGCAGTAGTTGTCAATTGTCAAGGGGTAGGTGTCATAAAGGGATAATTGTCAAAGGGGTTGGTATCATAAAGGGGCAATTGTCAAGGGGTTTGGTGTCATAAAGGGGCAATTGTCAAGGGGGTTGGTGTCATAAAGGGACAATTGTCAAAGGGGTTGGTGTCATAAAGGGGCAATTGTCAAGGCAGTAGTTGTCATAAAGGGGCAATTGTCAAGGCAGTAGTTGTCATAAAGGGGCAATTGTCAAGTGGGTTGGTGTCATAAAGGGGCAATTGTCAAGGCAGTAGTTGTCATAAAGGGACAATTGTCAAGGGGGTAGGTGTCGTAAAGGGGCAATTGTCAAGGGGTAGGTGTCATAAAGGGATAATTGTCAAGGGGGTTGGTGTCATAAAGGGGCAATTGTCAAGGCAGTAGTTGTCAATTGTCAAGGGGTAGGTGTCATAAAGGGATAATTGTCAAGGGGGTTGGTGTCATAAAGGGGCAATTGTCAAGGGGGTTGGTGTCATAAAGGGGTAATTGTCAAGGGGGTAGGTGTCATAACCGGCAATTGTCAAGGGGTAGCTATCAAGGACAATTGTAAAGGGGGTAATTTTCAACAAGGTAGTTGTCACGAGTGGGCAATCCTCTGGGGGTGGGGGTAGTTGTCATAAGTGGTAATTGTCTGAGGGCAGTTGTCATAAGGAACAATTGTTAAGAGGGTAGTTTTCATAAAGGGGCATTGTTAAGGGGTAGTTATCAGGGGTAAATTTCAAGGGGGTAGTTGTCATAAGGGGGCAATTGTCAAGGAGGTAGTTTTCATAAGTGGGCAATTGTGAAGGGGTAGTTATCAGGGACAAATTTCAAGGGGGATGTTGTCATGAGGGGACAATTGTCCAGGGGTAGTTTTCATAAGGGGGCAATTGTCAAGGGGTAGTTATCAGGGCCAATTGTTAACTGGTAGTTGTCATGAGGGGCAATCGAATGGGGGGGGAGTTGTCATAAGGGGTCTGAGGGCAGTTATCAGGGCAAATTGTCAAGGCGAATTGTCTAGGGGCAGTTGTTATAAAGGGGCAATTGTCAAGGGGGTAGTTGTCATAATGGGACATTTGTCATAAGGGGCAATTGTCAAGGGGGTAGTAATCAGGGACAATTGTCAAAGGGCAGTTATCAGAGCCAATTGTCAAGGCGAATTGTCTAGGGGCAGTTGTCATAAGGGGCAATTGTCAAAGGGCAATTATCAGGCCCAACTGTGAAGTGGCAGTTTTTATAAGGAGGCAACTGTCAAGGGGGTAGTTGTCATAAGAGGCAATTGTCCAGGGGGTAGTTGTCATAAAGGAGCGATTATCAAGGGGGTATTTTTCATGAGGGGGCAATTGTCAAAGGGGTAGCTTTCATAAGGGGGCAATTGTCAAAGGGTAGTTATCAGGACAATTGTAAGGGGGGTAATTTTCAAGGAGGTAGTTGTCATGAGGGGGCAATCGTCTGGGGGTGGGGGTAGTTGTCATAAGTGGTAATTGTCTGAGGGCAGTTGTCATAAGGAACAATTGTTTAGGGCAGTTGTCATAAGGGGAAATTGACCGGGGCTGAGTTATCAGAAGATGGCAATATTCCAGGGGTGGGGAGTTGTCGTCAGGGGCAACTGTCCAGGTTGGAGTCACTATAAGGGAAAATTTTCTGCAGGGCAGTTGTCATGCGGGGCAATTGTCTGGGGCAGTATTCATAAAGGAAAATTATCTGGGGGGGGGTTCATAAAGGGGCAATTGTCCAGATAGAGTTGTTATAATTAGGCGATTGCTGGGGGCAGTTTTCACAAGGGGCATTTGTCTAGGGGGCATTTTTCATAAATGGCAATTGTCTGGGGGCATTTGTCATAAGGGGCAATTGTCCATGGGTAGTTCGGAAAGAGGGCTGTTGTCCAGGGTGGAGTTTTTATAAGGGGCAATTGTCTTGGGGCAGCTGTCATAAGGGGTAATTGTCTGAGGGCAGTTGTCATAAGGGCAATTGTCACAGGCATACACTTGTTTGGGGGCAGTTGACATAAGGGGGAAACTGTATGGGGGGCATTGACATATTAGTGGGCAATTGTATAAAGGGGATTGTCTGTGAGAGAGTTTTAAGGGCAATTGTCCAGAGGCAGCTGACATATGAGGGCAATTGTCTGGAGGGTGGTGGTCATAACGGGGCAATAGTCCAGGACAGTTGTCTTAAGGGGGAATTGTCTGGGGAATTTGTCATAAGGAACAATTGTCTAGGGCAGTTGTCATAAGGGGAAACTGTCCGGAGCTGAGAGTTATCATAAGAGGGCAATAGACCAGGGGTGGGGAGTTGTCGCAAGGAGGCAACTGTCTAAGGGCAGTTGTCATAAGGGGAAATTGTCCAAGGCCAGTTGTCAGAAGGGAGCAATTGTTCAGGGGCAGTTATCCTTCTGACCAATTACTTATAAGGTATTTACTACTGACATTGTCCATGTCATAATACATGAATGATCCCCTATCTCTGTAATAGAAAAAGCAATGTAACATGTCTGCATTGTACCTTGGTGACCTAATTTTACTTTCGTTATAATGTGTCCATTGTTAATGACTAAAAATGGGAAGTCAAAAAGACATTGAGCTTTACATGTTACTTGGACCCAACCTTCATCATGCTCATTTGGAAATCAATATCATTTTGGCTCAAATTTGGACCAATATGAAACAAGACCTCTGATATGTACTTTCAATTCTTTACTTACTTTTGTTTAAATCTGGCATCTTGAATTCCTGTAAAATACAAATAAATGTTGGATATTGTCAACAATCTTTAGGCATTTCTGGAACATGACAGCATCAGAACAATATTTCAATAACTGTATTCCAGTTTACCCCGTCTGACTGACATTGGTGACTTACCAGTATTTTGAGGACTTTATCAGTACTACATATGCATGTATTTACAAATACAATTGCTGCCCAATCATTGATTATGACTTTATGTTGCTAGTTGTGTTCTACTGTTGGTAACTTACTGTTAAATACTTTAAATCTTAGGTGTATCATGTTTTAACATTTTGAAGAACAGAAATAAATTTCAAAGTAACTGTCATGAATTTGTTATGTGTTTTCAGTCGCTAAGCTGTCTGTATAATATCATCTATGTCCCAGGGGCGCTTATAACAATGATCAGATCCATATACAAGCTTCTTTTTAACAAAAATGTAACAATTTTGAGCGCAACTACAATTTTTACAGATGAATGTTAAATCTGTAGACTTTTAACGCGAATTAGAACAGTGTATTTTCAGCCCCAAATCGATCAGTGGAAAATACGGACAATCTGTACAAGTTAACAGCTCTGGTATTCATTCGGAATGGCATATTTTGCTGTGGTATACAATGTTACTAGACATTTTAACCTTATTCATAACACTCTGTCTGGTGTTGGACAAGAAAAATACACAGAATCATTACTATCCATCAAAGCATTTAAAAGGTATGCGATAGACGTAACATGATACAATAATACATTTGTTTAGTTGTGGTTGGTGCAATTAGTACACACGAAATAATTGTGTCTTGTCTGCAAATATCAGTAGCTAAAACTACGCTGATAACTTGTCGTAAATATGTGTACCTTCCTGACTTTCCTGACCTTGTGTTTTCTTCCGTTCTGGTACATAATCTTTTTTCTAGAAAAAGAAAATCAACATTTATCAATATAGATTTGAATAAACATTCTGTATTACAGGTTTTTGTCTTATTTATAGCAACATACATATAGGTTTGTGTAAGTTACACACATGGAAAAGGAAAAGTGAACTGAATGTAAACAGTATCTGTCCAAACATATAAATCATCAGGAAATTAACAATTAGTAGAAATAGTAAATTATTGATGGTCAAGTAAAGATTTGTTTATTTAGCATGATTAGTAATAATTAGTGCATGTTGTTTGTAGACTGTGTAATACTTTCAGATGTATCCTGATTCCCAGTTGACCAGTTCTTGCTCAGAATACCCCACAGGCTATAAATACTGAACAAAGAATAAACCACAGGCTACAAATACTGAACAAGGAATACCACACAGGCTATAAATACTGAACAAAGAATACCCCACAGGCTATAAATACTGAACAAAGAATACCACACAGGCTATAAATACTGAACAAAGAATACCACACAGGCTATAAATACTAAACAAAGATTACCCCACAGGCTATAAATACTGAACAAAGCATACCTCACAGGCTATAAATACTGAACAAAGAATACCACACAGGCTATAAATACTGAAAAAAGAATACCCCACAGGCTATGAATACTGAACAAAAATACCACACAGGCTATAAATACTGAACAAGGAATACCACACAGGCTATAAATACTGAACAAAGAATACCCCACAGGCTATAAATACTGTACAATGTATACCCCACAGGCTATAAATACTGAACAATGTATACCCCACAGGCTATAAATACTGAACAAAGAATATCCCACAGGCTATAAATACTGAACAAAGAATAAACCACAGGCTATAAATACTGAACAAGGAATACGACACAAGCTATAAATACTGAACAATGTATACCCCACAGGCTATAAATTCCGAACAAAGAATACAGGTGGTTGTCACAAGGGGAAAATTGTCCAGGGGGAGCTGTCAAAAGGGGCAATTGCCACAAGGAAGCCATTGTCCAAGGGTAGTTGTCATAAGGGGAAAATTGTCCAGGGGCAGTTGTCATAAGGGGACAACAGTCTGGGTCCAGTTGTCATATGGGGACAATTGTCCAGGAGCAGTTTCTTTAAGGGGCCAATTGTCCAGGGGCAGTTTCCGTAAGGGGCCAATTTTCTATGGGGCAGTTTCCATAAGGGGGCAGTTGTCAAAAGGGGGCAATTGTCCAGGGTCAGTTATCATAAGGGGCAATTGTCAATGGGGCAATTAATTGTCCCAATGAGGGAGTGTCACACAGATTTCTAAATAAATTTCGTCACCTGATTTCCAACAATTACTAACATTTTTCGTTACAAATACATTCCACCAAGTGTACAACAACATATTTATGACCTCAAAGCCAATTAACAGGAAATATAATTATTTCACCACAATAAGTTTTAAACAGCAGGTGTCAATCGCCAAATACAGTAGATGTATTTACAGGTAATCCGATTAACATGATTAAGTGGTGCTCCTGGTCAATATAAGCATAAGTGTGCTCCTGGTCAATATAAGCAAACGAAAGTGTCGTAGATCGTACCGATGCGCACAGAATTCCACCTTTTGATAAAATATGTAATGCAAATAAAATTGCAAAAATTTTGCGTATTTAACTCATTTTTCGTATGTTTTGCTGGTTTCAAATGGATTACGTGCCATTTGTGTACATTCGAGATACGTCCAATTACCGTTGGCTACCACTTAGAAAACGAAGAGTACTACGGCCCTTAATTAAAAACTGTAACCGATTGATATACAAATGCTTTTTAAATAAGTTTTAAAAATTAAAATTCTTTAAAAATTTATAAACATTTTGTTATAATCATTTTTTAAAACAATTTATACACTGCAATTGAAAGAATACAGTTTTTTTACTATGATATTTTACCAGTACAATCAGAGACATATAATTACATGTAATTATATGTCTCTGGTACAATGAATGTATGCTTCTGAGCAGATTCTTATACGGCTAATCTGCTAAAGTGACTAAAGCCCTAAAAATAAAAAAAAATTCCCTGCCTTTGGTATCTGGAGTACTCAGTGGAAACCCCTGACCTTTGGTAACTGGAGTACCCAGCCGAAGCCCCTGACCTTTGGTACCGTGAGTACCCAGTGGAAACCCCTGACCTTTGGTAACTGGAGTACCCAGTGGAAGCCCTTGACCTTTGGTAACTGGAGTACCCAGTGGAAGCCCTTGACCTTTGGTAACTGGAGTACCCAGTGGAAGCCCCTGACCTTTGGTAGCTCGAGTACTCATTTATATAATAAATCCTTTTGTAGAGGCTTCAATGAGCCTTATCTTTTTATCAAAATCTACAAAAGGGGCCTTTGTTGTGCAAAGAGCTTGGCCCTCTCCAAATACTTTACACATTGTCATAATTTCCCTATTATAACCTGTCAACCCAATAATAGGGCCTCCCCTATCCGCCTTCTGGTGACGTGTTGGGCATATGTGCACATGGAGTACTATGAAGCTTCCCAGTATGGTCCCAATGAATTAGTAAAAAGGTTTAAAAATATAAAAGAACGATAACTCTGTATTGGCAACGAAATGAAATTAATCAAAAACCTGAATTTTACACGTTTAAAGAATCAGCAAAAAAAAGTATTCAAATTTACTTTTCTTAAATAAATGAATATATGACATACAGACTTATGGATGATAGAGATACATCTATTGCCTATAAAATAAAAATACAATTATTGATAAGATTTCCTACCTCTGTATAGTCTTCAAACCATGTCTGGAAAAACTCTTGAATTCTATGACTATTGCTATGTTCTTCACAAAAGTATTCATCTTCTAACTTCAGCAACTCACTGTAGCTATGGCGACCATCAGACATGTGTATGTTGCCATCTGAGCACTTCGACTTCACAGTGTAACTCACACTCCTTGTTTCAAATCTTTCTTTTAATCTCTCTACTGTAACTTTCATTTCTTCTAGCATTGCTTTACATGTTCCTTTCTCCACATTTTTCCATTGCCATATCTGTAGAGCTATTGTGTTTTTACAGAAACACAAACAAAATTTTCTGAACTTGGTATTGTCAAGAAAGAATATTCCCATACCATGATAAATAGCCATTCGCCCGGTCTTTGGTTCAGTGCACATAGGATATTGACTGATATAATGACACAAAATATGGTTGAAAAAATCAAACGGCATAAAATCAAACTCTATACACAACCATGGTGTGCGCTTACAGTTACCTTTGTTTGCATTAAACTTATCAATGATATCTGTAACTGAAGCTTTCTCAGAGATCATGCAAGGCATATAATAAGTAGGTAAGATTGTCCTTTGTCCATTTTCAATCAGAGTTGTCAGCTTTACTATAATGCCAAATATTTCCATTACATTTAATATATGACCACTATGTTTGCTAAAGTCAAGTTCTGGCTCTTTATCAAAGAGTTTTACAATCAGAGAGTGCTCAAGCTTTCCTGTGTCTACTAGTGCTCTATATTCATCTGACAGCATCAGGTTGGTATTAAATTTGTCTGATACGAGACATCTGAAGGCATTAGCTAACCATTTTTGATTAAGTATAATATATTCTTTTAAACTCGCAAAATATATGACACCTCCAACCTTATGTTGATATTTCAGGAAAAGGTTGATTTCATCCTCGCTATCAATTGAACACTGAGAAGATAATTTCAGGATATCTGGCCAAGATAATATACTCACACCAGCCTCTCTAAAAACATCAATTAAGTGCTCTAAACGTATCCATTTTAAAGGTAACTGTTCAGCAAAAGTTTTCAGTTGCTTTCCATATTTAAAAATTGTGGAACGCAAACTACAGACATCCTCCTCCTTGGATTCAGTGTTTGACACATAGCATATCTCCCTAATATGCTTCTTCTTATATTCGTTTCTTAATACAGAACCCAGCTGTTTACAGAAAACCTGTTTTCTTTCCTCCAGCTAAAATAATGAAAAACCATACATGATATGATTGCACCAGTTTTTTCAGCTGGTCTAAACCTTTGTTTGTATTCTGATCAAAAGATTACATGTCAACAATTCTACAAATCTATTTGTAAAGCTTACGGTTATTTCACTGATTGATAATGACCAGAGATATAACCTTTCATGTTTTGTTTCTCGATCTTAAAAATAAGAGAAATAAGTTAAGAGATTTAATTTAATTTGTTTATTTTGTTGTCATTTATTGACAGGTGATGATATCTATCTGACTACAGGACTGAATGTACAACAAACATCACAAACACCAAGAAGTTGTCATTGGGTTAGAAAAAGTAGATTCAATTGTAAATGTTTAAGAGGACAATAAGGATGGATGACAACAGATCCATTGTGGCATTAAATATTAAAATAAATATTCTAATGGGCATCTGTATGCACACCAAACTAAACTGAAATTTCTTCATAACACGGCAGAGTGTTTTTTCCAAAAATACACAAAAAACAAATTGTTAATGTTTTTCAAAACCCTTACATGATCTCTACACTCATCAATTCTTGTACAAACAATTATAGTGGGAGGGTATAGAAATTCTGTCTTTGTCTCCTCTTTTGATTCCTCATTAACTCCACAGCAGTGAATACTATCAAGCCAGAAATCTACATACTCTGCAAAAATAATAAAGGTGACATTCTTATAAAATAACACCATTGACAATAGGCCTTATATTTTGTGGAAGGTTTATTGTTAGCAAACATGATAACTTGAATTGCCTTTGGTGACAATTGTTTATGCCAGAATTAGGAATCTTGACCATTTAAAATTATGCGAAATGTATACATGATGACAGAATGGAGATGTGGAGGTCTTTTTGGTACCTTTCTGTTATGTCTTGTTAATTGTTTCTCAGTTTTTTAAATTGTTGAACATTAATTACATGTAGATACAATTCAGACCATGGACTAGCTAAGTATATTCAGACCATGGACTATCCAGGTAATTTCAGACCATGGACTATCCAAGTATATTCAGACTATGGACCATCTAAGTGCTAGTATGTTCACACTTTTGACAATCTACAGCGCAAGCACTGGAATTAAAATTTTTCTTCATGCCGTAATGAAAATTAAGTACTTAGACAATGTGAAGTCACGAAATAACATCATGTTAGGCATAAATTACAGGAAAACCTAAAGTGTTGGTGGGTTGTCATGAATTACTGTTACGCATATAAAAGGGGGATTAAATCCAGAATTTTCCCACTATCATGCTTGTTCATGGATAAAAACCACATATACAATTTGTTAACTAGATATCCAAATGAACGTTTTAAAGTTGTTTTAAATTGGCTTAGTGGTTTCCTAGAAGTTTTTCTTTAAAACACTAACAGAAGACAGACACCAAGTGATGGCACATGAACTTTGGCCTGGTTAGCTAAAAAGCAGGAAATACCAGTTATACCAAACTATATTTTTCTTATCAAAAAGCTACAAACCTCCAATCTTATCAAAACCTTCCTCAGTGTTGATCGGTTGTACATTTTTCATGATGTTGGTAACTAAGAGATGTATTGCGTTTGGATTGAGAAATATTGGGTGAGTGGCATAGTATTCCTTCTCTCCAGCAAAATCCAAAAGTCCACATTCTACAAACACCTCAGATGGAATATCCACTTCTTCAATTCCATTAAAAAAATCATCCAAAGCTTGAGAAACTTCTTTGTTTATTAATTTGGTAATAAAATCATGATGTAGTTGTGAAGTACTCTCCACCTCCATAGGTATATCCTCTGACATTGGTGTCATCATCTGTTCTTGGAATTCCCTTCTAACAGATTCATCTTCAAGCATATCATGTAATGTCCGTTTTTTTTGTGAACTATTACGACTGGTACCAGTTGATACGCTAATATTACTATGACTGTTTTCATCATCTTGCAAACCAGTGACATCGTAGCTGCTCTGGGAGTAGTTCTCCAGTAAAGAGTTTTTATCTCCACTTTTTGAATTTTTGGCTTTTTTCAATCTCAACAACAGTTCTTTCTTTTTACTTGACACTGTGTAATAAAGAGACTCAGTACAGATATGGTATAAATTGTAAACAAAAACTGTGAGAAATGCACACTATCTGGTACCCTGCTTCCAATTTTCAAAAAATCCCAAATATAAATCTCATCAAAATGTGAAATATCAGGTGTACAATGGCACTATGTGACAAATATTCTGTGCAAGTTTTATCAAATTCCATTCATTATTGAAGGAGGAATTATAAAAGTCCTATAAAGGAATAATTAATGGTTGATAAGTTGCCTCTTTAAAGGAAAGATGCTGAGTTTTTGGTTTTCTTGTGATGAATTTTAATTAATAAGATCATTGACAGTTCATGACAAAATATAGTGGGATTTCGAAGTTACAACAATATAAAATAATGAAATGATCTAAAATGTCTGCAGGATATAATAACATTAATGATTTGAAGATCTAATATGTCATAGTAATTAATGTACTTTTTTGTCAACATATGCTATATATGTGTTTTATTTACCGTGATCAAAGATCCATTGTCCATTACTCAGGCTAATTTTACATCGATGCATATCAACCCCATCTGTACTTTGAACTCCTGCCATACTCTGTCCTAGTAGCCGTCTCAGCAGACAGGTTTTACCAACCCCATTTTCACCTATAATAACTACCCTGATGTAGTACCTCGTCTCAGTCCCAGATCTGATGATTTCCATATATAATTCTTTATCTTTTTCACTTAACTGTTGGATAGCTTTGGGGATTTCTATTAAATAGAGAAATAAATCACTATCAACAGATCTGATGTTCATTGTGTTTTAATGTTAATTATTTACACCCCCCCCTCCCCCACAACACACACACATTAAATAGAGAAATAAATCACTATCAACAGATCTGATGTTCATTGTGTTTTAATGTTAATTATTTACACCCCCCTCCCCCACAACACACACACATTAACGAAAGAAAACGTTAATGTTTCTTGTCTCTTTCTTTCGTTTGATAATTTTTTTTAAGTTAAAAGTTTTTTTTCTTATTCTTGTTTGTTCAGTTTCCATTATACTTAACATACATCTCTAGGAGTTAAATTGTGTCGACTATCTTTCTTAAAAATAGAACTTGTTGATTTTTGTTCCTTTCATGTTTATCGGTTAAGTATGTAGTCGATTTCGTTGAATCAGTATACCCTTTTTGTTTAACAACTTAAAAAAACTAGAGGCTCCCAGGAGCCTGTAATCGCTCACCTGGAACCCAAATGACTATATTAAAATTTTTGAAACTTACAGTTTCAGTCTGGTTGTTATAGCTTTTAAGTTACTGTGCAAAAACTAAACATTTCTTCAAAAATTTAACTTAATTACAATAACTCCTATAAGGTGCCATCAGACAATTTCTGAAAATTAAATGGTTTGTAGGCCTTGTCCTTAAGGGTAATTTAGAAATAATATATAGTCTATATGTTATTTATCTAATTTATAATACAAAAACTAATCATTTGTCAAAATTCATAATTAAAGAGCAATAACTCCTATAAAGAGTCATCTTACAATTTTCGACTAAGCAATCATTTGTAGGCATTGCTTTGCTGATCATTTGTGCAATTTACAGTTTCAATCTAGCTGCTATAGTTTTCAAGTTAGAGGACCGAAACGGAAAATTTCATGAAAAATTGTGATTTAAAGGCAATAACTCCTATAAGGAGTCATTTGTCAATTTCGGACTTATAGGGTGAATTGTAGTGCTTGTATTGCTGATCATTTTTGCTATGTACAGTTTTACTCAAGTTACAGAACAAAAATGGAAAATTTCATAAATAATTGCCATTTAAAGGCAATAACTCATATAAGGAGTCATCTGACAATTTCAGACCAATTAAGTGAATTGTAGGGCTTTCATTGCTGATCATTTTTGCTCTTTACAGTTTCACTCTACCTCTTATAGTTTTCAAGTTATATTGTAAATACCAAAATTTTGTCAAAAATCGTCATTAAAGGGCAATAACTCCTACAAGAAGCCAATACACAACTTCAAACTGATAGCAGCTATTGTAGACTTAATGTGCTGATCAATTTTAAGTAACGGTTTTTTCTAAATAATTTTTGAGATAATGATCAAAAACATGTGTTGACACCCATGTTCTATTTTTAGTAAAAGCGGGCATCTTTGTCTGTTAACACAATGGGTACAAATTTGAAACTAGGAACCCTAAGGATGATTGTGGCCAAGTTTGAAAAAAATTGGCCCAGTGGTTTCAGATGAGAAGATTTTGAAAAAGTTTACGAAGGACAACGGACAATGGACGCCAAGTGATGGCAAAAGCTCACCTGGATGAGCTAAAAAAGCTAACTGGAGATCACTTTTTATATATTTTTCATATTGACGTTTAATTTTCCATTTTTATTTTACTTTTATTTCGCCCCCTCGCCCTAATTTTTTTTCTGATTACCCCGTTACACAGAAAATAGCATGTGTGGACTGTAAGCTAATGGTCACTAGTGATACCCCAGCTTTTCCCAAACATGTCCACTATGTGTAAAAATTTAAGTATTTGGTTGAAAGGAAGTAGATGACCAAGGAACATAAAATCACTTTACACCATATGTGACTAAAGCAATATGCAAAATATCAGGCTTCTACATCTTATATAGTTGCTTAGAAAACTGTGACAGAAATTGTGTACGTATGTCTCTTAGAATGAATAATCGTACCCTCGCTTTTTTTTTTTGGCGAAGGTACGAATTTAGTCCCATTACTCATAATGTAGCAGAGAGGGAATGAATCACTCCCGGCACTTTGAAGTCCAAAAGAAGTTGCATATACAATCAGACATGGTCGATCTCGATATCTTTCGACAGTGTCATCATTTTTTTTATCGGTTTTGTGTTTAAAATAGATCATTAATACGTGATGATAGTTATTTACGTAATAACCTGCTGTGTGTTGTGTATTAATTGACATTTGTGTCTTGTTTATTACATGAAAAATATTGAGAAACCCGAAACTGAATGGCGAATTGCATCTTTGCTAATACATATGAAAATTACTGGATTCTTACTACGCAATGGTTGTTATAGTATGCAAATTAACACTGTCTTTTATAATAAAAGTAGGTCACATTATCCATTTACAGAAAAATGATCAACATAACATTTCTCATGTGCAGCTTCAAAGACAAAAAAAGAAATTTCTTCAATAAGATCATTTCCTGATAGTTTCACAATGTCTAAAGCTTTAATAACATAAAGGACAGAAGTTATTACAGTACTTGCACCCGTAAAACGCAACACTTTGACTGATTGCTGACGGATTTTGGAACGCTGACTGATTGATGATGACTACATCCGTCCAAAATTATGAATCCGTCATTACCTTGGTAACCGTCAGCGATCAGTCCAACCAGTGCGATCCAGAATCCGTCATTTAATTATATGCATAAATCGGTTAGTTTATTGACGAATTCGTATAAATTAATAATTTAAAGATAAAACGGATTCTGCGTCATTTGTATATAATATATGCATTTATTATACCATTTTTATAATAAAATAAAAACATGCGTTTAAAAGAATTGTTAATACAATGTCTCGTTCTAAATGAATAAATAAACATATTAAAGAAAAAAAAATTCTTTATATTATATAATTAAGCACATTTTTTTAAAGCATGACATATCTGCAAACCGAGTCCAGGAAACCTTAAATAAACTTGTATTTAAGGCACATCAGTAGCATCGAGGTAAATGTTTTTTTTTCGTAATCCATTATTGATTCTTTTTTTTTCTCGCGACTCGTGATTTCGGCCTGTTTTACTTTTTGCAACCTGTTACATTTATATCTTTTGTCATATATTAAGCCGACCCGACTCCCCAAATCAGTAACAGATTTATTTCACATTTAGGAAAGAACGTGGCCTTTTTTTGACATCATTATTAGTTACTTAAATGTATGCCTGCATGTTTTTATTTAGTCTTCACAATTTTTAATACAATTATAAAACTGTTGTGTATAACAATTGTTGAACTGTTAAACAATCAAAACACATTGTTTACTAAACCAAAAGTTGTATAATTGTAAAATATACCGCGATTCTTGTCGCAAGTTTTATTGGACAGGCAATAAAAGTTGTTTAAAAAAGTATACATACAATTACGCTGGATTTTTCCATTTGTTTCATGGCGTCCATTTTTTATTGGTGGTGGGGTGGGAGGAAGCCGGAGTACAGGTTAAAATCGACAGTCTTTTGTCAATTAAAGTGGAGTCGGGCGCACCCTATCTGCAGTCGTTCGAAAATCCGAAACCTGTTGACAGGCATGTGATAACTAGTAGATGACTAACCAATCAGCCACCTAGGCCCCAATAACGCCGGGGAGAATTGTCTGCGAATACTGATGTTAAGCGTAAAAGTATGTTACAGTTAGACAGTTGTTTCAGTACGAAATAGTAATTTTTTTAACAAAACGTCATAAATTCTTTAGGTCTTACCATTGTCATTACAGTGTTATATCGATGAAACAGAACCTTTTCAAAACTTGCCCTTTAAAAGAGTGTCATTCAATTTAAACAATAACTTATTGTATTGATTGATTGTTTGCTTTTCTTTCAGCGAGAATATTTCAGCTTTATTCATGACGAGAATAAGTTTAATACATTGTATAAATCAATAAGATTTGTTTGCTTGTTTAAATATTGTTTAATCCACTTTCAGCAATTTTTCCGCTATACAATGGTGTCCAGATTTTATTTGAGGAGGAAGCCAGAGTACCCGGATAAAACCCCCGACCTCCAGTAGGAAAACTGGCTCCCTTTCAATTAAGTCGAGTGCACCCTGCCTGCAGTGAGATTCTGACCCGCAACCTCAGTGTTGACAGAGCACGTGATCAATAGTTGATGAACTAACATCACCTCTCAGCTCCTTCAGTCAATTAGAGAAAGATGGACAAAAGGGCAATTTTAAATTCCACATGAAAAATATGGGGTATGGGTTGGGACGTAAGATTTACTTTCTTTACGTGCAGTGCAAGGAGCGTGACACTCTCTAAACAGGTCACTATGGTTCGCAGCAATTTTAATATGACCTGAACCACCCCCCCCCCCCCCCAAAAAAAAAAAAAAATAAAAAAAACCAGTCCACCAGCTGAGGACGCACTGGGCAGCTCTGTTACACCTAGTAACTAATTTCAAGTACTACCGAATTTAAAGGAAACCATGTATACTTATATATCATTAACTGTGGAATGACTTTAACAGACATCGTAAAATAAACAAACTGCGACGGCTTAAATGCGTAAGCAGATTTGATTTTCGTATTACGCTTACATGTTCACATATTTAACTCATAAGCTTTGATATTCAAACGCAGTTAGTAGTTTAATATTTATTTAAGATCTAATTTTGTGTAAATTCATGTGACACAATGAGATAGTGAATAAAATATATAAATAGATGTTTTCACTTTTGTCGTAAATCTTATTCAGTATTATAAGGCGGAATTCTTAAGAAATGTGGCACAGTAGTTTATTCTTTATTTAAGATTAATTCTCTGTAAATTCATGTGACACAATGAGATATATAGTGAATAAAATATATAAATAGATGTTTTCGCTTTTGTCGTGAATCTTATTCAGTATTATACAGCGGAATTCTTAGGAATGTGGCACAGTAGTTTATTTTTTATTTAATTCTGTGTACATTCATGTGACACTATAGGGTAGTTAAATAAAATATATAAATAGATGTTTTCGCCTTTGTCTTAAATCTTATTCAGTATTATACACCGGAATTCATAAGAACTGTGGCAAAGAAAACAAACTGATCCTCACAGTGACAATAACAAAAGGGGAGAGCTTGTGAAAGATTGTATTTTAATTAGAGTGGTGATGAAAAATACACATCAGTACACTAAACTAATACACATACAATCAATTAAGGGTTTACCTTTTTAACAAATGTGAAACTGCTTGCATTAACTGTTATGTGCAGAAAATATGTAAAATACAGTTTAATTAAATATTAAAAAATTAAAACAGTTTAAAAACTAAACACAACAGCCAGAGTGGACTACACAAAATCTGCGAGTGATTGCATGGATGCAGATAGTTGAGCGTGGAAATATCTGATGAACAGCAGATGGACAATTGTGGGCTGAAAGTAGTATTATATACTTTATAAAACAAACAATGTGTGTCATTTAACCAATATTGGTGTGTTTGAAAAAAGTTATAGTCCTCAGTGGAACATACAGTAGTTATTGTTACATAATATTATTTTCAACTTGACATTAAGAGGTACTATAAAATGTTGATACAGTAAAATTGCTTCTAATAAAATCTACATGTAAATTGTTATGTTTTAAACATAAAGTGTAAATAAATAATTTGTGTAAATGTCACTTTTTGTTATCTTACTAACACAAGATAGTCGTTTGAAGAAATTTCAGTCAGAGATACATAGTATGTTTTCTTATTTCAGACACAACTATTGACTGTTTTTTGAAATATGACCATTCAAGTGTAAATTCAATTTAATATCACTATGCCTTCAAGGAGACCGATAATTGGTACATTAATTCTCACCAAGCACACTTATAATATTTCAGACTTTATCTGAAGATGGAATTTCCCTGATATTAAATCAAGTCCTGTAATTTTTAATTTTCTACTGGCATAAATAACATTATCTTTGTTAAAACCATACAATGAATCTTGCTGTAGTATTTAGGGGCCTCGGTGGCCAAGAGGTTAAGGTAGTTTGTCTACTATTGTGGTCACATGGTCTGTCGACACTGAGGTTGCCGGTTCAAGTCTCAATGCGGGTAGGGTGCACTTGACTCCAATATTAATTGACAAGGATTTACAGCTTTCCTATGTAAGGTCAAGGCTTTTCTCTGGTACTCCGGCTTTCTCCCCAATAAAAACTGGACACAATGATATATAGCCGAAACATTTCTTAAAGTGGTGTTAAACAACATTAAAACAAAAAAAAAGTCAATGGTTTTATATATGAAGCAATTTTAACATTATCCTGTAGGTTTCTATGTTAAATTAATTCCTACAATCATTGATATTTGATCAAATAAGCAAACATAAACTTTTAAGATGGCCTTTGAATAAAAGAGTCCTTTGTTAAACTTAGTCTGAAATGATGATGGTAGCCGTTTTACTGTCTTACTGGCATAAATAAATTTGTAGGAGGCCATCTGATAAATATTCCTAATAACTTTTGTTTCAATTGGTTAACTGTTTTCAGAGTAGGCCGAATTTGACTGCCGTTATAATCCGAAGTTAGTTTTGTGATTTGTCGGATTAACGGCAGAATTCAGTCCTATTGCTCGTAATAAAGCAAATACAAAATTCTAATTTCGGTCTATTTATACAAATTTCAAACATAATATTCATCTTCTTTGCGTTATTAAAGCTTTACACATTGCGAAACTAACTGGAAACGATCTTTATTGAAGAAATTTCTTTTTTTGTCTTTGAAGATGCTCAAGGAAAATGCTATGTTGATCATTTTTCCGTATATGGATAATGTGATCTAATTTTAATATAAAGTGGTAATTTGCATACTATAACAACCATTCCGTAGTAAGAATCCAGTAATTTACATATGTATTACCCATGATGCAAGACACCATTCAGTTTCAGGTTTCTCAATGTTTTTCACGTAGGAAACGTAATCAAAAAGAGACACGAATGTTAATTAATACAAAATGCACAGCTGTTTATTAATTAAGAAATAGATTATTGCGAGTGGGCTTTATGGGAATTAGAACATGGTCAGACCTTATATTTGTCAATATTTTATACCGAGCGATAGCGAGGTATAAAATGAAGACAAATATAAGGTCTGACCATGTTCTAATTCTCATAAAGCCCGCTTGCAATAATCTATTTTGATTCTAATATGTCTAACAAATGTTTTAAAATTTCGAAGCCGTTCTAAGAGGACCCGTGATAATATTGTTGTTTTGAAACTAATACGATATATCCCGAAACAGTATGTTAAAGCAAATAAAATTTACATAATCATATATTCTTGTCATTTTATTGAATGTACGTACCTTTTAAACCAAAATATTGAGAAATCTTAACGAAATTGCATTGTTCCAGTTTGAAATTTTCAGTTCAGCATAATATGACGTTGGAATTCTAATTGTGACGTCATATTAATTCGAATGTAGAATTGTTAAAAAAATAATGTATCGGGAGTAGTTTAAATCATATAAATCTCAGAATTCAGACTAAAAATAACATGTATTAACAATAATTATAATTATGGACAACACATAACAAACGGCATTTGTAAGTCAGTTTTTACATTTATACAAAACACGCAGTTTACGCATGTGCGAACTAAACTTATTGGAATTTTGACACTGCTTTGTCTACATAGCTAAAGCAGGACGTCATATTAGAATAACGGCATAACTTTCATCACATATCAATAATGATCGATTTAAACACGAAACTGATAAAAAATGGTGACACTGTCAAAAAATATCAAGATCGATCACGTCTAATTGTACATGAAACTTCTTTTGGACATCAAAGTGCCAGGAGTAATTCACTCCCCCTCTGCTACATTACGAGTAAGGGGACTAAATTTGTACCCTCGCCAAAAAAAGCGAGGGTACAATTATTCGTTCTATTTTCAGAGAAGAATCTTCTGAAGCTTTTTCACATAGATTCCAATGTTAAACTAAGTTCTGTGGTTGCGACCATTTTGAATTTCTGATTGACATACAAAAAAACATTAACTTACCTTTTAAGGGGAATAACCCCTAAAGGGTCATCTAATAGCTACCTGTGACAGTGTACAGTCTATAACCTTACCTTGTACTTGAAGTGTTGTCCACCGAACACAGTTTTTTATCCTGACTGAGTATTCTCCTTTATCATCTAGTTTCGCCTCGATTACAACAAGCCTGTGAAGTTTTCCATGTCTCTCAACATTATATCTGTCTGATGTGTTTACTTCAGTGCCATCTTTGAACCACAGTGCTGTTTGATTGTCATCAATCACTTCACATTCAAACTGAACATTTTCGCCCTCTATACATGTCATAGTACCCAATGGTTTGGTGAAATATTCTGTAAAGGAAATATGAATAATGCAATGACATCATAACAATATAAATAAAATATTGCTAATGTATACACTGTCAACATAAAACGCTTTTTCTCTAGTAAATTGAAGTCAAAAGTTATAAAAAATGCATGTGTATATGTACTAACTAATTGTAAAGTGCTTACAAGCATTTAAGGATACTAGTATATAAGTGAAACTATGATGTTTCATATCAACTGAGTAATTTTTAGCTCTATCATAATAAGAACAGGGTTGTGTTGTGCATAGCTGCATATGTCTGATTTGTACATGATCATTTTGGAGGCTTGATAGATTGGCAGCACGAAATCGTTTGTTTGTTTGTTTGAATGGTGTATTAACGCCACTTTCAGCAATTTTTCAGCTATATTGTGTCGTCCAGTTTTTATTGGGGGAGGAAGCCGGAGTACCCCGAGAGAACCCCAGAGCTGCGGTAGGAAAACAGGCAATCCTTGTCAATTAAGATTGGAGTCGAGTACACCCTGCCTGCAGTGAGAATCGAACCCACAATCTCAGTGTTGACAGACCACGTGATCAATAGTAGACGAACTACCTTAACCACTCGGCCACCAAGGCCCCAACAAAAGAGTAGTTTAGTCCACATACAGTCATGTCCTATAACATGTATAAAGTGACTAGTCCTCATTGCATATCCACAAGGTCCACTTTATATGCACAATCAAGTGATACCAGGTTAATATAATGGGCTCCCTAACTATAACAAAATTCCATCCAACATCATTTGAATGCTCATCTAAGTCAATTTTACATGTCTCTGTGCATTTCCAGAACTCTGTGTGTTTAGATAAGTATCAGCAAGTACTTTAGTTTTACCAATGGGATCCAATCAATTCTAGATATCAGGGATAATTGTATCCATCTCTGTGAGCCCTAGCTATAAAAATGTTACTACTCTGACACTTTTTTATCTGGACAAGGCTGGTCATACTACTTGTAATACTTGTAATAGAGCAAACACACCATTGGATTTAATAATATTTTCAGTATTTAACTGTTTTCCTGGTGTAATAAATAAACTTTTCTTTCTCCATCATTCAGCTCACATTTTTACAATGCCTAATTAATGAATTTTAACACTTTATTCGTAATGATGCAACTGTTGACAAGATTAAAAAGCAGAAATGTGTACTATTAATTAAAGAACAATTTTGCAACAAAATGAAAATTAAGTGGGTTATTCCTCATATAAAGAGAAACATATTTCTATTTACCTTTTGATGTTTCATTGTTTTCTTTACCGTTACGCTTCTAGAGTGGATAAAAAGGTGGTAAACTTGTGTATATGTGGGTCGCCATATTGACAGTATTTACCACGAAATTGCAGGTTGTGACTTACATCATCCAGTAAATATGATAAATAATCCAGTTTAAAAATATGTTTTTCTGCCTAATTGCTCTTTGAAGACTTAACGGTTGAAAATATAATAAAACATCATGACCGAAGCAAAAGTGTTACTTTTTATTTGACGTATAACATATCAAATTTTAATTTTTTCCCTTTAAGAATAGATTATGGTAAAAAAAGTGATAAGTGAAACTGGGACAGCCCATTATCTAATCATTCAACACCTCTATAAAATTAAACTGTAGTCTGTAGTTTGGAATGTGGGCCAATCATTTCAAACACCAAACTAGAGGCTCGCAGGAGCCTGTAATCGCTCACCTGGAACCCAAATGACTTCAACTAGATTTAAATTTTTGAAATTTACAGTTTCAGTCTAGTTTAGTAGAGTACAATAACTCCTATAAGGTGCCATCAGACAATTTCTGAAAAATTAAATGGTTTGTAGGCCTTGTCCTTAAAGGTTATTTAGAAATTTACAGTTTTACTCTAGGTGTGTTATAGACTAATTTATAATACAAAAACTGATCATTTGTCCAAATTCATAAATAAAGGGCAATAACTCCTATAAAGAGTCATCTTGCAATTTTGGACTAAGCAATCATTTGTAGGCCTTGTTTGCTGATCATTTGTGCAATTTACAGTTTCAATCTAGCTGCTATAGTTTTCAAGTTACATTACAAAAATGGAAAATTTCATAAAAAAGTGTCATGTAAAGGCAATAACTCCTATAAGGAGTCATCTGACAATTTCAGACCAATTAAGTGAATTGCAGGGCTTTTATTGCTGATCATTTTTTTTATTTATAATTACACTCTAGCTGTTATGGTTTTTAAGTTACTGGACAAAAAAGATTTTCATAAAAAATTGCTATTTAAGGGCAATAACTCCTATAAGGAGTCATCTGACAATTTCAGACCAAGCAGTGAATTGTAGAGCTTGTATTGCTGATCGTTTTTGCTATTTACAGTTTTACTCTAACTGTTATAATTTTTAAGTTACAGGACAAAAACGGAAACATTCATAAAAAAAATTGCCATTTAAGGGCAATAACTCCTATAAAGAATCATCTGACTATTTCAGACAAATGAAGTGAATTGTGGGCCTTTTATTGCTGATCATTTTTGCTATTTACAGTTTCAAGTTTTATTGTAAATACCAAAAATTTTGTCAAAAATCGTCAATAAAGGGCAATAACTCCTACAAGAAACCAATACACAACTTCACACTAATAGCAACTATTGCAGACCTTAATGTGCTGCTCTATTTAAAGTAACAGTTTTCTCTATAGCTATTATAATTTTTGAGATAATGATCAAAAACATGTGTCGACACCCATGTTCCATTTTTAGTACAGCCGCCATCTTTGTCTGTTGATCAACAACCTGGGTACAAATTTGAAACTAGGAACCCTAAGGATGATTGCGGCCAAGTTTGAAAACAATTGGCCTAGTGGTTTCAGAGGAGAAGATTTTTGAAAAAGTTTACGAGGGACGATGGACGGCAAGTGATAGCAAAAGTTCACATGGACCTCCAGTCCAGGTGAGCTAAAAAGGGAAAAATGAACAAAGAAATAAAAACAAACCCATGACTTGGAGATATGTATTCCTCATTCTGTTGTTGACTTTTACAGAGTAATTTCCAGCATCACACAGATCTGGGTGTATTATAGACAATGTGTGGCTTTTCCCTGCGTCTTTTATTTTATATTTTGTGGACATCTGAACAATGACACCATCCTTCTCCCATACAGCTGGAACACTGTCTTCAAGGACAGCACATGCTAGTTCCACATTGTCTCCTTCTATGCAGGCAATGGCCTTTTTCATATTCTTTGTATAATATTCTATAAAAAAATTATGCAGAGGTAAACCATTAATTTATCTTCATCAGACTAATAAACCTTTCTCTCAGAATTTTTTTTATGGAGACCTCGTTGGTCAAGTGGTTAAGGAAGTTCATCTACTATTGATCACGTGGTCTGTCAACACTGAGGTTGTGGATTCGAGCCTCACTGTGGGCAGGGTGGGTTCGACTCCAATCTTAATTGACAAGTATTGCCAGTTTTCCTACCAACGGTCGGGGGTTTTCTACGGGTTCCTCACCCAATAAAAACTGGACGCCATGATATAGCTGAAAAATTGCTGAAAGTGAAATTTTTTATTTGCGTGTTTCCAATACTGTCACAATGGGACATGGACAAACATTTTGCTTTATCTTGACACTGTCTCATTTTCTTTTTTTTTATATAACTCATTATTTTTCAATACTTAAATCTTTTGGTGTAGTTAAGTGTGTAATTCATTATTTTGATTAAGTTAGATGTAAACCAGTAATTCAACATGTAATACAAATAATTTGTTTGCATCATCATCCCTAACAAGTCTTATAAAGTGAAAACAATAATTTATAATCCACTTCTAAGCATTGGACAGATCTGTCCCCAACTGACAGCATGACTGGTGAGAATTAAACAATTTATGTAAAGATTCAACCTTTTAATTTGTTTTTTTAACAGGATTTAGCAACATTTTTAGCAATACTTCAGCTGTATCATGGCAAGCAGTTTTTATTGAAGAAGGAATTGCTACACAACCTCAGGAGATAAAATATCAATCCTTTTCATTTTAGGTTGTTGAAACGCAAAATCTATGTTCAAAGTCTGATCACTACCACAAAAGTTTGGGGATAAACATTTCCTGGAAATATGGACAACTAAATTTGGTGTACTTGCTACATACCAAGTTTCATAGAATTTGGTTAAGTAGTTTCAGAGGAGTTGAGCGGAATAACTTTGTGACGGATAGACGGACAGACAGACATGACAAAAAATATGGGGGGGGGGGGAGACATACAATAACAGCAGATTACCTTCAATATCGAGTCTTGCACTAGTTGTATAACCTACAAATTTTGCTGTATAAATTCCACGGTCTGTTAAAGCAGTATTAGTTACAACAAGGCTATGCATCTGACATGATGTTTCCACAACATACTTGTCTGACATTTCTATTTTGTTGTCACCTTTGAACCATTCTACGTTAACATCGCTATCTCTTGTCCACAATTCCAATCTGGCATCACAACCTTCTACAATTTTGATATCATCAAGATCCTTTGTTATGTATTCTACAAAAAAAACATCACTGACGGAAATATATACATGATATACAAAACCTGATATTTGTCAAGATTCTTTATTATATATTCTACAAAATAAAAGAAATATATAATACATACATAATATGAAATTTTCAATATCTCAAAACAAATACATTTCACATGCATACCGTTATAGTTTACCAGGTATGTTTTGTTACATATGACATTTAATTAATGTGAAAACCACTCACAGATAAAACTCTATACACCCATGAAGTGATGTTGACATTCTATTGTTCAGATTGTACCTACCGCCGCATGTCTATTATATCTTTGTAAAACTTTTAATTATATCAGTGTAGAATAAAATGCTAAACACTCAATACTGTTATAAGTACATAACATGTTTGCATTCTTCATAAGATTAAGAGAATAACCTTTTGACATGTTTGATGATCTGAGCTTTTTAGAAACCGTCAGAGTAGAGAGGGGTTGTCCCAACTGGTTTTCATTTTGTTTTTTGTTTCCTGTTCAGAAGCTGCAACTAAAGGGTAACTACTATTGAGGCAGGCAGTTGTCTCACTGTAAGTTATGCCTATCTATAATTTTATTTTCCAAGCAATCAAAATCGAAGTATGAAGTCTTTAGTTGTTTGTTTTGCACATTTTTGTCATTTAATGTCAGAGTCCAGTTTGAAATTTCAGTCATTCATCAAAACTTGTTCTATACTTCCGGAAATACAAAGATATAAAATGTACATGATTAGTGGTCGCTGGACCATGAAATTGAGGTCAAGGTAAGGTGACACCTTCCAGACAGCCATGTACAATTCATCAGCAACCTATATACCAAATATTGTCGTCCTACCATGCGTGGTTACAGAGGAAATGCCGTAACACAAAAACTTTATCGCAGTCGCTGGACCGTGAAATTGAGGTCAAGGTCAGGTGACACCTACCAGACAGTCATGTACTATTCATCAGCAACCTATACCAAATATTGTCATCCTACCATGCTTGGTTACAGAGGAACTGCTGTAACCAAAAAATTTTAACGTAGTTGCTGGACCGTGAAATTGAGGTCAAGGTCAGGTGACACCTACCAGACAGTCATGTAGTATTCATCAGCAACCTATATACCAAATATTGTCATCATACCATGCGTGGTTATAGAGGAAGTGCCGTAACCCAAAACATTGATGTTAAGTTGCTGGACCATGAAATTGAGGTCAAGGTCAGGCGACAGGTGACTGACTGGCAAGTACTCATCATAATCTACCACTCGACCAAATTTGATGGACTTGGGCTTGGGTTTACAAAGATATGAAGCAAGATGTCCAAGTGTTTATGCCGCTGCCGCCACAAGATTTCCATACATGTCTGGCCTCCAGCGACTTAATCTTTGCAGGCGAGACAAAAACAAACCTGATTATGTTCCGGAAAGAGAGTGTATGTTTTAGAAATTGCTGAAAAATCAAATAATTGTAAAACAATTCACATAAATGATACATGTATAAATAAATTGCCCTTATAACACCCTGCTCATTACAGGGGTGCAGTAGCAGATAAAGTTGTTATCAGCAGTACCACAATAGTTATTTATGTTTAAAAAAAATATTGGAGTTGAGCAAATCGTGCCTGCAGTGAGACTCGATCCCATAACCCAAGTGTTGACAGACCACATGATCAATAGGAAACCACACTGCCAAAGAGGCCCCACTTTTAACATTGTTTAAAGGTAACACAAAATAGGCCTTTTTCAGGTCTTGTCTGTACTAGTATATAGACAAAGTGTACCTACCTGGTAATGACTTGACTCCTACTGCAGATTCAATGTTCTTGAGTGTCTACAATTAAATACCATAGTGTATTCTGTATACTGTCATTAATGTAAATAAGAATTTGAAATAACTGAAATCCTCTTGAGTTGATGATGTTATTAGTATGACAGATTTCAAATAAATACTGACATGTACGGTTTGTTTTTAATTAGTATTGTCAACATATAAATGTTCCCTGCAAGGAGCCAGAAATCACTCACACGAATTGAGTGGGTGGGGCTATCATACACAACTTTAATTTGCTTGGGTTACTTCAAGAGTTTTAGTCCTACCAATTATTTTAAATTTGTATGCAATTCAGAGTCCATTTTTGTGAAAATAGCAGCTTATGCAAAATCAGCTAAGGAATCAATTTTTGAGTTCACTCAAGTCAGCTAAAAAACTTTCTTTTTTAATTAAGGCTGCTACCCACCCTGACATTCACTCAAGTCAGCTAAAAAACTTTCTTTTTTAATTAAGGCTGCTACCCACCCTGACATTCAGTCAAGTCAGCTAAAAAACTTTCTTTTTTAATTAAGGCTGCTACCCACCCTGACATTCAGTCAAGTCAGCTAAAAAGCTTTCTTTTTGATTAAGGCTGATACCCACCCTGACATTCACTCAAGTAAGCTTAAAAGCTCTCTTTTTAATTAATGCTGCTACCCACCCTGACATTCAGTCAAGTCAGCTAAAAAAGTTTCTTTTTTAATTAAGGCTGCTACCCACTCTGACATTCACTCTGTTCAGCTAAAATTTTTCTTTTTTAATTAAGGCTGCTACCCACCCTGACATTCAGTCAAGTCAGCTAAAAATCTTTCTTTTTGATTAAGGCTGATACCCACCCTGACATTCACTCAAGTAAGCTTAAAAGCTCTCTTTTTAATTAATGCTGCTACCCACCCTGACATTCAGTCAAGTCAGCTAAAAAAGTTTCTTTTTTAATTAAGGCTGCTACCCACTCTGACATTCACTCAAGTCAGCTAAAAAAGTTTCTTTTTTAATTTAGGCTGCTACCCACCCTGACATTCACTCTGTTCAGCTAAAATTTTTCTTTTTTAATTAAGGCTGCTACCCACCCTGACATTCACTCAAGTCAGCTAAAAAGCTTTCTTTTTTAATTAAGGGTGCTACCCACCCTGACATTCAGTCAAGTCAGCTAAAAAAGTTTCTTTTTTAATTAGGGCTGCTACCCACTCTGACATTCACTCAAGTCAGCTAAAAAAGTTTCTTTTTTAATTAAGGCTGCTACCCACCCTGACATTCACTCAAGTAAGCTAAAAAGCTTTCTTTTTAATTAATGCTGCTACCCACCCTGACATTCACTCAAGTCAACTAAAAAAGTTTCTTTTTAATTAAGGCTGCTACCCACCCTGACATTCATTCGAGATAGCTAAAAAGCTTTCTTTTTAATTAAAGCTGCCACCCACCCTGACATTCACTCAAGTCAGCTAAAAAGATTTCTTTTTTTAATTAAGGCTGCTACCCACCCTGACATTCATTCAAGTCAGCTAAAAAGCTTTCTTTGTTTTATTAAGGCTGCTACCCACCCTGACATTCACTTAAGTCAGCTAAAAAGCTTTCTTTTTTTAATGAAGGCTGCTACCCACCCTGACATTCATTCAAGATAGCTAAAAAGCTTTCTTTTTTTAATTAAGGCTGCTACCCACCCTGACATTCACTTAAGTCAGCTAAAAAGCTTTCTTTTTTTAATGAAGGCTGCTACCCACCCTGACATTCATTCAAGATAGCTAAAAAGCTTTCTTTTTTTAATTAAGGCTGCTACCCACCCTGACATTCACTCAAGTCAGCTAAAAAGCTTTCTTTTTAATTAAGGCTGCTACCCACTCTGACATTCATTCAAGTCAGCTAAAAAGCTTTCTTTTTTTAATTAAGGCTGCTACCCACCCTGACATTCATTCAAGTCAGCTAAAAAGCTTTCTTTTTTTAATTAAGGCTGCTACCCACTCTGACATTCATTCAAGTCAGCTAAAAAGCTTTCTTTTTTTAATTAAGGCTGCTACCCACCCTGACATTCATTCAAGTCAGTTAAAAAGCTTTCTTTTTTTAATTAAGGCTGCTACCCACTCTGACATTCATTCAAGTCAGCTAAAAAGCTTTCTTTTTATACCCCCCGCTTGAAAAGCGGGGGGGTATATAGTGTTCATGGTGTCCATCCGTCCTTCCGTCCGTCCGTCCGTTACACTTTCTATTATTTGCAACTCCTCCTACACCACTGAAAGGACTTTGATGAAACTTACACAGAATCTTTGTCTCATAGTGCCATTGTGCAGGAGATATTTAACATTTTGATCGGAATGATATTTGGGGTTTCCCATAGAAAAACATGGACTTTGTCATTGACCTAAGGGGGTCCCTATCTCTTATGTGCAACTCCTCCTACACCACTGAATGGAATTTAATAAAACTTACACAGAATGCTTGTCACATAGTGCCATTGTGCAGGAGATATTAAACATTTTGATCTGATCGATATTTGGGGTTTCCCTTGGAAAAACATGGACATTGTCATTGACCTAAGGGGGTCCTCATCTCTTATGTGCAACTCCTCCTACACCACTGAATGGAATTTAAAGAAACTTACACAGCATCCTTGTCACATAGTGCCATTGTGCAGGAGATATTAAACATTTTGATCGGATCGATATTTGGGGTTTCCCATAGAAAAACATGGACATTGTCATTGACCTAAGGGGGTCCTCATGTCTTATGTGCAACTCCTCCTACACCACTGAATGGAATTTGTTGAAACTTACACAGAATGCTTGTCACATATTGCCATTGTGCAGGAGATATTTATTATTTTGATCGGAATGATATTTGGGGTTTCCCTTAGAACAACACGGACTGTCATTGACATAAGGGGATACCTATTTCTTATGTGCGACTCCTCCTACACCACTAAATGGAATTTGATGAAACTTACACAGAATGTTGTCACATATTGCCATTGTGCACTAGATATATTTAACATTTCGATTGGAATGATATTTGGGGTTTCCCATAGAAAAACATGGACTTTGTCATGGACATAAGGGATACCCATCTCTTATGTGCAACTCATTCCTACACCACTGAATGGAATTTGTTGAAACTTACACAGAATCCATGTCACATAGTGCCATTGTGCAGAAGATATTTAACATTTTGATCGGAATGATATTTGGGGTTTCCCATAGAAAAATATGGAGTTTGTAATGGACATAATGGATACCCATATTTTATTTGCAATTCCTCCTACACCACTGAATGGAATTTGTTGAAACTTATACATGTACAGAGTCTTGGTCACATATTGCCATTGTGCATTGGATATTAAACATTTTGATCAGAATATTATTGGAGGTTTGCCATAGAAAAACATGGACTTTGTCATTGACATAGGGGATGCCATTCTTCGGGGGATTGGGGAGAATTACATGTATTATCTGCAATTTCGCCTTCACGTTTAACTAGGTAAAGTTTCAATTTCATAATTAAGAACACCTGAATTTTCAAAGTAATTGTGAAGCGGGGGGTATCAATGGTGAGCATTGCTCACAGGTGTTTTTACTCTAGTTTTAATTAAGGCTGCTACCCACTCTGACATTCATTCAAGTCAGCTAAAAAGCTTTCCTTTTTTAATTAAGGCTCCTACCCACCCTGACATTCATTCAAGTCAGCTAAAAAGCCTTCTTTTTTTAATTAAGGCTGCTACCCACCCTGACATTCACTCAAGTCAGCTAAAAAGCTTTCTTTTTTTAATTAAGGCTGCTACCCACCCTGACATTCATTCAAGTCAGTTAAAAAGCTTTCTTTTTTTAATTAAGGCTCCTACCAACCCTGACATTCACTCAAGTCATCTAAAAAGCTTTCTTTTTTTAATTAATGGCTGCTACCCACCCTGACATTCATTCAAGTCAGCTAAAAAGATTTCTTTTTAATTAAGGCTGCTACCCACCGTGACGTTAACTCAAGTTAGCTAAAAAGCTTTCTTTTTAGTTAAAACTGCTTTAATACATGTGCAACAAAAGGGATTAAGGCAAGCTTTACTATCATACATTTACACAACTGACTGAACTTATTGCTGATTTAAATCCTCTCAACAAATCATAAGGACAAACATTACAATACTTAGCATGCTTAGGACAAGTAAAATAATGTAGAAAAAGAGCAAACATACACAATGGCATACCTTTATCATTTCCACATTTTCCATCAACTTTGTTTGATACTGTCTGAGGATTGTTTCGTCTAAAGGACGGACTGCAGCATCCATCAACTTCTGTTTAAATTCAGACTCTCTCCCCTGTGCCTTTGCTAGTACCAAAATAAAGTGTTCTATCTGTGCCTTGTATATCTGGTAATAATAATCAGTTATCTGCCCTTTAGTAGCATGTCCATACGACTCGTTCCTAAACTTTATCAACCCATCCACTGCAAAGCGTTCTGGAGATCCATCAGGGATAACAGTTGTAAAATTTAACAAGAGACATCCTGTTAGTGTGAGGTCCAACTGTTCATAGTTTATATTTGGGTTGGCAGGACAACAACAGTGCTTTGTCCGACTGCTTGGGTTATGTCCCGGTAACTTCACTGTAGTATCTAGCAGGATGTCCAGTTGAGCAGAATTGAGGATTCTACATGTATTTTTGTGTGAGAATACTGGTGCCCTGCTTCCTGGTGGACACATACAACATGGCTTGTTGTTATAGCATAAATGATATATCTCATGTTGTTTTGCTTCTATTAGCTGTAACAGGGTGTGTCCTTGCTGTGTCAAATCATGGTGCAGTAGCCCTGTAAAGGCTTCATTAGTGTGATCCACTATCAAAGTGGAGTTACGATAAAAATTCTCCCTTTCTCTACACCTATGTGTCATTCTGCTGCAAAGTCTGTTGCATACACTGAAAAATAATAATACTACAATTATACTGAAACATTGCTTTCATATATATATATATATATATATATATATAAATAAAAAACTATACAATAATAAATAAAAACTCCATATTTTGCCGATGTTTCGACGACCACTGCCGTCTTTATTCAAGGCATATATACAAATGACAAGAATATGTATATGTGAAGTCATTAACAACAACAACAACGTTATAATACAATGACGTCATAAACGGGAAAAGTAAAATAAAAGTGAAATTTGGCAGTATATAAAGAGTAGAAATGGGGGGGGGATACAAAAGAAACATTACAATACAATGGCTTCTTAATGGGTAATACAATGTCAATATAGCTTTACATATAATGTAGTATATTTTTAAATAGTGTTATCTTTTTCTTTACGATATATCCATGATTTGTTAATTTTCTCAATTCCAATTATTTTAAAGTCATTGATATTATGGTCCTGTTGATTGAAATGTATTGGTACAACGTCTTGTTTTTTATTTCGAATACACGATAGGTGATTTTGCATGCGCTCATACACTGTATTCCCAGTTTCACCAACATACACAATTTGTCTACACTGTTCACAATAAATGCCATATATTAAATTTGCTGTCCTACAATTTATTTTACCGTCAACATTGTATGATACACCATTATTAGCTGTAAATTTCGTAAGATTTAGCATTCTATTACAAATTGCACAATTTTTATCACATGGTCCCGTTTCATTTTCCCGTTTAAAAAATTGATTATTGTGTTTAGCGTGAACCAGTTTATCTTGAATATTTGTCCCTCGTCTATATGCTACTATTGGTTGTTCCGGAAACACTTTCTGCATCTCTTTAGATCTATATAAAGTTTTAAGCCTGTTACGTAATATGTTGTGGATGTTCGGAAGTTCTTTATTGTAAGTAATTGATAACGGTACTCTGTCTAAATTTTTGTTTTTACCTGTTTTATATTTTAATAGATTTTCTCTGTCCAAAGTGTCAATTTTTCTAAATTCATGGTCTAAATCTTTTTTCTGGAAACCTCGCTTCTGTAAACATTTTTTCATTTGGTATTTTCTTTGATGATAATTTTTATTTTCTGAGCATATTCTCCTAACTCTCATCCCAATGCCATAAGGTATGGCTCGTTTGACCGAATTCGGGTGATCAGATTTTACATGTAAATAAAGGTGCTTGTCCGAAGGTTTACAAAATAGGTCAGTTTCAATTTTACCATTTTTTATGTATGTAGTTACATAAAACTCAATTTTGTCATATGAATAACGTAAATCAACTTTAATATTTTGGTGAATTTCATTTGCCCAGTTTTGAAAAGAAATAAGGGAATCTATTCCATGAGTCCATATTCCCCATATGTCATCAATGAAACGGAAGAATGCTAGTGGTTTCTCTTGTGCGGTATTTAGAAGAGCTTCTTCCCACACTCCTAAATATGTACAAGCATAATTTTTGCCCAATTTTGAACCTATCGCTGTTCCTGTAGTTTGTATGTAATTTTTTCCATTGAATTGAAAGTTATTATTTTCCAGTGTAACATGTAAAATAAAATTGAATTAGTTGGAATAGGTAATTGAATCTTTTTTAACTAAATAAAAGATTCAATTACCTATTCCAACTAATTCAATTTTATTTTGTATGGATGTTACAGCATTATATCCCAGCATTCCAAGAGACAAAGCGCGAGAAGCATGCAAGGTAGCTTTAGACAATAGACAAACTAAATTTATTCCAACAGAAGTGGTATTACAATTTATTGATGTTACACTGGAAAATAATAACTTTCAATTCAATGGAAAAAATTACATACAAACTACAGGAACAGCGATAGGTTCAAAATTGGGCAAAAATTATGCTTGTACATATTTAGGAGTGTGGGAAGAAGCTGTTCTAAATACCGCACAAGAGAAACCACTAGCATTCTTCCGTTTCATTGATGACATATGGGGAATATGGACTCATGGAATAGATTCTCTTATTTCTTTTCAAAACTGGGCAAATGAAATTCACCAAAATATTAAAGTTGATTTACGTTATTCATATGACAAAATTGAGTTTTTAGATGTAACTACATATATAAAAAATGGTAAAATTGAAACTGACCTATTTTGTAAACCTTCGGACAAGCACCTTTATTAACATGTAAAATCTGATCACCCGAATTCGGTCAAACGAGCCATACCTTATGGCATTGGGATGAGAGTTAGGAGAATATGCTCAGAAAATAAAAATTATCATCAAAGAAAATACCAAATGAAAAAATGTTTACAGAAGCGAGGTTTCCAGAAAAAAGATTTAGACCATGAATTTAGAAAAATTGACACTTTGGACAGAGAAAATCTATTAAAATATAAAACAGATAAAAACAAAAATTTAGACAGAGTACCGTTATCAATTACTTACAATAAAGAACTTCCGAACATCCACAACATATTACGTAACAGGCTTAAAACTTTATATAGATCTAAAGAGATGCAGAAAGTGTTTCCGGAACAACCAATAGTAGCATATAGACGAGGGACAAATATTCAAGATAAACTGGTTCACGCTAAACACAATAATCAATTTTTTAAACGGGAAAATGAAACGGGACCATGTGATAAAAATTGTGCAATTTGTAATAGAATGCTAAATCTTACGAAATTTACAGCTAATAATGGTGTATCATACAATGTTGACGGTAAAATAAATTGTAGGACAGCAAATTTAATATATGGCATTTATTGTGAACAGTGTAGACAAATTGTGTATGTTGGTGAAACTGGGAATACAGTGTATGAGCGCATGCAAAATCACCTATCGTGTATTCGAAATAAAAAACAAGACGTTGTACCAATACATTTCAATCAACAGGATCATAATATCAATGACTTTAAAATAATTGGAATTGAGAAAATTAACAAATCATGGATAAATCGTAAAGAAAAAGAAAAATTTTGGATGAAGAAAATTGGAACTTTGAATGAACAAGGACTGAACAAAAAAGGATAACACTGTTTAAAAATATACTACATTATATGTAAAGCTATATTGACATTGTATTACCCATTAAGAAGCCATTGTATTGTAACGTTCGTTTTGTATCCCCCCCCCCCCATTTCTACTCTTTATATACTGCCAAATTTCACTTTTACTTTACTTTACCCGTTTATGACGTCATTGTATTATAACGTTGTTGTTGTTGTTAATGACTTCACATATACATATTCTTGTCATTTGTATATATGCCTTGAATAAAGACGACAGTGGTCGTCGAAACGTCGGCAAAATATGGAGTTTATATATATATATATATATATATATATATATATATATATATACGTCTACAAATTAAGCCCAACACTGTTTGAATTAGAATTTTAACACTGTCAAATGTGTGCTTTCCCTCAGCGGGATTCGAACTCACACCGTTGTGACAATGTGGCACCAATTCGCTTGCACTATGTCCAGCGGTCTAGACCCCTCGGCCAAATCCGCTATATAGGGAAATCAAAAATTTGACAGTGTTAAAATTCTAATTCAAACAGTGTTGGGCTTAATTTGTAGACGTATATATAAATATTTGATATTAACCCTGTATTTCTGATGTTTCAGAAATCCGCTGGATAGATATATTATATGGTTGTCACAATACCTAGACGTTTGTATATATATAAAAGTATATATATAAAAGTCTGAAGAATTTACCAACCAGTAAGATTATTAAATATCGGATCGACAAACATGACGATACAGCATATATATATATATATATATATATATATATATATATAAATCAATCTCAAATGTTATTAAGATATTGAGATTTCAATTAAAATCTTTAATCTACAATAAATCTGATTATTAAAATGAAGTGATTTAAAAATGAATTGATGATCTGTAACAAAAGACTTTACATCTGAATTTTTCATGTTATGTATTAATATTACTTTATTGTGTTTGGTCAGACAGGTGGACCTGAGTGGTCAGACCGAATGTCAGGCACAATTGTGTTTGGTCAGACAGGTGGACCTGTGTGGACAGACCGAATGTCAGGCACAATTGTGTTTGGTCAGACAGGTGGACCTGTGTGGACAGACCGAATGTCAGGCACAATAGTGTTTGGTCAGACAGGTGGACCTGTGTGGACAGACCGAATGTCAGGCACCATTGTGTTTGGTCAGACAGGTGGACCTGTGTGGACAGACCGACTGTCAGGCACCATTGTGTTTGGTCAAACAGGTGGACCTGTGTGGACAGACCGAATGTCAGGCACAATTGTGTTTGGTCAGACAGGTGGACCTGTGTGGACAGACCGAATGTCAGGCACAATTGTGTTTGGTCAGACAGGTGGACCCGTGTGGACAGACCGAATGTCATGCACAATTGTGTTTGGTCAGACAGGTGGACCTGTGTGGACAGACCGAATGTCAGGCACAATTGTGTTTGGTCGTACAGGTGGACCTGTGTGGACAGACCGAATGTCAGGCACAATTGTGTTTGGTCAGACAGGTGGACCTGAGTGGACAGACCGAATGTCAGGCACAATTGTGTTTGGTCAGACAGGTGGACCTGTGTGGTCAGACCGAATGTCAGGCACAATTGTGTTTGGTCAGACAGGTGGACCTGTGTGGACAGACCGAATGTCAGGCACAATTGTCTTTGGTCAGACAGGTGGACCTGTGTGGACAGACCGAATGTCAGGCACAGTTGTGTTTGGTCAGACAGGTGGACCTGTGTGGACAGACCGAATGTCAGGCACAATTGTGTTTGGTCGTACAGGTGGACCTGTGTGGACAGACCGAATGTCAGGCACAATTGTGTTTGGTCAGACAGGTGGACCTGAGTGGACAGACCGAATGTCAGGCACAATTGTGTTTGGTCAGACAGGTGGACCTGAGTGGACAGACCGAATGTCAGGCACAATTGTGTTTGGTCGTACAGGTGGACCTGTGTGGACAGACCGAATGTCAGGCACAATTGTGTTTGGTCAGACAGGTGGACCTGAGTGGACAGACCGAATGTCAGGCACAATTGTGTTTGGTCAGACAGGTGGACCTGAGTGGACAGACCGAATGTCAGGCACAATTGTGTTTGGTCAGACAGGTGGACCTAAGTGGACAGACCGAATGTCGGGCACCATTGTGTTTGGTCAGACAGGTGGACCTGAGTGGACAGACCGAATGTCAGGCACCATTGTGTTTGGTCAGACAGGTGGACCTGAGTGGACAGACCGAATGTCAGGCACCATTGTGTTTGGTCAGACAGGTGGACCTGTGTGGTCAGACCGAATGTCAGGCACAATTGTGTTTGGTCAGATAGGTGGACCTGTGTGGATAGGCCGAATGTCAGGCACCATTGTGTTTAGCCAGACAGGTGGACCTGTGTGGACAGACCGAATGTCAGGCACAATTGTGTTTGGTCAGACAGGTGGACCTGTGTGGACAGACCGAATGTCAGGCACAATTGTGTTTGGTCAGACAGGTGGACCTGAGTGGACAGACCGAATGTCAGGCACCATTGTGTTTGGTCAGACAGGTGGACCTGTGTGGTCAGACCGAATGTCAGGCACAATTGTGTTTGGTCAGACAGGTGGACCTGTGTGGACAGACCGAATGTCAGGCACAATTGTGTTTGGTCAGACAGGTGGACCCGTGTGGACAGAACGAATGTCAGGCACAATTGTGTTTGGTCAGACAGGTGGACCTGAGTGGACAGACCGAATGTCAGGCACAATTGTGTTTGGTCAGACAGGTGGACCTGAGTGGACAGACCGAATGTCGGGCACCATTGTGTTTGGTCAGACAGGTGGACCTGAGTGGACAGACCGAATGTCAGGCACCATTGTGTTTGGTCAGACAGGTGGACCTGAGTGGACAGACCGAATGTCAGGCACCATTGTGTTTGGTCAGACAGGTGGACCTGTGTCGATAGGCCGAATGTCAGGCACCATTGTGTTTGGTCAGACAGGTTGACCTGTGTGGACAGACCGAATGTCAGGCACAATTGTGTTTGGTCAGACAGGTGGACCTGTGTGGACAGACCGAATGTCAGGCACAATTGTGTTTGGTCAGACAGGTGGACCTGAGTGGACAGACCGAATGTCAGGCACCATTGTGTTTGGTCAGACAGGTGGACCTGTGTGGTCAGACCGCATGTCAGGCACAATTGTGTTTGGTCAGACAGGTGGACCTGTGTGGACAGACCGAATGTCAGGCACAATTGTGTTTGGTCGTACAGGTGGACCTGTGTGGACAGACCGAATGTCAGGCACAATTGTGTTTGGTCAGACAGGTGGACCTGTGTGGACAGACCGAATGTCAGGCACAATTGTGTTTGGTCAGATAGGTGGACCTGAGTGGTCAGACCGAATGTCAGGCACAATTGTGTTTGGTCGTACAGGTGGACCTGTGTGGACAGACCGAATGTCAGGCACAATTGTGTTTGGTCAGACAGGTGGACCTGTGTGGACAGACCGAATGTCAGGCACAATTGTGTTTGGTCAGACAGGTGGACCTGTGTGGACAGGCCGAATGTCAGGCACAATTGTGTTTGGTCAGACAGGTGGACATGAGTGGTCAGACCAAATGTCAGGCACAATTGTGTTTGGTCGTACAGGTGGACCTGTGTGGACAGACCGAATGTCAGGCACAATTGTGTTTGGTCGTACAGGTGGACCTGTGTGGACAGACCGAATGTCAGGCACAATTGTGTTTGGTCAGACAGGTGGACCTGAGTGGACAGACCGAATGTCAGGCACAATTGTGTTTGGTCAGACAGGTGGACCTGAGTGGACAGACCGAATGTCAGGCACAATTGTGTTTGGTCAGACAGGTGGACCTGTGTGGACAGACCGAATGTCAGGCACAATTGTGTTTGGTCAGACAGGTGGACCTGTGTGGACAGACCGAATGTCAGGCACAATTGTGTTTGGTCGTACAGGTGGACCTGTGTGGACAGACCGAATGTCAGGCACAATTGTGTTTGGTCAGACAGGTGGACCTGAGCGGACAGACCGAATGTCAGGCACAATTGTGTTTGGTCAGACAGGTGGACCTGTGTGGTCAGACCGAATGTCAGGCACAATTGTGTTTGGTCAGATAGGTGGACCTGTGTGGACAGACCGAATGTCAGGCACAATTGTGTTTGGTCAGACAGGTGGACCTGTGTGGACAGACCGAATGTCAGGCACAATTGTGTTTGGTCGTACAGGTGGACCTGTGTGGACAGACCGAATGTCAGGCACAATTGTGTTTGGTCAGACAGATGGACCTGAGTGGACAGACCGAATGTCAGGCACAATTGTGTTTGGTCAGACAGGTGGACCTGAGTGGACAGACCGAATGTCAGGCACAATTGTGTTTGGTCGTACAGGTGGACCTGTGTGGACAGACCGAATGTCAGGCACAATTGTGTTTGGTCAGACAGGTGGAACTGAGTGGACAGACCGAATGTCAGGCACAATTGTGTTTGGTCAGACAGGTGGACCTGAGTGGACAGACCGAATGTCAGGCACCATTGTGTTTGGTCAGACAGGTGGACCTGAGTGGACAGACCGAATGTCAGGCACCATTGTGCTTGGTCAGACAGGTGGACCTGTGTGGTCAGACCGAATGTCAGGCACAATTGTGTTTGGTCAGATAGGTGGACCTGTGTGGATAGGCCGAATGTCAGGCACCATTGTGTTTGGTCAGACAGGTGGACCTGTGTGGACAGACCGAATGTCAGGCACAATTGTGTTTGGTCAGACAGGTGGACCTGTGTGGACAGACCGAATGTCAGGCACAATTGTGTTTGGTCAGACAGGTGGACCTGGGTGGACAGACCGAATGTCAGGCACCATTGTGTTTGGTCAGACAAGTGGACCTGTGTGGTCAGACCGAATGTCAGGCACAATTGTGTTTGGTCAGACAGGTGGACCTGTGTGGACAGACCGAATGTCAGGCACAATTGTGTTTGGTCGTACAGGTGGACCTGTGTGGACAGACCGAATGTCAGGCACAATTGTGTTTGGTCAGACAGGTGGACCTGTGTGGACAGACCGAATGTCAGGCACAATTGTGTTTGGTCAGATAGGTGGACCTGAGTGGTCAGACCGAATGTCAGGCACAATTGTGTTTGGTCAGACAGGTGGACCTGTGTGGACAGACCGAATGTCAGGCACAATTGTGTTTGGTCAGACAGGTGGACCTGTGTGGACAGACCGAATGTCAGGCACAATTGTGTTTGGTCAGACAGGTGGACCTGTGTGGACAGGCCGAATGTCAGGCACAATTGTGTTTGGTCAGACAGGTGGACCTGAGTGGTCAGACCAAATGTCAGGCACAATTGTGTTTGGTCGTACAGGTGGACCTGTGTGGACAGACCGAATGTCAGGCACAATTGTGTTTGGTCGTACAGGTGGACCTGTGTGGACAGACCGAATGTCAGGCACAATTGTGTTTGGTCAGACAGGTGGACCTGAGTGGACAGACCGAATGTCAGGCACAATTGTGTTTGGTCAGACAGGTGGACCTGAGTGGACAGACCGAATGTCAGGCACAATTGTGTTTGGTCGTACAGGTGGACCTGTGTGGACAGACCGAATGTCAGGCACAATTGTGTTTGGTCAGACAGGTGGACCTGTGTAGACAGACCGAATGTCAGGCACAATTGTGTTTGGTCAGATAGGTGGACCTGAGTGGTCAGACCGAATGTCAGGCACAATTGTGTTTGGTCAGACAGGTGGACCTGAGTGGACAGACCGAATGTCAGGCACAATTGTGTTTGGTCGTACAGGTGGACCTGTGTTGACAGACCGAATGTCAGGCACAATTGTGTTTGGTCAGACAGGTGGACCTGTGTGGACAGACCGAATGTCAGGCACAATTGTGTTTGGTCAGATAGGTGGACCTGAGTGGACAGACCGAATGTCAGGCACAATTGTGTTTGGTCAGACAGGTGGACCTGTGTGGACAGACCGAATGTCAGGCACAATTGTGTTTGGTCAGACAGGTGGACCTGTGTGGACAGGCCGAATGTCAGGCACAATTGTGTTTGGTCAGACAGGTGGACCTGAGTGGTCAGACCAAATGTCAGGCACAATTGTGTTTGGTCGTACAGGTGGACCTGTGTGGACAGACCGAATGTCAGGCACAATTGTGTTTGGTCGTACAGGTGGACCTGTGTGGACAGACCGAATGTCAGGCACAATTGTGTTTGGTCAGACAGGTGGACCTGAGTGGACAGACCGAATGTCAGGCACAATTGTGTTTGGTCAGACAGGTGGACCTGAGTGGACAGACCGAATGTCAGGCACAATTGTGTTTGGTCGTACAGGTGGACCTGTGTGGACAGACCGAATGTCAGGCACAATTGTGTTTGGTCAGACAGGTGGACCTGTGTGGACAGACCGAATGTCAGGCACAATTGTGTTTGGTCAGATAGGTGGACCTGAGTGGTCAGACCGAATGTCAGGCACAATTGTGTTTGGTCAGACAGGTGGACCTGAGTGGACAGACCGAATGTCAGGCACAATTGTGTTTGGTCGTACAGGTGGACCTGTGTGGACAGACCGAATGTCAGGCACAATTGTGTTTGGTCAGACAGGTGGACCTGTGTGGACAGACCGAATGTCAGGCACAATTGTGTTTGGTCAGATAGGTGGACCTGAGTGGTCAGACCGAATGTCAGGCACAATTGTGTTTGGTCAGACAGGTGGACCTGTGTGGACAGACCGAATGTCAGGCACAATTGTGTTTGGTCAGACAGGTGGACCTGTGTGGACAGACCGAATGTCAGGCACAATTGTGTTTGGTCAGACAGGTGGACCTGTGTGGACAGGCCGAATGTCAGGCACAATTGTGTTTGGTCAGACAGGTGGACCTGAGTGGTCAGACCGAATGTCAGGCACAATTGTGTTTGGTCAGACAGGTGGACCTGTGTGGACAGACCGAATGTCAGGCACAATTGTGTTTGGTCAGACAGGTGGACCTGTGTGGACAGGCCGAATGTCAGGCACAATTGTGTTTGGTCAGACAGGTGGACCTGAGTGGTCAGACCAAATGTCAGGCACAATTGTGTTTGGTCGTACAGGTGGACCTGTGTGGACAGACCGAATGTCAGGCACAATTGTGTTTGGTCGTACAGGTGGACCTGTGTGGACAGACCGAATGTCAGGCACAATTGTGTTTGATCAGACAGGTGGACCTGAGTGGACAGACCGAATGTCAGGCACAATTGTGTTTGGTCGTACAGGTGGACCTGTGTGGACAGACCGAATGTCAGGCACAATTGTGTTTGGTCAGACAGGTGGACCTGAGTGGACAGACCGAATGTCAGGCACAATTGTGTTTGGTCAGACAGGTGGACCTGAGTGGACAGACCGAATGTCAGGCACAATTGTGTTTGGTCAGACAGGTGGACCTGTGTGGACAGACCGAATGTCAGGCACAATTGTGTTTGGTCAGACAGGTGGACCTGTGTGGACAGACCGAATGTCAGGCACAATTGTGTTTGGTCAGACAGGTGGACCTGTGTGGACAGACCGAATGTCAGGCACAATTGTGTTTGGTCAGACAGGTGGACCTGTGTGGACAGACCGAATATCAGGCACAATAGTGTTTTTGGTCAGACAGGTGGACCTGTGTGGACAGACCGAATGTCAGGCACATTAGTTACAAGTTATACAACATGTTATATGAAGACTGCAAGAGTATTATAATTGCAACTACACCTAAACCATCACAGATTCAGATGCCTTTGTCGGACAGAGATTCAGACCTCAATTTTAAAATATTAAAACAGTTGCCAGGGCAACACAACTTGTGCATTGGCAACTAAAAATCAAAAACCCGAGGCTCCTAGGGGCCTGTAACCACTCACCTGGAAAATAAATGACTTCAACTATATTTAAGTTTTTAAGGTTTTGCAATTTAATGTTTCAGTTTCAGTCTAGCCAATATTTTACAGTGGTCCTTACTGGAACTAGAGGCTCTCGGGAGCCTGAAATGGCTGACCTAACACAAATGACTATATTTTTTTGCAATTTACAGTTCAGTCTAGTTATAGATTTTAAGTTACTGAGCAAAAACTTAACATTTTTTCAAACAGTTTGGTTTAGTACAATAACTTTTATAAGCTGCCATTAGACAATTTCTGAAAATTAAAATGGTTTGCAGGCCTTGTTTTGCATGTAGGTTAATTTAGTAATTTTCAGTTTCACTCTAGGTGCTAGTCAGACTCAATTGAATGTAAAACACAAAACTTATTATTTTGTCCTAATTTGTCATTAAAGGGCAATAACTCCTATAAAGAGTCATCTAACAATTTTAGACTAATGATTTGTAGGTCTTGCTTTGCTAATCATTTGTGCCATTTACAGTTTCACTCTAAATGTTATGGAATTTAAGTTACAAGTCAAAAACTACAAATGTCACAAAAAATTAAAGGGCAATTACTCATAAAAAAGTAATCTGCCAATTTTCAGACATTTTTGTAGAAAATGTATTGCTGATCATTATTCATACAGTTCACTCTATTTGTAATAGTCTTTATGGTTACAGGCAAAAATGGAAAATTTTATAAAAAAATCATAATTTAAGGACAATAACTCATATCACATGTATAAGGAGTCATCTGACAAGTTCAGACCAGTTAAGAAAGTTGTAGAAATTGTATTGATGATCATTTCTGCAATTTACAGTTCACTCTAGCAGTTACAGATTTTAGGTTTCATCAAAAAACATTAAAAGAAACTTAAACTTCATCCTTACGAATCCAGGTCAGTGCATAATTAATGAGATTCCACTGGAGGTCAATCAATGTTTTTCTACAAAATTCCCTGATACACAAATTTGTTTACGGAAAACAAGTTTTCTATCATCATTTTTCCTATAATGTAATATAATTCTGGTACAAAACACTTGACAAAATAATTACATGTACGCTTTTCGTAGACAATATGCCTTTAAGCAATTTACATATAACCTAGCTCTTATAGGTTTTAATTTACAGTTGGAACACTCAGGATTTTTCGAAATACCTTTAAAAGTATAGAACTTTCCTGTTATTAATCAGTGTTCAATCTAGGCTGCGCCATTGCGCCATTGCCGCATTTTTTTTCTATTTGGCGCAGTAGAAAACGTTCCGCGGGCCTCTCCGGGCGCACTATATTAGATCATCAAAATATGGAATTTCAATCCAGTCCCCGTACGGTACTGGTGTGTAGTCTGAATCTTTTGAGTGTTTAAAGTCACTGTCTTTTTGAATACCAGTGAAAAATTTATCGTAGATTTTGACAACGATCATTTTCAAGAAATTGTCAAAATATGAAGCGAATTTCGTCATATTTCGCAGTCGTCGGCCGGGAAAAACGCCCAAAATTTTTGGCCAGCGGTAGTGATGAAACGGATGACAGCACAAGTGACGGCGTCGATGGATCCTTAGTATCTCATACAAATTTTTAAACTTAACAGTGGCCCCCAAATCCCATCCAGGGCCCCCTTTGTGATCTTGCATGGGCCAGGCAGGCTCCCTGTGAAAAAATTCTAGATTGAACACTGTTAATTAATGTTAAAATGCTGCCATTTCTCAAATATTGATTTCTTGAATACTCTTCTTCAATTTGCAGTCCCAAAAGGTGTATTGTAAAAATCATGAATAAATTGGGTAATTGATATGTAGTAAAAGGTTAAAGGGAGTAAACTAAATTTAAAATCTGTACTGTTCATGACTAGAGGCTCCCAGGAGCCTGTAATCGCTCACCTGGAATCCAAATGACTATATTAAAATTTTTGAAATTAACAGTTTCAGTCTATAGCTAGTTGTTATAGCTTTTAAGTTACTGTGCAAAAACTAAACATTTCTTCAAAAAATTTGTTAAATACAATAACTCCTATAAGGTGCCATCGACAATTTCTGAAAATTAAATGGTTTTTAGGCATTGTCCTTTAGGGTACTTTAGAAATTTACAGTTTTACTCTACTAATAGGTGTGTTATAGACTAATTTATAATTAAAAAACTGTCCATATGTCCAAATTCATAATGAAAGGGCAATAACTCCTATAAAGAGTCATCTTGCAATTTTTGGACTAAGCAATCATTTGTAGGGCTTCTATTGCTGATCATTTGTGCAATTTACAGTTTTAATCTAGCTACTATAGTTTTCAAGTTACAGGACAAAAATGGAAAATTTCATAACAAAATTGTCATTTAAGGGCAATAACCCCTATAAGGAGTCATCTGACAATTTCAGACCAATTAAATGAATTGTAGGGCTTTTTTTGCTGATCATTTTTGCAATTTATTATTTCACTCTAGCTGTTATGGTTTTTAAGTTACAGGACAAAAACGGAAAATTTCATAAAAAATTGCAATTTAAGGGCAATAACTCCTATAAGGAGTCATCTGACAATTTCAGACTTAAAAGTAATTTGTAGGGCTTGTATCGCTGATCATTTTTGCTATTAACAGTTTCACTCTAGCTGTTACAGTTTTTAAGTTACAGGACAAAAACGGAAAATTTCATAAAAAATTGCAATTTAAGGGCAATAACTCCTATAAGGAGTCATCTGACAATTTCAGACTTAAAACGTAATTTGTAAGGCTTGTATTGCTGATCAGTTTTGCTAATAACAGTTTCACTCTAGCTGTTACAGTTTTAAAGTTACAGGACAAAAACAGAAAATTTCATAAAAAATTGTCATTTATGGGCAATAACTTATTTAAGGAGTTGTCCGACAATTTCAGACCAATCAAGTGAATTGTAGGGTCTTTATTGCTGATCATTTGTGCAATTTACAGTTTCAATCTAGCTGCTATAGTTTTCAAGTTACAGGACAAAAACGGAAAATTTCATAAAAAATTGCCATTTAAGGGCAATTACTCCTATAAGGAGTCATCTGACAATTTCAGACTAATACAGTGAATTGTAGGGCTTGTATTGTTGATCATTTTTGCTATTTACAGTTTTACTCTAGCTGTTATAGTTTTAAAGTTACAGGACAAAAACGGAAAATTTCATAAAAAATTACCATTTAAGGGCAATAACTCATATAAGGAGTCATCTGACAATTTCAGACCAATCAAGTGAATTGTAGGGTCTTTATTGCTGATCATTTGTGCAATTTACAGTTTCAATCTAGCTGCTATAGTTTTCAAGTTACAGGACAAAAACGGAAAATTTCATAAAAAATTGCCATTTAAGGGCAATAACTCCTATAACGAGTCATCTGACAATTTCAGACTAATACAGTGAATTGTAGGGCTTGTATTGTTGATCATTTTTGCTATTTACAGTTTTACTCTAGCTGTTATAGTTTTAAAGTTACAGGACAAAAACGGAAAATTTCATAAAAAATTACCATTTAAGGGCAATAACTCATATAAGGAGTCATCTGACAATTTCAGACCAATCAAGTGAATTGTAGGGTCTTTATTGCTGATCATTTGTGCAATTTACAGTTTCAATCTAGCTGCTATAGTTTTCAAGTTACAGGACAAAAACGGAAAATTTCATAAAAAATTACCATTTAAGGGCAATAACTCATATAAGGAGTCATCTGACAATTTCAGACCAATCAAGTGAATTGTAGGGCTTTTATTGCTGATCATTTTTGCCATTTACAGTTTCACTCTACCTCGTATATTTTTCAGGTTATATTGTAAATACCAAAAATTTGTTCAAAAACTGTCAAAAAAGGGCAATAACTCCTACAAGAAGCCAATACACAACTTCGCACTAATAGCAACTATTGTAGACCTTAATGTGCTGATCAATTTGAAGTAACGGTTTTCTCTATAGCTATTATAGTTTTTTAGATAATGATCAAAAACCTGTGTTGACCCCCATGTTCTATTTTTAGTAACAGCGGCCATATTTGTCTGTTGACCAACACCCTGGGTACTTGAAACTAGGAACCCTAAGGATGATTGTGGCCAAGTTTGAAAAAAATTGCCCAGTGGTTTCAGAGGAGAAGATTTTTGAAAAAGTTTACGACGGACGACGGACGACAGACGACGGACGCCAAGTGATAGCAATAGCTCACATGGACCTTCGGTCCAGGTGAGCTAAAAATGAGAAAATAATTACAACTTGTGTGACCATGGTCGGTAAGTGGTAGCAAAGGGAAAACGCGATTGGACGTGGGTTTCCGACAATGCAGGCGAGTTTGAATCTTAGAACATGGATGTCACTGGTAAATTTGTTCAATCAAGCTATAAAACAGCTGGGGTTATACCTTTTATTAGAATCAGTATGGGCAAATAAACATCGGTTAATTATTTGACTATCATGTTTACACAGCAGGCAGTTGTAATAACATCCTCACTCAGATATTGACACCTGTCATTCACCTGAAGCGTGAAAATTTATCAAAGACAATTGTCTATTTCACAAGTTTTCATCAAGACAAATTGCGGCTATAGCAGCAGTTTTAAGTATCACTAGGTGGAGTTTTTTAAATTGGAAAGTCGTCTATTCTACCTTCAAGTTGATTCTAGTTATTAAATAGTGGGACCCTTTAGACTGTTCAACTGATCTTAATGGGAGATAACTTTATGAACCGGAAGTAGTGATTTAGTAAATCAATTTCATGTGGAATTAGCATACCGAATGAAAAAAGAATTGAGAAGTTTACACATATGGATTAATTAGATATGTTTTAATAACTGGACAGCCCTATGTTAGCAGTTAATTCTCTAACTTAAAAGTACAAAAAATATGCAATTTTAAACAAAAAATTAGACTTTTATCTGCAATCCTGTTGTGACCCATCATTTTTATTGTAAAAAATAAAGTACTTAAAAGCATGGTATCATCGAAAAGCAGGCTTTTCTTAATAGATATTGTTGTCCTTAGTTTAATTTTAATTTTATTATTATAAGAGACCTTTACGCTTTAATCCAACTATTTTTTTGTCACTGTCAACTTTTCATTTTGTAACAGTTGCCTCCCTTAGACTATAGCCTGTTTCTTTGTTGCTTAAATCAAGAAAGTTATACTGTTATTGCATTTACCAATAAAATATTTTGAATCTTTTGAATATCCTTTTATATAACATAATTAAGTACCTTTTTTTATATTTATTATTTAAGAGCAAATTAAAACTTTCTAAACAGAATTGTGTACTTTTTGGAAACATGCTATTAAAAAACTGGTGTGGTAAACAATTTTTTTTATTGATTGATTGATAAGAACATAGCCAGCGGTTACAACAATTTTAATTGTATTATCTAATTATTAAAAATTTCTGTTGAACACCCTATAGTATACTGGTCAGAGAGTAGTTCTCGCCATTAAAAAGGCAGAAGCAATTCTCGCCATATTAACGATTATGCTGTTATTTTTCCATTAAAATTATGGCAAGGCTTCATTTGATAGATTTTACTATCTTCCATCCAAAATAAGTTATGGTTACTACTTTTAAAATGCCAATTTTTCACAAAAACCGTCAAAATGATCGGGTGGCGAGAACCACTCCGTGACCAGTAGACCCTCAAGTCAAGTCAAGTAATATTTATTTAAAGTCGGTGCAACATGTAACAATATAACATAAGCTCTATAGAGCTTTAAAAACCGACATACAAAGATCACATACTAAAATGAAACAAAGCTATAGCACAAAAGACATATAATAAAGCATAGCAAGACATATAAAAGAGCAAAGCAAGATATATAAAAAACATAGCGAGACATATTAAAAGCATAGTTAAGGTTAAGCTTTTCTAACACAAATCAGATCTAAACATCACTCCATTTAACTCTTACAAAATTGCATAAACATGCCTCACCCTCCCACTTATTACCATCTCCCATGGGAGACGGTATACAAAGTCAAATGACGATCAATGACTCTCTGTTACTTGATTGTGTTGTTTACTAAATCTATAAATATTTTTGTCATTTCATTGGTTTAAATAAGGATTGCACTACTGCCCACTAGTATGTGTACTGAAATTTCGATATATTCTTATGTTGAATCGGGGTTGTAATCAGTATTTTAGTGTTGTAATGTTACGTTCCACATATTGACTTCTGTTTCATTCAATGCATTGGTCAGTGAACAATTAAAGGTTAACATTGTACCAAAATCTCCCTACTTTTTAAAGCTGTTTGAGTTATGAAAAAATTATATGTTCTGTTCTTTATTTTCGTTCTGAAATTGATGCAAATTAAACAAAACATATTTTTACCGCTCATTATTCATGTTATTTGTTTAGGGAGTCAACTTTTGTTTAATTATTTTTTAAAAAACATGTGTGAAGTGCCGACAGGCATTTAAATCTCTCAAGCACCATTGGATAATAGTTTAGCGTCATCAATGTCATTGCAAGGTACATGTACATTGTTTACCTATCCTACATATAAATTACAAAAAAAACAGATACTTTAATAAATCCATAAAATTTGTAATGCAGCTAAGAGACGGTTAGCCAGGGATCACCACAGCTCAAAATCCAAGGATGGTGCAAGTCGAATGATGATGATCCATTTCCTTACTCATAAAAATTTTAGAGTGACATTTATTATTCATAATAGTGTTATCAGTCTTTGTTTTTGTTTTCCCACTTGTGTTTTTGCTACCAGTCATAATATACATGTACATGTATTTTTGTATTTAAAAACTTCATTGTTTTAAGAATAAAGTCAAACTTTAGTATGGACCTCAAAATTCAAGGGTGTAGGAAACAAATTCAAGAGTGGAGGAGCACTGCCCTTGAATAGCCTGTGGTGAACCCTGTTAGCTTTTTAGAAATGCTAAACTTGTTCATAAAATTGACGACTTTCCAATTTAAAAAATGCCACCTAGTGACCACTTCCGGTACTAAAAACTGCGGCTATAGCCGCAGTAGTCCTGTTGAAACCTTTTGAAATGGACAATTGTCTTTGATAAATTTTCACGCTTCAGTTGAATGACCAGGGGATGCGCTGGGCTTCTCCAATGTCGCCAATTGCGATTTTTTTTTTCATTTGGCGACAAAATATTGCGTCTGGCAATTTTTTTTGCGCCAAGGTTTTATAGTGTTAAACGATGCATGCACGTTTTAAATTTATCGGTAATCAGCGATTGCATCATTAAAGATCCTTTGTCTGCTTCTATGGTCGTAAATACACGTGTATTGTGTAGTATCCAGTGACATGTGTGTTATTTGGAGTTATTAAACGGAAATCGGCAATAAATGAATCAACAAAGTTGTCTGATGAAAAGCAGCTTTACCTGCATCACATTTGAGTAGACGTGTAATAAAACAATTGATGCTGTTAATTAATTTATAAAAATAACAATACAACATATTTTTGTAGTAATATTTTTTTTGTAATGTAATTAATAAAATACAGCCAGGTATGAAAACTGACGTCGTTGTTGAGTGATTTCCGGACCGGATGTTCGTCTTAATTTCGTAATTAGAAAACTCTTACACATGCGTACTTCTTTTTTCAGTATTTCCGGTTTTATGTTCATGCACGGGAATAGATGTTTCCACATGTAATTATATGTCTCTGATGTTTCTAATAAATTACTGTAAAATTTTGGTTTTCTGCCAACAAGACATCACTCCCACATCTTTTCGTGATTAAAATACAATTAGTGTACGGGCTGCTCGAGACCAAACTTTTGAAAAATTGAATTAAGAGTCCGGCAAACTTGGATTTCGTCCGACGACGATGTTACATAATATGGCACACATAATGTTAAACAATTTCGCCAAGTCATATAGTGATCTAGCGATTTCTAATATGGCGACACTTTTACAAAACTGGCGACGGAAAATTGCAGTTGGCGATTTTTTTGGCGCCAGCTTTTTAGAAGCCAGAGCAGCCCCTGAATGACAGGTGTCAATATCTAAGTGACGAAGGTTATTAAAACCACCTGCTGTGTAAACATGATCGTTAATTAATTAATCAATGTTCATTACCCTATTTACCTGATGCTAATTGGAGGTAGAACCCCACCTGTTTTATAGCTTAAATAAACAAGCTTACCAGTGACATCCGTGTTCACCTGTTGCCTATGGCTAAAGTAACATATACTAATAAAAATAATTAGATGAAAAATTAAATTGGCATAGACAAACTATATAAAAACAATCCAAAATCTTTATTTCAATATCATAGTTTTTTAGTAATGACAGCCGTAGTTGTTTTAACAGGAAGTAAAAGGGGAGATAAATCATGTAAAACTGGAAATGGGTCAATTTCTTAAAATGATCTATTTACTGAAGTTTGCACAGGTGTGGCATAGATCGTAACTACATTAAGAATCTACCTACCTTAATGTATCATTATCTGTAGTTTGATACCGTGTCGTTCATGATATGATAAATTAAAACAAAATAAAACCCACTACTTTCGTTTTCAGAAGTTTTCCACCTTGCAGATTTTGGTCACGTGATCAAACGTGCAAGGGAAGTAAATCTATATAACAAACACAATTTCCTAAAAAGTATGCAGTGAATTCCGACCCCATCAACTACCATAACAACTGAGGAAATCAGATGAAATTGAGAATAAAATTTTCAGCAAAGAAGTTAGTTTATGGTACATTGGACAGAACATTATGAGGCGATCCAGAGAAAGCATTTTTTGTTGTTACTTAAAAATAATATGTGTGTAAAATATAAAACCAATACAGTACTAGAAACCTTGAAGAGTTTTTAATGGAATATCATAGTTTCGAAAACATTAGACAGTAGAAAATTATCTGTTGAAAGTAGCTGGAAATACATCTATCTCGGTCTCTCCTACTTTGTGTTTACTTTTAAAGCAACGTTAAGTATTATTTGAAGTAGGCATATTTATTTATACAGATAAACAATACAAACTTGAATTAAGATTAATTGATGTCTATTGTGAATTGGACTCCCCCCCCTTTCCCCCACCCCCACTCTTCCCATCTAGACAGGTTTTAGACATCTAACTGTATAATAACATGCTGAGACAGAATATGCATGTACATGTGACGTCATGAGAATCTTTTCAGCTATGCCCTGGCTAGAACAATGCGCCAATTATTCAATGCGAATTGTGTACGTCTAAATGAGACTCCAGGAGTATCTTGCCAGGTTTGTCTGGCTAACAAAACATACAGAGTAAATAAACGTACGTATATTGTATGGAATAGTGTAATAGCTATACCAGGACAAAGCAATGTAAATTGGCATACTTGTGCATGTGACTTAGAAATCATGACTAGCTTTACACTGTACATAACCAGTATAAGTTAACTTGCTAGTAACTCTAGTGGAAGCGGCCAAAATGGAGTAATTTTCTGGTAACGACAGAAGATTCTTGTCAGCTATGACATGTCCTGCAAAAATCACTGGTCCAGTAATTATGTCAACCTGGATTTATTATTCACAATACAGCGACAGCCATGCCGAGAAATAACCCCAAGTTTTTTATTCAAAGGTATCCCACCGTGGTAATCATTATTAATTAACATACATAAGAAAGTGTTTGTTACGCCAATAAATTCTCTGTCTGTCTTTTCCCTCCGGTATAATTGTTTTATGAGTTGTGAAAGTTTAAGAAAAGGAACGGCATGTGTACGAGAAGCTGTAAAGAAACTATCATTTACTGACAAGAGCTAAATATATATAACTTTCACTGAATCGACGATTTGTCGCGTCTGAATTGCCAGTTAATATCTGTTAATAATATGAGCAATAGACTCTCTGTCTTGATAACACGCCAAGAATTGATATTGAGAAATGCACGAAGTAATTTATAAATAATTTCTACCTTTCTTAATAAAATATCATATCGTCAACATAGTTGTTGGTAGTATTAGTTTCCGATTGTGTTTTTTTTTTTTTTTGTTTCTTTGAAAATTGTTTAACGTCACTTTCAGCAATTTTTCAGCTATATTATGGCGTCTAGTGTTTATTGAGAAGAAAGCCGGAGTACCCGGAGAACACCACGACCTTTGGTTACCGTAGTAAAACTGGCAATCCTTGTCAATTAAGATTGGAGTCGAGTACACCCTGCCTGCAGTGAGAATCGAACCCACAATCTCAGTGTTGAGAGACCACGTAATCAATAGTAGACGAACAACCTTAACCAAAAGGCCACCGAGGCCCTTTATTAGTGTCCGAATCATCATCTTCCATTGATTTATGATAACATCTTGCGCAGCCATAATTTCAGTTGACAATCGAACTAGTAGATAGATAACATTCAATCGATATGATCATTTTGTGATTGGCAATGTTATGCATATTATGATAGTTTATTACGACACGCCAAAGATCAATGTTAGAGTAAATGATAAATTATAACTGATCCGATGGTTAATTTTACATTACCACGTAACTTACTAGCCGTAGAAAAAATTGATAGAAATTAGACAGTAAAGTAACTTAAAATCCTGTAGTGTATTTGTTCCCCATGTGTAAGCAATGCAAGTTCGCATTACGAACGTTATGGTATAGGTTAATTGTTTAATAAGTCGTTAAACTAAATTTTAGCAACAAATATAGGAACGATTAGAACGAAAGCGATATATCACTATGAACATTGTAGAAAACATCCTATGCCTATACATAACCAGCGTCCATAATGTGAAGGGTCAAGGTCTTGTCATGGTCACTTTAAAGTGATAGATTGATTGGATGTTTGCTTTACGTTCAGGGAGCAGTACTTCAGCTATATTCAGGACGAGAACAAATTAACAAACAAAGCCACGGAAAAAGTGGGGGGGATGGGACACAGGGAACACAATTGAGAATCCCACTAAAAAGTATGGAGTATTGGGTAGAGGCGGAAATTTGGCCGTTTTGGCGGCTACAATGAGCCGACTGTTTAAATTTTGAAATCTACAAAAGGGTATTTATCGTGCATGGAGTGTGGCAGTCTCCAAACACATTACCTACTACGTTTCGCGACCAGGCTTTCCGTATTATGACATGACGACCCCTAAATGAGAGTGTCTCCCTTATATGCCACCCGGGGACGCGCTGGGTTGATCTGTGGGTCGAATACTGGTAACCCTCCCAATATGGTCACAGACCTGCACTTTAAAAGTAACAGGTCAAACGCACACTATAGTGGCATGTATGCAGTAACCTGCACGACTATTTTGTCAGTTGTAACCTCCTTGATACATATAAATCCAACACATTTACAAATAACTTCATTGTCTATTGGTTATTTACTTTATAATATGTTCTCGTTCTGAATGACATTGATTTGCTGGTGCACTAGGTCGAACCGAGTAAATGTGTACGAGTTTTGCGACATGTCTTTCTACTGACTTGTCGGCTCAATGGCATATCAATTTTATTTGTATAGTACATAATTTTGTGTTCTTTATTTTGATACTCTAAATGAACTACTTGAATTCATCGAGGTAATGGTTATTTTAGTGATCACACTAGGTGTCCATGTGTTACATGTAATTTGAAACCAGCAATTGCATAATCTATGAATGTTAGCACAATTTAATCAAAGCGTATAAACACCAAACAGTATTCTAATAACATATAAGTCAGGCCAGGACACACAAAACAGGACCACTTTTATAAAAATAAAACAGCCTGACAAACATGATAACCGTTCAAAATGAACAATGTACAGAATAAATTAACATCTTGGACGCCGACAGAAGACAACAAACAACTTGGATTGCCCACATGACTCAAATCATTTTGGACGCAGATAAAAAAGTAGACACAAATCATTGGACTCAAAACGTAGAGACAGACTACGCAAAGAACACAAAACATGTTGGACGTAGACTACACACAGGAATCGATATATGATGAACGCGGAAAGCTCAGATGACACAAAACAAATTGGACGCGGACAGCACAGAGAACATAAAACATGCTAGACGTAGATTGCTCAGAGAACATAAAACATGTTTGACGTGGACAGCACACAGGACAAAAAACATGCTAGACGTAGATTGCTCAGAGGACAAAAACATGTTAGACGCGGACAGCAAGGAGGACACAAAACATGTTGGACGCGGGCAGCACAGAGGACATACAACATGTTTGACGTGCACAGCACAGAGGACACAAAACATGTTAGACGCGGAGAGCACAGAGGACAAAAAGCATGTTGGACGCTTACAGCACAGAGGACACAAATCATATTGGACGCGGGCAGCACAGAGGGCATAAGACATGTTTGACGTGGAAAGCACAGAGGACATAAATCATATTGGACGCAGGCAGCACAGAGGGCATAAGACATGTTTGACGTGGACAGCACAGAGGACATAAAACATGTTGGACGCAGACTACACAAAGGAAACGAAATATGATGAAAGCGGACAACACAAATATGACACAAAACATGGTAGACGAGAAAGCACCGAAAACATAAAAAACGCAGAGGACACCTATCATTTAAGACAAGGACTACACACCGAGGACACAACAAATGTTAGACTCTCAGAGGACAAACAAGCATGTTAGACATGGACAAAAAGCAAGTTAGACGCCGGGAGGAGATAAAACATATTTGAAGCGGACAGCACGGACATAAAACATATTTGACGCGGTTAGTACGGACACAAAACATGTTTAACTCGGACAGCAATGAGGACACAAAACATGTTAAACTCGGACAGCACAGAGGACACGAAACATATTGAACGCGGACAGCACAGAGGACACAAACATTTTGTGAGCGGACACCACAGAGGACACATAACACGTTGGACGCGGACAGCAAAGAGGACACAAAACATGTTGGACGAAGACTATACACAGAGGACACAAAACATGTTAGACGAGGACAGCACGGAGGTCACAAAACATGTTTGACGAGGACAGGACAGAGGTCACAAAACATGTTAGACGCGGACAACACAGAGGACACGAAACATTTTGGACGCATACAGCACAGAGGACACGAAACATTTTGTGAGTGAACTACACAGAGGACACAAAACATGTTGGACGCGGACAGCACAGAGGACACAAAACATGTTGTGAGCGGACTGTTCAAAGGACACACATGAAACGTTTATCAATGACTGTTTATATATATGAATCGGTAAGAAGTAAAAAGAAGATGTTATTATTTTAAATGACGCTAATTTGTACTTAACACCTTGTAACTGTCAAGACAAGTATACATGTCACGTGATTATTACATTTCCATTCCTTTTGCATTCATATTGTGATGTTGATAAATGGATGTGTATGTGTTCAAACTTTTAAGAATATTGTTTTTCATAACTCAAATCATTGCATTGTATCACACATGGGGTTATAACTAATTTCGGGTACGGTTTACTGCATTATTGCGCCCAAAATATAGTTCGATGTTTACATATAACGAAGTAAGTATTTTCTATCTGTAATATTGTTTTGATTATTTTCTAGGTGAAAAACAGTATGTTTTGTATTGCGAAATGTAATACTTTTGTTCTTTGCATTTGAATTAAAATATAATTGTGTTCATATATTCTTACGCGATCAAGCTGGCTAGGTGAACGATCATATTGTTGTATTCAGTACATTATGTGTCATAACCATTCATTGTAAATGTGTTGAACAAATAAATATTTCGTACTATTTCGTGCTATTATCATAAATGCACATTAAATCTGTTTTCATCTGAATTGTTAATTATATAATTAACGCATTTTAAATATGTCCAACAATAATGAACTTCTTGCTACTGTTTAATGGTGTACTAAAAACACTTTTCGTGATGTAAACCGTTAATATTCCATGGCTGCCTGTGCTGCTGCAGCTGATCATCATGATGAATAACAGTAAACAAGATTTGCACATGTACATCTTTGCAAAATAAAAATAAAACATAAATAAATGTAATAAGAATTTCGAATATTTTTAAAACAAAGATAACCAGTCCTTTATCCCAATTGGGATTGCAGATTTAACAAACGGTACAAATGTAAATAATTTTGGACAAAGATGGCACACCGACTTGATGAGGGAAGTATTACGAATCTGTAATTCCTGTCGAAAATTTAAATGATGAAAACGTTTCTACTTTAGCATTGTCGTATTATTGGTTTTATGCACTTTTTAATTTTCCAGTATCATATAGAAATAAATTATTTAATTAAATTTTTTTAATACAGGTCTCAATTGCATTAAATTTTTCCTGCATCTTTCTTTTACTTAAAATAATTCAAATGTCCAAAAATGTAAACTGGTTTATTTACTATGCATGCCTACTACTTTTATACCACCGCAAAAAAAATTGCGGACGTATAATATGATGCTGTCGTCTGCGTCGTTGTCTGTTAACTTAAGTGTTCTCACAATAACTTCTGTTCTAGTTATCCAATTGCTTTGAAACTTTACCGTGATGTTTCTTACCATAAAAGGATCAATGGGATTGATTTTTAGGGCCCCCACTCCCCATTATTCGTTTAGAAATTAGGGGCCCAAAAGGGGCAAAAAATAACACTATTTTGTTTCTTCCCACAATAACTTTTATTCTAGTCATCCAAATGCTATGAAAATTTACAATGTTGTTCCTTACCATTAATATATGGATGGGATTGATTTTTGTTGTCCCCCCTTTTTAGCTCACCTGACCCTTCGGGTCAGGTAAGCTATTGCCATCACTTGGCGTCCGTCGTCGTCCATCGTCGTCGTCGTCGTTAACTTTTCTTCAAAAATCTTCTCCAAAACCACTGAAGGGATTGCTTTGAAACTTTGCACATATCATCAGTAAAATGTCCCTACCAAGTTTGCACAAATCATGGCCTCAGACCAACCAACATGGCCGCCATGGCTAAAAATAGAACAGGGAGGGGTCAAAATACAGTTTTTTGCTTAAAGTTCAAAAGAATAACAGATACAGGAAATCCGAAGAGACCTTCCTTCTTCAGCATCTAAAGCTCTACAAAACACCCCATTGGGTCAAAGTTGTATGATGACTCCTTGTAAACCCTAACCCTAACCCTAACCCTAACCTTCATTGCCCTTTAATTGTCAATATTGATGATTTTTGCCATTTTGACCTCAAAATCTTGAAAATTATTAGAACTAGAGAATCAATTAGCATTGCTTAATTTTTCTGCTCTATGAGGGCTACAAAAATGACTTAAAGGTCAAGATTGTCTGATTAACCGTTTAGGAATTATTCTCCTTGAACATTTTTTTAATCAATTTTACTTGATTTTAAAAAATCTTCTCCTCTTAAACCAATGAAAGGACTGCTTTGAAGCATTGCACACAGCATATTTAAGATGTCCTCTACCAAAATTGTGCAAATCATGACACCTGACTACCTACATAGCTACATTGGATTAAAATAGAAAAAATGAAAAAGGGAGGGGGGAAGTCGAAAGAGTTTTCGACTGATAGTTAAAAAAGTATAATAGGTACAGCAAATTTGAAGTGAACCTCCCTTCTCCCTCTAAGCATCAAAAGCTCCTTCTTATAGGAGTTAATTCGCTTAAAAGGTCAAAATTAATAATTTTTGCAGAAGTGTTGGGCAATTCCTTATAGCAACGAAAAGCTGGATAAAAAGGGGTTGTTTGGTTTCAGGTTCAGGTGAGCGATACAGGCTCCTGGGAGCCTCTAGTCTAGTTACAAAATTAGGGGCCCCAAAAGAGCAAAATATATGCTACTTTTTATTTGTTTCCACAATAACTTTGGTTCTGGTTTACAGATTGCTTTGAAATTTTACAATAATTTTTCCTTTAAAGAATGAATGAGCTTTATTTTGTGGGGTTCTCCTTTTCCGTTTAGGACTTACGGGCCCAAAAGGGGCAAATATGAAACTTTTTTATTTCTAGTCCGATTTTTAAAAAAAAATTTGGAGGTTATTTTTGTCAAATAGTGATACAAAATGAAGAATGAATTTTTCCAGGCCACCTCTTTTTTTACCCCTGTAGAAATTAGGTGCTAAAGGGGGCAAAAATGTAACTTTTGCATTTCTTGTCCGATTTTGATTTTTTTTTCTCTAATTGATTCTTCTCACATAATGGATAAAGAATGAAGAGTATTTATAGCCCCTTTTTCTGTTTATTCCGGGTAGAAATGAGGGGCCAAAGGTTTGTTTTTTAAATCATATAATAGATAAACATGAATTTATTTATTGTCTACTTTTGAACAAAAATATAATGGATACCTTGTGAAAATATGGGTCGATAGTCCACTGAGTAATGCATGTGTCAAAAACCTTTGCAAGTCCAATACGGGCTGCATATGTCCAAAGCAATTGACTATTCATATTGGGCCTCAAACGTACAGGGTTCAACATGTTGCGGTCGTATCATGCTGCGCGCGGCGAAGCTTTTATTCTTTACTGTTATTGTTGGTTTTAGTATTAATTACACAATTTCTATTTTTATTATAGGACATTTATCAGATATTACAATACAAAATGGCTTCCTGTTTTAATCCTCCAATTACTTTAATTGAGTTTCCCCGATATGGTTACGACCATATCTTTTCTTGTTTAAATGCATTTATAGGCTTGTAATTTTGTTAGTTTGATCTTAAACAGACAACACATGTTCCCTCCATATTGCGGTTCATCTCATCTGTTCCAAAATTCGTTCAAACGGTAAATCGTAACTTTTTGGACATTATCGAAATGTTGCGAGTGACCAATTAGTCATTCCCAAATCCAAAGCTAAACTACGGAAACCAGTCATACCTCAAATATAACACATAAACAATGATGTTTCTTGATTGGCTGCCAAAGTCGGAAGATAACTGCCGACTGGCAAACAAATAAACAGAGCTAAGCATGCTAAGTAAGCGATGAAAACCACGCATGATACTGGGTACTAATATTCCATATATCACTTCACCGTATTCTAATAATGGTCGAATAAAAGACAAATACATTTTTCGAGGGTAAATCGATCTAAAATAAATCACACCTTTCTCAAGAAGTTAATTCTTTCATAAGCCTTTTTAACAATATAATCATAAACAACCATTGTTTGAAAAATATAATCCTAAATGCTTGTGATTCGTGACCTCTTGCAGCATGCGATTATTTACGAGTAAAGGGGGTGACTAGCTTCCCTGACTTTCTGGATATTGTTATTGTTTCGGTCTTCTGTAGATTAAATTTAACAAGCGACTTTTGTGACCATTTATTAATAAGATCGAAATCCCTGTTTAAGATAATGTTGCATTTTCAAGAGTGTCGACAATTATATAGATACTAGTGTCGTCAACAAAAATCTTAATGCAAGCACCTAAATAAATAATTATATCATTTATGAATATTAAGAACAAAAGAGGGCGAAGAATGGAACCCCGGGGCACACCCGCCCCGATAGTTTTCACTCTGAGCACTCCCCGTTTATCACCACTCTTTTAACCCCTTACCGAAAATAATTCTTTTAACCATGCCGAGAGTTTCCCTGAAATACCATAATTATGTAATTTAAACAGGAGACATTTGTGCCATACGCGATCAAAGGCTTTGCTTATGTAACAAAATACAACTTGTATATCTTTCCCATCATCTAAGGCCTTTACAATATTATTTGATATGTCAATCAACTGATTAGTGGCTGAATCCCCTTTAGTAAACCCTGACTGAAATGGAGTACTTACTTTATTATGTAGGTCCGGAGGCTTTGTTTATATTTAATATAGTAAGATCATCTCTTACTTCGTTGTTAGATAGTACAACTTCGCTTAGCATATGCCCCGAATGATCACTCAGATCTGGAAGACTGACAGAAGAATCATCCAGTTGTGTTTGGGATACGAAAAAATTATTAAACCATTCTGCCTTCTCTGAGTCGTCGGATACAATATTATCGTTTAATATTAGAGGCGGTATCTTAGAGTGAGACCTTTTCCAATGCCGGATATTTTCTTACAGACAGTCCACCATGATTTCGACAGACGGTTATCAATTAGGAGCTTACTAATGAGATTTTTAGTATATTTCTCTTTAGCTCGCAATTGTCTGACTTGAGATGTTACTTTATTTCGTATAGATCTAAACTTACTCCAATCAGCTTCGCGATTAAACCTCTTGGCTTTTCGGTGAACGCTTATATCATTAGAAAGCCAATCAGGATCAGAGTTACGCACAGTAACAAAGAATGTTTGGAATGCAGGCTTCGGCTACACATAGGATTCTGCATGTAGTTTTATCAACCACCCCGTCAATGTCATTCGAGTTCGATATTGTGTACCAGTCAGTTTCAGCCATCATCCCCCTTATACCTATCAAAATAATCACCTCGTTCATTCAGCAATATCTTACGTCAAAGAGTTGTCTTATTGGTTTTAGGGGAGTTTATAAAACAAACAGTGGGGCAGTGATATTCTATATGGTCTTGAAGTGATGGTCCTACTCCGACGTAAGGGACATACTAGATTGGGTCATTAGTGATAATCAAATCAATAAGGGAGGACTAGTTCTCAGTCAGTAAAATTGGTTGGTTTTTCAACTAGAATTTGTTAATAGTTGCTTATCATTAAACACTAGATTAACAATGTTATCAATGGAGTTTTCTACTTTGTTCCATATATTAACAATACCCCCACGTGGGATATACCGTAATATGTCCCATATAATACCTTCTTATTTTTTATCTTCAGTTCTAACCAAATAACTTCTAATTCATCTGGTTCAACGTCAAATCTTCTAAAAGCATGTATACAATGTTTAACATAGACTATAACCCCATCCCCCTTTTCTATGTAAGCCCCTAGCTGTCTCATCTGAACGGTTTTTGGTAGTTTGGAATTTTGATTGATTCGTTAGAGATCGTGTCATTTAACCAAGTTTCAGTAAATGATAACATTTCGAAATCTTCGTACTCTGCAGTAATTAGTTCTAGTTTTGGAACCAAACTCTATTAGGATGTAAAACAGATGTAGAAAATGTTTCGTACAGGCGCGAGACATGTGACATATCCGTGAGAGAACTGATACAATCTTCATCAGTTGGATTAGGATTAGTTTCTATCCCCGATATGACTAGCAAAGTTTGAATAATAAGTAAAATGAAACAAATATTAATTGTCCTACAACACACTATTCGCGAATGGTACCATTTGATAATAGATGGCGATTTCTATGTACACGGCTATTAATACAGCCAGCAATGAACTTCTCATTATGTACAAACCACGGTCAAACATGACACTAACATACAATTATCACCCTAGTTGGTTTGGACATGGTGATTTCTTTCCCCGAGAAGGTAAGGTCACCCGAGGGCTTGCCCCGTGGTTGACCTTATTTTTCGAGGGGAAAGAAATGCCGGGTCACATATCATCTAAGGTGATAACTGATATTATATCGAATATTAAAATGAAAAAAAATTCAATATTTGCAACATATTTTGGACATTCTAACCTTTTTCCACATGACAAAATGCAGCCCATACAATGTAGACAGAAAAATTGCTCACATATACTAATGTTTTGTCAAGTTGAATGTTTTATTACGTACATGTACATTTATCCAAACGCAAAATCTCGCAAAATCTCACGCGAGGGTGACCTTACCATGCAACCCAACGGTTACCGGTTGACCCAGCAAAATATCACATGTTACGTGACGGCGTCTTAGCGAATCAAAGTAAAGATTTCTATATGAGTATATAATATAGGCAAATCTCTTATTGTGATAAAACATAAATAAGTATACCAAATCAAAAGCTGAAAGTCCATGTTTTAGACTATTCCTTTGGGTCGTTACCCACTCTCAATCGGTATTGTTCAACACAAATACCCATTAATTATGTCACACCTGTTCGACAAGATAATGAGAGTGGACATAAGTTAAATGCTTGGAAGTACACGTGAAACAATTTGTGCATGTAGGAGTCATCATAGTAATACAGTACAAGTTTAGCTTTTCTAAAAAGCTAACCGTCTTTTAGCTGCATTACAAATTTTATGGATTTATTAAAGTATCTGTTTTTTTTCTAAGTTATATATGTAAACAATATACATGTACCTTGTAAGGATTTGTTTACGCTAAGGCCTATTGGGAGATATTGGTACAATGTTTACCTTTTAATTGTTCATTGACCAATGCATTGAATGAAATAGAAGTCAATATGTGGAACGTCCCATGGGAGACGGTAAAAACAAAATGAATTTCATCACAGTGCAAGTGGAAAAAATATTTACAACAACAGAAAATAAAGTGAAAAAAATTCTAGGAATTGATAGATAAGCATTTGATGAGAGGTAAAGAAAAATTGCAATTAAGAGGAATCTCAACCGACCTGTGCTTTAATTACATAAATGCAATGAGAAATGTCAAAATTGAGATACAAGTACTTTTAACATGTTAAAGGTAAGTAGAAATCGAGTATAAAAATTCTCTACATTGAATACATTTGAAAAGCCAATTTACCGGAAAAGAATAAGGTAATTTGGAATTAAATACATACACAAGAAGTTTTAAGCATAAAAAGTATTTTTGCATATCTAAAAGAAAAAAACATTATTGGACATAACTTGTCAATTAAAATCACGCATTATCCCTCAATGGGTAAATAGTAGTAAGGGTTATCCAATCAAATTAAAGGTAAACATAATGTAGTGTTACGGATCATTGACCAGTTTTACTACATGATAGTAAATTCATTAATACTTTCAAATAATGTTCATCGGTCAGTGTGTATTCAATAGTTTGGTAAAAAGTCTGACATGCCTTGTTCAGTTTTCAGTGTGTATTCAATAGTTTGGTAATCAGTCTGACATGCCTTGCTGAGTTAACAGTGTGTATTCAATAGTTTGGTAACCAGTCTGACATGCCTTGCTGAGTTAACAGTGTGTATTCAATCGTTTGGTAATCAGTCTGACATGCCTTGTTCAGTTTTCAGTGTGTATTCAATAGTTTGGTAATCAGTCTGACATGCCTTGCTGAGTTACACTGTAACAGTGTGTATTCAATAGTATGGTAATCAGTCTGACATGCCTTGTTCAGTTTTCAGTGTGTATTCAATAGTTTGGTAATCAGTCTGACATGCCTTGCTGAGTTAACAGTGTGTATTCAATAGTTTGGTAACCAGTCTGACATGCCTTGTTCAGTTAACAGTGTGTATTCAATGGTTTGGTAATCAGTCTGACAAGCCTTGCTGAGTTAACAGTGTGTATCAATAGTTTGGTAATCAGTCTGACACGCCTTGTTCAGTTTTCAGTGTGTAATCAATAGTTTGGTAATCAGTCTGACATACCTTGTTCAGTTTTCAGTGTGTAATCAATAGTTTGGTAATCAGTCTGACACGCCTTGTTCAGTTTTCAGTGTGTAATCAATAGTTTCGTAATCAGTCTGACACGCCATGCTGAGTTAACAGTGTGTTTTCAATCGTTTGGTAACCAGTCTGACATGCCTTGTTCAGTTTTCAGTGTGTATTCAATAGTTTGGTAATCAGTCTGACACGCCTTGCTGAGTTAACAGTGTGTATTCAATAGTTTGGTAACCAGTCTGACACGCCTTGCTGAGTTAACAGTATTATTCAATAGTTTGGTAATCAGTCTGACATGCCTTGTTCAGTTTTCAGTGTGTATTCAATAGTTTGGTAACCAGTCTGACATGCCTTGTTCAGTTTTCAGTGTGTATTCAATAGTTTGGTAATCAGTCTGACATGCCTTGTTCAGTTTTCAGTGTGTATTCAATAGTTTGGTAATCAGTCTGACACGCCTTGCTGAGTTAACAGTGTGTATTCAATAGTTTGGTAATCAGTCTGACATGCCTTGTTCAGTTTTCAGTGTGTATTCAATAGTTTGGTAACCAGTCTGACACGCCTTGCTGAGTTAACAGTGTGTATTCAATCGTTTGGTAACCAGTCTGACATGCCTTGTTCAGTTTTCAGTGTGTATTCAATAGTTTGGTAATCAGCCTGACACGCCTTGCTGAGTTAACAGTGTGTATTCAATAGTTTGGTAATCAGTCTGGCATGCCTTGTTCAGTTTTCAGTGTGTATTCAATAGTTTGGTAATCAGTCTGACACGCCTTGCTGAGTTAACAGTGTGTATTCAATAGTTTGGTAATCAGTCTGACATGCCTTGTTCAGTTTTCAGTGTGTATTTAATACTTTGGTAATCAGTCTGACACGACTTGATGAGTTAACAGTGTGTATTCAGTTGTTTGTTAATCAGTCTGACATGCCTTCCTGAGTTAACAGTGTGTATTCAATAGTTTTGTAACCAGTCTGACATGCCTTGTTAAGTTTTCAGTGTGTATTCAATAGTTTGGTAACCAGTCTGACACGCCTTGCTGAGTTAACAGTGTATATTCAATAGTTTGGTAATCAGTCTGACATGCCTTGTTCAGTTTTCAGTGTGTATTCAATAGTTTGGTAATCAGTCTGACACGACTTGATAATTTAACAGTGTGTATTCAATCGTTTGGTAACCAGTCTGACATGCCTTGTTCAGTTTTCAGTGTGTATTCAATCGTTTGGTAATCAGTCTGACACGCCTTGCTGAGTTGACAGTGTGTATTCAATAGTTTGGTAATCAGTCTGACACGACTTGTTGAGTTAACAGTGTGTATTCAATCGTTTGGTAACCAGTCTGACATGCCTTGTTCAGTTTTCAGTGTGTATTCAATAGTTTGGTAACAGTCTGACATGCCTTGCTGAGTTAACAGTGTGTATTCAATCGTTTGGTAACCAGTCTGACATGCCTTGTTCAGTTTTCAGTGTGTATTCAATAGTTTGGTAACCAGTCTGACATGCCTTGTTCAGTTTCCAGTGTGTATTCATTAGTTTGGTAATCAGTCTGACACGCCTTGCTGAGTTAACAGTGTGTATTCAATCGTTTGGTAATCAGTCTGACATGCCTTGTTCAGTTTCCAGTGTGTATTCAATAGTTTGGTAATCAGTCTGACACGCCTTGCTGAGTTAACAGTGTGTATTCAATCGTTTGGTAACCAGTCTGACATGCCTTGTTCAGTTTTCAGTGTGTATTCAATAGTTTGGTAACCAGTCTGACACGCCTTGCTGAGTTGACAGTTTGTATTCAATAGTTTGGTAACCAGTCTGACATGCCTTGTTCAGTTTTCAGTGTGTATTCAATAGTTTGGTAACCAGTCTGACATGCCTTGTTCAGTTTCCAGTGTGTATTCAATAGTTTGGTAATCAGTCTGACACGCCTTGCTGAGTTAACAGTGTGTATTCAATCGTTTGGTAATCAGTCTGACATGCCTTGTTCAGTTTTCAGTGTGTATTCAATAGTTTGGTAATCAGTCTGACACGCCTTGCTGAGTTAACAGTGTATATTCAATAGTTTGGTAACCAGTCTGACATGCCTTGTTCAGTTTTCAGTGTGTATTGAATAGTTTGGTAATCAGTCTGACACGCCTTGCTGAGTTAACAGTGTGTATTCAATAGTTTGGTAATCAGTCTGACATGCCTTGTTCAGTTTTCAGTGTGTATTCAATCGTTTGGTAGCAGTCTGTCATGCCTTGTTCAGTTTTCAGTGTGTATTCAATCGTTTGGTAGCAGTCTGGTATGCCTTGATCAGTTTTCAGTGTGTATTCAATAGTTTGGTAACCAGTCTGACATGCCTTGTTCAGTTTTCAGTGTGTATTCAATAGTTTGGTAACCAGTCCGACATGCCTTGCTGAGTTAACAGTGTGTATTCAATAGTTTGGTAACCAGTCTGACATGCCTTGTTCAGTTTTCAGTGTGTATTCAATAGTTTGGTAACCAGTCTGACATGCCTCGTTCAGTTTTCAGTGTGTATTCAATAGTTTGGTAACCAGTCTGACACGCCTTCCTGAGTTAACAGCGTCTATTCAATAGTTTGGTCACCAGTCTGACATGCCTTGTTCAGTTTTCAGTGTGTATTCAATAGTTTGGTAGCAGTCTGACAAGCCTTGTTAAGTTTTCAGTGTGTATTCAATAGTTTGGTAATCAGTCTGACAGGCCTTGCTGAGTTAACAGTGTGTATTCAATAGTTTGGTAACCAGTCTGACATGCCTTGTTCAGTTTTCAGTGTGTATTCAATAGTTTGATAATCAGTCTGACAGGCCTTGCTGAGTTAACAGTGTGTATTCAATAGTTTGGTAACCAGTCTGACATGCCTTGTTCAGTTTTCAGTGTGTATTCAATAGTTTGGTAACCAGTCTGACATGCCTTGTTCAGTTTTCAGTGTGTATTCAATAGTTTGGTAATCAGTCTGACACGCCTTGCTGAGTTAACAGTCTGTATTCAATAGTTTGGTAATCAGTCTGACGTGCCTTGCTGAGTTAACAGTGTGTATTCAATAGTTTGGTAACCAGTCTGACATGCCTTGTTCAGTTTTCAGTGTGTATTCAATAGTTTGGTAATCAGTCTGACATGCCTTGTTCAGTTTTCAGTGTGTATTTAATAGTTTGGTAATCAGTCTGACACGCCTTGCTGAGTTAACAGTGCGTTTTCAATCGTTTGGTAACCAGTCTGACATGCCTTGTTCAGTTTTCAGTGTGTATTCAATAGTTTGGTAATCAGTCTGACACGACTTGATGAGTTAACAGTGTGTATTCAATAGTTTGGTAATCAGTCTGACACGCCTTGCTGAGTTAACACTGTGTATTCAATAGTTTGGTAACAGTCTGACATGCCTTGCTGAGTTAACAGTGTGTATTCAATCGTTTGGTAACCAGTCTGACATGCCTTGTTCAGTTTTCAGTGTGTATTCAATAGTTTGGTAACCAGTCTGACACGCCTTGCTGAGTTGACAGTTTGTATTCAATAGTTTGGTAACCAGTCTGACATGCCTTGTTCAGTTTTCAGTGTGTATTCAATAGTTTTGTAACCAGTCTGACATGCCTTGCTGAGTTAACAGTGTGTATTCAATAGTTTGGTAACCAGTCTGACATGCCTTGTTCAGTTTTCAGTGTGTATTCAATAGTTTGGTAACCAGTCTGACATGCCTTGCTGAGTTAACAGTGTGTATTCAATAGTTTGGTAACCAGTCTGACACGCCTTGTTCAGTTTTCAGTGTGTATTCAATAGTTTGGTAATCAGTCTGACACGCCTTGCTGAGTTAACAGTGTATATTCAATAGTTTGGTAACCAGTCTGACATGCCTTGTTCAGTTTTCAGTGTGTATTGAATAGTTTGGTAATCAGTCTGACACGCCTTGCTGAGTTAACAGTGTGTATTCAATAGTTTGGTAATCAGTCTGACATGCCTTGTTCAGTTTTCAGTGTGTATTCAATCGTTTGGTAGCAGTCTGGCATGCCTTGTTCAGTTTTCAGTGTGTATTCAATCGTTTGGTAGCAGTCTGGCATGCCTTGTTCAGTTTTCAGTGTGTATTCAATAGTTTGGTAACCAGTCTGACATGCCTTGTTCAGTTTTCAGTGTGTATTCAATAGTTTGGTAACCAGTCCGACATGCCTTGCTGAGTTAACAGTGTGTATTCAATAGTTTGGTAACCAGTCTGACATGCCTTGTTCAGTTTTCAGTGTGTATTCAATAGTTTGGTAACCAGTCTGACATGCCTCGTTCAGTTTTCAGTGTGTATTCAATAGTTTGGTAACCAGTCTGACACGCCTTGCTGAGTTAACAGCGTGTATTCAATAGTTTGGTCACCAGTCTGACATGCCTTCTTCAGTTTTCAGTGTGTATTCAATAGTTTGGTAGCAGTCTGACAAGCCTTGTTAAGTTTTCAGTGTGTATTCAATAGTTTGGTAATCAGTCTGACAGGCCTTGCTGAGTTAACAGTGTGTATTCAATAGTTTGGTAACCAGTCTGACATGCCTTGTTCAGTTTTCAGTGTGTATTCAATAGTTTGGTAATCAGTCTGACAGGCCTTGCTGAGTTAACAGTGTGTATTCAATAGTTTGGTAACCAGTCTGACATGCCTTGTTCAGTTTTCAGTGTGTATTCAATAGTTTGGTAACCAGTCTGACATGCCTTGTTCAGTTTTCAGTGTGTATTCAATAGTTTTGTAATCAGTCTGACACGCCTTGCTGAGTTAACAGTCTGTATTCAATAGTTTGGTAAGCAGTCTGACGTGCCTTGCTGAGTTAACAGTGTGTATTCAATAGTTTGGTAACCAGTCTGACATGCCTTGTTCAGTTTTCAGTGTGTATTCAATAGTTTGGTAATCAGTCTGACATGCCTTGTTCAGTTTTCAGTGTGTATTTAATAGTTTGGTAATCAGTCTGACACGCCTTGCTGAGTTAACAGTGCGTTTTCAATCGTTTGGTAACCAGTCTGACATGCCTTGTTCAGTTTTCAGTGTGTATTCAATAGTTTGGTAATCAGTCTGACACGACTTGATGAGTTAACAGTGTGTATTCAATAGTTTGGTAATCAGTCTGACACGCCTTGCTGAGTTAACACTGTGTATTCAATAGTTTGGTAACAGTCTGACATGCCTTGCTGAGTTAACAGTGTGTATTCAATCGTTTGGTAACCAGTCTGACATGCCTTGTTCAGTTTTCAGTGTGTATTCAATAGTTTGGTAACCAGTCTGACACACCTTGCTGAGTTGACAGTTTGTATTCAATAGTTTGGTAACCAGTCTGACATGCCTTGTTCAGTTTTCAGTGTGTATTCAATAGTTTTGTAACCAGTCTGACATGCCTTGTTCAGTTTCCAGTGTGTATTCAATAGTTTGGTAATCAGTCTGACACGCCTTGCTGAGTTAACAGTCTGTATTCAATCGTTTGGTAATCAGTCTGACATGCCTTGTTCAGTTTTCAGTGTGTATTCAATAGTTTGGTAATCAGTCTGACACGCCTTGCTGAGTTAACAGTGTATATTCAATAGTTTGGTAACCAGTCTGACATGCCTTGTTCAGTTTTCAGTGTGTATTGAATAGTTTGGTAATCAGTCTGACACGCCTTGCTGAGTTAACAGTGTGTATTCAATAGTTTGGTAATCAGTCTGACATGCCTTGTTCAGTTTTCAGTGTGTATTCAATCGTTTGGTAGCAGTCTGGCATGCCTTGTTCAGTTTTCAGTGTGTATTCAATCGTTTGGTAGCAGTCTGGCATGCCTTGTTCAGTTTTCAGTGTGTATTCAATAGTTTGGTAACCAGTCTGACATGCCTTGTTCAGTTTTCAGTGTGTATTCAATAGTTTGGTAACCAGTCCGACATGCCTTGCTGAGTTAACAGTGTGTATTCAATAGTTTGGTAACCAGTCTGACATGCCTTGTTCAGTTTTCAGTGTGTATTCAATAGTTTGGTAATCAGTCTGACACGCCTTGCTGAGTTAACAGTGTGTATTCAATAGTTTGGTAACCAGTCTGACATGCCTTGTTCAGTTTTCAGTGTGTATTCAATAGTTTGGTAACCAGTCTGACATGCCTCGTTCAGTTTTCAGTGTGTATTCAATAGTTTGGTAACCAGTCTGACACGCCTTGCTGAGTTAACAGCGTGTATTCAATAGTTTAGTCACCAGTCTGACATGCCTTCTTCAGTTTTCAGTGTGTATTCAATAGTTTGGTAGCAGTCTGACAAGCCTTGTTAAGTTTTCAGTGTGTATTCAATAGTTTGGTAATCAGTCTGACAGGCCTTGCTGAGTTAACAGTGTGTATTCAATAGTTTGGTAACCAGTCTGACATGCCTTGTTCAGTTTTCAGTGTGTATTCAATAGTTTGGTAATCAGTCTGACAGGCCTTGCTGAGTTAACAGTGTGTATTCAATAGTTTGGTAACCAGTCTGACATGCCTTGTTCAGTTTTCAGTGTGTATTCAATAGTTTGGTAACCAGTCTGACAGGCCTTGTTCAGTTTTCAGTGTGTATTCAATAGTTTGGTAATCAGTCTGACACGCCTTGCTGAGTTAACAGTCTGTATTCAATAGTTTGGTAATCAGTCTGACGTGCCTTGCTGAGTTAACAGTGTGTATTCAATAGTTTGGTAACCAGTCTGACATGCCTTGTTCAGTTTTCAGTGTGTATTCAATAGTTTGGTAATCAGTCTGACATGCCTTGTTCAGTTTTCAGTGTGTATTTAATAGTTTGGTAATCAGTCTGACACGCCTTGCTGAGTTAACAGTGCGTTTTCAATCGTTTGGTAACCAGTCTGACATGCCTTGTTCAGTTTTCAGTGTGTATTCAATAGTTTGGTAATCAGTCTGACACGACTTGATGAGTTAACAGTGTGTATTCAATAGTTTGGTAATCAGTCTGACACGCCTTGTTCAGTTTTCAGTGTGTATTCAATAGTTTGGTAATCAGTCTGACACGCCCTGCTGAGTTAACAGTGTATATTCAATAGTTTGGAAACCAGTCTAAATGCCTTGTTCAGTTTTCAGTGTGTATTCAATAGTTTGGTAACCAGTCCGACATGCCTTGCTGAGTTAACAGTGTGTATTCAATAGTTTGGTAACCAGTCTGACATGCCTTGTTCAGTTTTCAGTGTGTATTCAATAGTTTGGTAATCAGTTTGACACGCCTTGCTGAGTTAACAGTGTGTATTCAATAGTTTGGTAATCAGTCTGACACGCCTTGCTGAGTTAACAGTGTGTATTCAATAGTTTGGTAACCAGTCTGACATGCCTCGTTCAGTTTTCAGTGTGTATTCAATAGTTTTGTAACCAGTCTGACACGCCTTGCTGAGTTAACAGCGTGTATTCAATAGTTTGGTCACCAGTCTGACATGCCTTGTTCAGTTTTCAGTGTGTATTCGATAGTTTGGTAGCAGTCTGACAAGCCTTGTTAAGTTTTCAGTGTGTATTCAATAGTTTGGTAATCAGTCTGACAGGCCTTGCTGAGTTAACAGTGTGTATTCAATAGTTTGGTAACCAGTCTGACATGCCTTGTTCAGTTTTCAGTGTGTATTCAATAGTTTGGTAATCAGTCTGACAGGCCTTGCTGAGTTAACAGTGTGTATTCAATAGTTTGGTAACCAGTCTGACATGCCTTGTTCAGTTTTCAGTGTGTATTCAATAGTTTGGTAACCAGTCTGACATGCCTTGTTCAGTTTTCAGTGTGTATTCAATAGTTTGGTAATCAGTCTGACACGCCTTGCTGAGTTAACAGTCTGTATTCAATAGTTTGGTAATCAGTCTGACGTGCCTTGCTGAGTTAACAGTGTGTATTCAATAGTTTGGTAACCAGTCTGACATGCTTTGTTCAGTTTTCAGTGTGTATTCAATAGTTTGGTAATCAGTCTGACATGCCTTGTTCAGTTTTCAGTGTGTATTTAATAGTTTGGTAATCAGTCTGACACGCCTTGCTGAGTTAACAGTGCGTTTTCAATCGTTTGGTAACCAGTCTGACATGCCTTGTTCAGTTTTCAGTGTGTATTCAATAGTTTGGTAATCAGTCTGACACGACTTGATGAGTTAACAGTGTGTATTCAATAGTTTGGTAATCAGTCTGACACGCCTTGTTCAGTTTTCAGTGTGTATTAAATAGTTTGGAAATCAGTCTGACACGCCTTGCTGAGTTAACAGTGTATATTCAATAGTTTGGTAACCAGTCTGACATGCCTTGTTCAGTTTTCAGTGTGTATTCAATAGTTTGGTAATCAGTCTGACACGACTTGATGAGTTAACAGTGTGTATTTAATAGTTTGGTAATCAGTCTGACACGCCTTGTTCAGTTTTCAGTGTGTATTCAATAGTTTGGTAATCAGTCTGACACGCCTTGCTGAGTTAACAGTGTATTTTCAATTGTTTGGTAACCAGTCTGACATGCCTTGTTCAGCGTTCAGTGTGTATTCAATAGTTTGGTAATCAGTCTGACACGCCTTGCTGAGTTAACAGTGTATATTCAATAGTTTGGTAACCAGTCTGACATGCCTTGTTCCGTTTTCAGTTTGTATTCAATAGTTTGGTAACCAGTCTGACACGCCATGCTGAGTTAACAGTGTATATTCAATAGTTTGGTAATCAGTCTGACACGCCTTGTTCAGTTTTCTGTGTGTAATCAATAGTTTCGTAATCAGTCTGACACGCCTTGCTGAGTTAACAGTGTGTATTCAATAGTTTGGTAACCAGTCTGACATGCATAGTTCAGTTTTCAGTGTGTATTTAATAGTTTGGTCATCAGTCTGAAACGACTTGATGAGTTAACAGTGTGTATTCAATAGTTTGGTAACCAGTCTGACACGCCTTGCTGAGTTAACAGTGTGTATTCAATCGTTTGGTAACCAGTCTGACATGCCTTGTTCAGTTTTCAGTGTGTATTCAATAGTTTGGTAATCAGTCTGACATGCCTTGTTCAGTTTTCAGTGTGTATTCAATAGTTTGGTAACCAGTCTGACAAGCATTGCTGAGTTAACAGTGTATATTCAATAGTTTGGTAATCAGTCTGACACGCCTTGTTCAGTTTTCAGTGTGTAATCAATAGTTTCGTAATCAGTCTGACACGCCTTGCTGAGTTAACAGTGTGTATTCAATAGTTTGGTAACCAGTCTGACATGCCTTGTTCAGTTTTCAGTGTGTATTCAATAGTTTGGTAATCAGTCTGACACGACTTGATGAGTTAACAGTGTGTATTCAATCGTTTGGTAACCAGTCTGACATGCCTTGTTCAGTTTTCAGTGTGTATTCAATAGTTTGGTAACCAGTCTGACACGCCTTGCTGAGTTAACAGTGTGTATTCAATAGTTTGGTAACCAGTCTGACACGCCTTGTTCAGTTTTCAGTGTGTATTCAATAGTTTGGTAATCAGTCTGACATGCCTTGTTCAGTTTTCGGTGTGTATTCAATAGTTTGGTAACCAGTCTGACATGCCTTGCTGAGTTAACAGTGTGTATTCAATAGTTTGGTAATCAGTCTGACACGTCTTGCTGAGTTAACAGTGTGTATTCAATCGTTTGGTAACCAGTCTGACATGCCTTGTTCAGTTTTCAGTGTGTATTCAATAGTTTGGTAATCAGTCTGACACGACTTGATGAGTTAACAGTGTGTATTCAATAGTTTGGTAACCAGTCTGACATGCCTTGTTCAGTTTTCAGTGTGTATTCAATAGTTTGGTAACCAGTCTGACATGCCTTGCTGAGTTAACAGTGTGTATTCAATAGTTTGGTAACCAGTCTGACATGCCTTGTTCAGTTTTCAGTGTGTATTCAATAGTTTGGTAACCAGTCTGACATGCCTTGCTGAGTTAACAGTGTGTATTCAATAGTTTGGTAACCAGTCTGACACGCCTTGTTCAGTTTTCAGTGTGTATTCAATAGTTTGGTAATCAGTCTGACATGCCTTGTTCAGTTTTCAGTGTGTATTCAATAGTTTGGTAACCAGTCGGACATGCCTTGCTGAGTTAACAGTGTGTATTCAATAGTTTGGTAATCAATCTGACACGTCTTGCTGAGTTAACAGTGTGTATTCAATCGTTTGGTAACCAGTCTGACATGCCTTGTTCAGTTTTCAGTGTGTATTCAATACTTTGGTAATCAGTCTGACACGACTTGATGAGTTAACAGTTTGTATTCAATTGTTTGGTAATCAGTCTGACATGCCTTGATGAGTTAACAGTGTGTATTCAATAGTTTGGTAACCAGTCTGACATGCCTTGTTCAGTTAACAGTGTGTATTCAATGGTTTGGTAATCAGTCTGACAAGCCTTGCTGAGTTAACAGTGTGTATCAATAGTTTGGTAATCAGTCTGACACGCCTTGTTCAGTTTTCAGTGTGTAATCAATAGTTTGGTAATCAGTCTGACATACCTTGTTCAGTTTTCAGTGTGTAATCAATAGTTTGGTAATCAGTCTTACACGCCTTGTTCAGTTTTCAGTGTGTAATCAATAGTTTCGTAATCAGTCTGACACGCCTTGCTGAGTTAACAGTGTGTTTTCAATAGTTTGGTAATCAGTCTGACACGCCTTGTTCAGTTTTCAGTGTGTAATCAATAGTTTCGTAATCAGTCTGACATGCCTTGCTGAGTTAACAGTGTGTATTCAATAGTTTGGTTATCAGTCTGACATGCCTTGCTGAGTTAACAGTGTGTATTCAATAGTTTGGTAACCAGTCTGACACGCCTTGCTGAGTTAACAGTATTATTCAATAGTTTGGTAACCAGTCTGACATGCCTTGTTCAGTTTTCAGTGTGTATTCAATAGTTTGGTAATCAGTCTGACATGCCTTGTTCAGTTTTCAGTGTGTATTCAATAGTTTGGTAATCAGTCTGACACGCCTTGCTGAGTTAACAGTGTGTATTCAATAGTTTGGTAATCAGTCTGACATGCCTTGTTCAGTTTTCAGTGTGTATTCAATAATTTGGTAATCAGCCTGACACGCCTTGCTGAGTTAACAGTGTGTATTCAATAGTTTGGTAATCAGTCTGACATGCCTTGTTCAGTTTTCAGTGTGTATTCAATAGTTTGGTAATCAGTCTGACACGCCTTGCTGAGTTAACAGTGTGTATTCAATAGTTTGGTAATCAGTCTGACATGCCTTGTTCAGTTTTCAGTGTGTATTCAATACTTTGGTAATCAGTCTGACACGACTTGATGAGTTAACAGTGTGTATTCAGTTGTTTGTTAATCAGTCTGACATGCCTTGCTGAGTTAACAGTGTGTATTCAATAGTTTGGTAACCAGTCTGACATGCCTTGTTCAGTTTTCAGTGTGTATTCAATAGTTTGGTAACCAGTCTGACACGCCTGCTGAGTTAACAGTGTATATTCAATAGTTTAGTAATCAGTCTGACATGCCTTGTTCAGTTTTCAGTGTGTATTCAATAGTTTGGTAATCAGTCTGACACGACTTGATAATTTAACAGTGTGTATTCAATCGTTTGGTAACCAGTCTGACATGCCTTGTTCAGTTTTCAGTGTGTATTCAATCGTTCGGTAATCAGTCTGACACGCCTTGCTGAGTTGACAGTGTGTATTCAATAGTTTGGTAATCAGTCTGACACGACTTGTTGAGTTAACAGTGTGTATTCAATCGTTTGGTAACCAGTCTGACATGCCTTGTTCAGTTTTCAGTGTGTAATCAATAGTTTGGTAATCAGTCTGACACGCCTTGCTGAGTTAACAGTCTGTATTCAATCGTTTGGTAATCAGTCTGACACGCCTTGCTGAGTTAACACTGTGTATTCAATAGTTTGGTAATCAGTCTGAGATGCCTTGCTGAGTTAACAGTGTGTATTCAATAGTTTGGTAACCAGTCTGACATGCCTTGTTCAGTTTTCAGTGTGTATTCAATCGTTTGATAATCAGTCTGACATGCCTTGTTCAGTTTACAGTGTGTATTCAATAGTTTGGTAATCAGTCTGACACGCCTTGTTCAGTTTTCAGTGTGTATTCAATAGTTTGGTAATCAGTCTGACACGCCTTGTTCAGTCTTCAGTGTGTATTCAATAGTTTGGTAATCAGTCTGACATGCCTTGTTCAGTTTTTAGTGTGTATTGAATTGTTTGGTAATCAGTCTGACATGCTCTGTTCAGTTTTCTGTGTGTATTCAATAGTTCGGTAATCAGTCTGACATGTCTTGCGGAGTTAACAGAGTGTATTCAATAGTTTGGTAATCAGTCTGACATGCCTTGTTCAGTTTTCAGTGTGTATTCAATAGTTTGGTAATCAGTCTGACATGCCTTGTTCAGTTTTCAGTGTGTATTCAATAGTTTGGTAGCAGTCTGAAACGCCTTGCTGAGTTAACAGTGTGTATTCAATAGTTTGGTAACCAGTCTGACATGCCTTGTTCAGTATTTAGTGTGTATTCAATAGTTTGGTAATCAGTCTGACATGCTTTGTTCAGTTTTCAGTGTGTATTCAATAGTTTGGTAATCATTATGACATGCCTTGCTGAGTTAACAGTGTGTATTCAATAGTTTGGTAATCAGTCTGACACGCCTTGTTCAGTTTTCAGTGTGTATTCAATAGTTTGGTAATCAGTCTGACATGTCTTGCTGTGTTAACAGTGTGTATTCACTAGTTTGGTAATCAGTCTGACATGTCTTGTTCAGATTTCAGTGTGTATTCAATAGTTTTGTAATCAGTCTAACACGCCTTGCTGAGTTAACAGTGTGTATTCAATAGTTTGGTAATCAGTCTGACATGCCTTGTTCAGTTTTCAGTGTGTATTCAATAGTTTGGTAACCAGTCTGACATGCCTTGTTCAGTTTTCAGTGTGTATTCTATAGTTTGGTAATCAGTCTGACACGCCTTGCTGAGTTAACAATGTGTATTCAATAGTTTGGTAATCAGTCTGACATGCCTTGCTGAGTTTTCAGTGTGTATTCAATAGTTTGGTATCCAGTCTGACATGCCTTGTTCAGTTTTCAGTGTGTATTCAATAGTTTGGTAATCAGTCTGACACGCCTTGCTGAGTTAACAGTGTGTATTCAATAGTTTGGTAACCAGTCTGACATGCCTTGTTCAGTTTTCAGTGTGTATTCAATAGTTTGGTAATCAGTCTGACATGCCTTGTTCAGTTTTCAGTGTGTATTCAATAGTTTGGTAACAGACTGACACGCCTTGTTCAGTTTTCAGTGTGTATTCAATAGTTTGGTAATCAGTCTGACATGCCTTGTTCAGTTTTCAGTGTGTATTCAATAGTTTGGTAATCAGTCTAACATGCCTTGTTCAGTTTTCAGTGTGTATTCAATAGTTTGGTAACCAGTCTGACACGCCTTGCTGAGTTAACAGAGTGTATTCAATCATTTGGTAATCAGTCTGACATGCCTTGTTAAGTTTTCAGTGTGTATTCAATAGTTTGGTAATCAGTCTGACACGCCTTGTTCAGTTTTCAGTGTGTATTCAATAGTTTGGTAATCAGTCTGACATGCCTTGTTCAGTTTTCAGTGTGTATTCAATAGTTTGGTAATCAGTCTGACACGCCTTGTTCAGTTTTCAGTGTGTATTCAATAGTTTGGTAATCAGTCTGACATGCCTTGTTCAGTTTTCAGTGTGTATTCAATAGTTTGGTATTCAGTCTGACATGTCTTGCCGAGTTAACAGTGTGTATTCAATAGTTTGGTAACCAGTCTGACATGTCTTGTTCAGTTTTCAGTGTGTATTCAATAGTTTGGTAATCAGTCTGACATGCCTTGTTCAGTTTTCAGTGTGTATTCAATAGTTTGGTAATCAGTCTGACATGCCTTGTTCAGTTTTCAGTGTGTATTCAATAGTTTGGTAATCAGTCTGACACGCCTTGTTCAGTTTTCAGTGTGTATTCAATAGTTTGGTAATCAGTCTGACATGCCTTGTTCAGTTTTCAGTGTGTATTCAATAGTTTGGTAATCAGTCTGACACGCCTTGTTCAGTTTTCAGTGTGTATTCAATAGTTTGGTAATCAGTCTGACATGCCTTCTTCAGTTTTCAGTGTGTATTCAATAGTTTGGTAATCAGTCTGACATGCCTTGTTCAGTTTTCAGTGTGTATTCAATAGTTTGGTATTCAGTCTGACATGTCTTGCCGAGTTAACAGTGTGTATTCAATAGTTTGGTAACCAGTCTGACATGTCTTGTTCAGTTTTCAGTGTGTATTCAATAGTTTGGTAATCAGTCAGACACGCCTTGCTGAGTTAACAGTGTGTATTCAATAGTTTGGTAATCAGTCTGACACGCCTTGTTCAGTTTTCAGTGTGTATTGAATCGTTTGGTAATCAGTCTGACACGCCTTGTTCAGTTTTCAGAGTGTATTCAATCGTTTGGTAATCAGTCTGACACGCCTTGTTCAGTTTTCAGAGTGTATTCAATCGTTTGGTCATCAGTCTGACACGCCTTGCTGAGTTAACAGTGTGTATTCAATCGTTTGGTAATCAGTCTGACATGCCTTGTTCAGTTTTCAGAGTGTATTCAATCGTTTGGTAATCAGTCTGACACGCCTTGCTGTGTTAACAGTGTGTATTCAATCGTTTGGTAATCAGTCTGACATGCCTTGTTCAGTTTTCAGAGTGTATTCAATAGTTTGGTAATAAGTCTGACACGCCTTGCTGAGTTAACAGTGTGTATTCAATAGTTTGGTAACCAGTCTGACATGCCTTGTTCAGTTTTCAGTGTGTATTCAATCGTTTGGTAACCAGTCTGACATGCCTTGCTGAGTTAACAGTGTGTATTCAATAGTTTGGTAACCAGTCTGACATGCCTTGCTGAGTTAACAGTGTGTATTCAATAGTTTGGTAATAAGTCTGACACGCCTTGCTGAGTTAACAGTGTGTATTCAATAGTTTGGTAATCAGTCTGACATGCCTTGATGAGTTAACAGTGTATATTCAATAGTTTGGTAACCAGTCTGACATGCCTTGATGAGTTAACAGTGTGTATTCAATAGTTTGGTAATCAGTCTGACATGCCTTGATGAGTTAACAGTGTGTATTCAATAGTTTGGTAATCAGTCTGACATGCCTTGTTGAGTTAACAGTGTGTATTCAATAGTTTGGTAATCAGTCTGACATGCCTTGTTCAGTTTTCAGTGTTTATTCAATAGTTTGGTAATCAGTCTGACATGCCTTGCTGAGTTAACAGTGTGTATTCAATAGTTTGGTAATCAGTCTGACACGCCTTGTTCAGTTTTCAGTGTGTATTCAATAGTTTGGTAATCAGTCTGACATGCCTTGTTCAGTTTTCAGTGTTTATTCAATAGTTTGGTAATCAGTCTGACATGCCTTGCTGAGTTAACAGTGTGTATTCAATAGTTTGGTAATCAGTCTGACACGCCTTGTTCAGTTTTCAGTGTGTATTCAATAGTTTGGTAACCAGTCTGACATGCCTTGTTCAGTTTTCAGTGTGTATTCAATAGTTTGGTAACCAGTCTGACATGCCTTGTTCAGTTTTCAGTGTGTATTCTATAGTTTGGTAATCAGTCTGACACGCCTTGCTGAGTTAACAATGTGTATTCAATAGTTTGGTAATCAGTCTGACATGCCTTGCTGAGTTTTCAGTGTGTATTCAATAGTTTGGTAACCAGTCTGACATGCCTTGTTCAGTTTTCAGTGTGTATTCAATAGTTTGGTAATCAGTCTGACACGCCTTGCTGAGTTAACAGTGTGTATTCAATAGTTTGGTAACCAGTCTGACATGCCTTGTTCAGTTTTCAGTGTGTATTCAATAGTTTGGTAATCAGTCTGACATGCCTTGTTCAGTTTTCAGTGTGTATTCAATAGTTTGGTAACAGACTGACACGCCTTGTTCAGTTTTCAGTGTGTATTCAATAGTTTGGTAATCAGTCTGACATGCCTTGTTCAGTTTTCAGTGTGTATTCAATAGTTTGGTAATCAGTCTAACATGCCTTGTTCAGTTTTCAGTGTGTATTCAATAGTTTGGTAACCAGTCTGTCACGCCTTGCTGAGTTAACAGAGTGTATTCAATCATTTGGTAATCAGTCTGACATGCCTTGTTAAGTTTTCAGTGTGTATTCAATAGTTTGGTAATCAGTCTGACACGCCTTGTTCAGTTTTCAGTGTGTATTCAATAGTTTGGTAATCAGTCTGACATGCCTTGTTCAGTTTTCAGTGTGTATTCAATAGTTTGGTAATCAGTCTGACACGCCTTGTTCAGTTTTCAGTGTGTATTCAATAGTTTGGTAATCAGTCTGACATGCCTTGTTCAGTTTTCAGTGTGTATTCAATAGTTTGGTATTCAGTCTGACATGTCTTGCCGAGTTAACAGTGTGTATTCAATAGTTTGGTAACCAGTCTGACATGTCTTGTTCAGTTTTCAGTGTGTATTCAATCGTTTGGTAATCAGTCTGACATGCCTTGTTCAGTTTTCAGTGTGTATTCAATAGTTTGGTAATCAGTCTGACATGCCTTGTTCAGTTTTCAGTGTGTATTCAATAGTTTGGTATTCAGTCTGACATGTCTTGCGGAGTTAACAGTGTGTATTCAATAGTTTGGTAACCAGTCTGACATGTCTTGTTCAGTTTTCAGTGTGTATTCAATAGTTTGGTAATCAGTCAGACACGCCTTGCTGAGTTAACAGTGTGTATTCAATAGTTTGGTAATCAGTCTGACACGCCTTGTTCAGTTTTCAGTGTGTATTGAATCGTTTGGTAATCAGTCTGACACGCCTTGTTCAGTTTTCAGAGTGTATTCAATCGTTTGGTAATCAGTCTGACACGCCTTGTTCAGTTTTCAGAGTGTATTCAATCGTTTGGTAATCAGTCTGACACGCCTTGCTGAGTTAACAGTGTGTATTCAATCGTTTGGTAATCAGTCTGACATGCCTTGTTCAGTTTTCAGAGTGTATTCAATCGTTTGGTAATCAGTCTGACACGCCTTGCTGTGTTAACAGTGTGTATTCAATCGTTTGGTAATCAGTCTGACATGCCTTGTTCAGTTTTCAGAGTGTATTCAATAGTTTGGTAATAAGTCTGACACGCCTTGCTGAGTTAACAGTGTGTATTCAATAGTTTGGTAACCAGTCTGACATGCCTTGTTCAGTTTTCAGTGTGTATTCAATCGTTTGGTAACCAGTCTGACATGCCTTGCTGAGTTAACAGTGTGTATTCAATAGTTTGGTAACCAGTCTGACATGCCTTGCTGAGTTAACAGTGTGTATTCAATAGTTTGGTAATAAGTCTGACACGCCTTGCTGAGTTAACAGTGTGTATTCAATAGTTTGGTAATCAGTCTGACATGCCTTGATGAGTTAACAGTGTATATTCAATAGTTTGGTAACCAGTCTGACATGCCTTGATGAGTTAACAGTGTGTATTCAATAGTTTGGTAATCAGTCTGACATGCCTTGATGAGTTAACAGTGTGTATTCAATAGTTTGGTAATCAGTCTGACATGCCTTGTTGAGTTAACAGTGTGTATTCAATAGTTTGGTAATCAGTCTGACATGCCTTGTTCAGTTTTCAGTGTTTATTCAATAGTTTGGTAATCAGTCTGACATGCCTTGCTGAGTTAACAGTGTGTATTCAATAGTTTGGTAATCAGTCTGACACGCCTTGTTCAGTTTTCAGTGTGTATTCAATAGTTTGGTAATCAGTCTGACATGCCTTGTTCAGTTTTCAGTGTTTATTCAATAGTTTGGTAATCAGTCTGACATGCCTTGCTGAGTTAACAGTGTGTATTCAATAGTTTGGTAATCAGTCTGACACGCCTTGTTCAGTTTTCAGTGTGTATTCAATAGTTTGGTAACCAGTCTGACATGCCTTGTTCAGTTTTCAGTGTGTATTCAATAGTTTGGTAATCAGTCTGACATGCCTTGTTCAGTTTTCAGTGTTTATTCAATAGTTTGGTAATCAGTCTGACATGCCTTGCTGAGTTAACAGTGTGTATTCAATAGTTTGGTAATCAGTCTGACACGCCTTGTTCAGTTTTCAGTGTGTATTCAATAGTTTGGTAATCAGTCTGACATGCCTTGCTGAGTTAACAGTGTGTATTCAATAGTTTGGTAACCAGTCTGACATGCCTTGTTCAGTTTTCAGTGTGTATTCAATCGTTTGGTAGCAGTCTGACATGCCTTGTTCAGTTTTCAGTGTGTATTCAATAGTTTGGTAATCAGTCTGACACGCCTTGTTCAGTTTTCAGTGTTTATTCAATAGTTTGGTAATCAGTCTGACACGCCTTGTTCAGTTTTCAGTGTGTATTCAATAGTTTGGTAATCAGTCTGACATGCCTTGTTCAGTTTTCAGTGTTTATTCAATAGTTTGGTAACCAGTCTGACATGCCTTGTTCAGTTTTCAGTGTGTATTCAATAGTTTGGTAATCAGTCTGACACGCCTTGCTGAGTTAACAGTGTGTATTCAATAGTTTGGTAACCAGTCTGACAGGCCTTGTTCAGTTTTCAGTGTGTATTCAATAGTTTGGTAATCAGTCTGACACGCCTTGCTGAGTTTTCAGTGTGTATTCAATAGTTTGGTAATCAGTCTGACACGCCTTGCTGAGTTTTCAGTGTGTATTCAATAGTTTGGTAATCAGTCTGACACGCCTTGCTGAGTTTTCAGTGTGTATTCAATAGTTTGGTAATCAGTCTGACACGCCTTGTTCTGTTTTCAGTGTGTATTCAATAGTTTGGTAATCAGTCTGACACGCCTTGCTGAGTTTTCAGTGTGTATTCAATAGTTTGGTAACCAGTCTGACATGCCTTGTTCAGTTTTCAGTGTGTATTCAATAGTTTGGTAATCAGTCTGACATGCCTTGTTCAGTTTTCAGTGTGTATTCAATAGTTTGGTAATCAGTCTGAAATGCCTTGCTGAGTTAACAGAGTGTATTCAATAGTTTGGTAATCAGTCTGACACGCCTTGCTGAGTTAACAGTGTGTATTCAATAGTTTGGTAACCAGTCTGACAGGCCTTGTTCAGTTTTCAGTGTGTATTCAATAGTTTGGTAATCAGTCTGACACGCCTTGCTGAGTTTTCAGTGTGTATTCAATAGTTTGGTAATCAGTCTGACAGGCCTTGCTGAGTTTTCAGTGTGTATTCAATAGTTTGGTAATCAGTCTGACACGCCTTGCTGAGTTTTCAGTGTGTATTCAATAGTTTGGTAATCAGTCTGACACGCCTTGTTCTGTTTTCAGTGTGTATTCAATAGTTTGGTAATCAGTCTGACACGCCTTGCTGAGTTTTCAGTGTGTATTCAATAGTTTGGTAACCAGTCTGACATGCCTTGTTCAGTTTTCAGTGTGTATTCAATAGTTTGGTAATCAGTCTGACATGCCTTGTTCAGTTTTCAGTGTGTATTCAATAGTTTGGTAATCAGTCTGAAATGCCTTGCTGAGTTAACAGAGTGTATTCAATAGTTTGGTAACCAGTCTGTCATGCCTTGTTCAGTTTTCAGTGTGTATTCAAAAGTTTGGTAATCATTATGACATGCCTTGCTGAGTTAACAGTGTGTATTCAATAGTTTGGTAATCAGTTTGACACGCCTTGTTCAGTTTTCAGTGTGTATTCAATAGTTTGGTAATCAGTCTGACATGTCTTGCTGAGTTAACAGTGTGTATTCAATCGTTTGGTAATCAGTCTGACATGTCTTGTTCAGTTTGCAGTGTGTATTCAATAGTTTTGTAATCAGTCTAACACGCCTTGCTGAGTTAACAGTGTGTATTCAATAGTTTGGTAATCAGTCTGACATGCCTTGTTCAGTTTTCAGTGTGTATTCAATAGTTTGGTAACCAGTCTGACATGCCTTGTTCAGTTTTCAGTGTGTATTCTATAGTTTGGTAATCAGTCTGACACGCCTTGCTGAGTTAACAATGTGTATTCAATAGTTTGGTAACCAGTCTGACATGCCTTGTTCAGTTTTCAGTGTGTATTCAATAGTTTGGTAATCAGTCTGACATGCCTTGTTCAGTTTTCAGTGTGTATTCAATAGTTTGGTAATCAGTCTGAAATGCCTTGCTGAGTTAACAGAGTGTATTCAATAGTTTGGTAATCAGTCTGACACGCCTTGCTGAGTTAACAGTGTGTATTCAATAGTTTGGTAACCAGTCTGACAGGCCTTGTTCAGTTTTCAGTGTGTATTCAATAGTTTGGTAATCAGTCTGACACGCCTTGCTGAGTTTTCAGTGTGTATTTAATAGTTTGGTAATCAGTCTGACACGCCTTGCTGAGTTTTCAGTGTGTATTCAATAGTTTGGTAATCAGTCTGACACGCCTTGCTGAGTTTTCAGTGTGTATTCAATAGTTTGGTAATCAGTCTGACACGCCTTGTTCTGTTTTCAGTGTGTATTCAATAGTTTGGTAATCAGTCTGACACGCCTTGCTGAGTTTTCAGTGTGTATTCAATAGTTTGGTAACCAGTCTGACATGCCTTGTTCAGTTTTCAGTGTGTATTCAATAGTTTGGTAATCAGTCTGACATGCCTTGTTCAGTTTTCAGTGTGTATTCAATAGTTTGGTAATCAGTCTGAAATGCCTTGCTGAGTTAACAGAGTGTATTCAATAGTTTGGTAACCAGTCTGTCATGCCTTGTTCAGTTTTCAGTGTGTATTCAAAAGTTTGGTAATCATTATGACATGCCTTGCTGAGTTAACAGTGTGTATTCAATAGTTTGGTAATCAGTTTGACACGCCTTGTTCAGTTTTCAGTGTGTATTCAATAGTTTGGTAATCAGTCTGACATGTCTTGCTGAGTTAACAGTGTGTATTCAATCGTTTGGTAATCAGTCTGACATGTCTTGTTCAGTTTGCAGTGTGTATTCAATAGTTTTGTAATCAGTCTAACACGCCTTGCTGAGTTAACAGTGTGTATTCAATAGTTTGGTAATCAGTCTGACATGCCTTGTTCAGTTTTCAGTGTGTATTCAATAGTTTGGTAACCAGTCTGACATGCCTTGTTCAGTTTTCAGTGTGTATTCTATAGTTTGGTAATCAGTCTGACACGCCTTGCTGAGTTAACAATGTGTATTCAATAGTTTGGTAACCAGTCTGACATGCCTTGTTCAGTTTTCAGTGTGTATTCAATAGTTTGGTAATCAGTCTGACACGCCTTGCTGAGTTAACAGTGTGTATTCAATAGTTTGGTGACCAGTCTGACATGCCTTGTTCAGTTTTCAGTGTGTATTCAATAGTTTGGTAATCAGTCTGACATGCCTTGTTCAGTTTTCAGTGTGTATTCAATAGTTTGGTAACAGACTGACACGCCTTATTCAGTTTTCAGTGTGTATTCAATAGTTTGGTAATCAGTCTGACATGCCTTGTTCAGTTTTCAGTGTGTATTCAATAGTTTGGTAATCAGTCTAACATGCCTTGTTCAGTTTTCAGTGTGTATTCAATAGTTTGGTAACCAGTCTGACACGCCTTGCTGAGTTAACAGAGTGTATTCAATCATTTGGTAATCAGTCTGACATGCCTTGTTCAGTTTTCAGTGTGTATTCAATAGTTTGGTAATCAGTCTGACACGCCTTGTTCAGTTTTCAGTGTGTATTCAATAGGTTGGTAATCAGTCTGACATGCCTTGTTCAGTTTTCAGTGTGTATTCAATAGTTTGGTAATCAGTCTGACACGCCTTGTTCAGTTTTCAGTGTATTCAATAGTTTGGTAATCAGTCTGACACCCCTTGTTCAGTTTTCAGTGTGTATTCAATAGTTTGGTAATCAGTCTGACACGCCTTGCTGAGTTAACAGTGTGTATTCAATAGTTTGGTAATCAGTCTGACATGTCTTGTTCAGTTTTCGGTGTGTATTCAATAGTTTGGTAATCAGTCTGACATGCCTTGTTCAGTTTTCAGTGTGTATTCAATAGTTTGGTAATCAGTCTGACACGACTTGTTCAGTTTTCAGTGTGTATTCAATAGTTTGGTAATCAGTCTGACACGCCTTGCTGTGTTAACAGTGTGTATTCAATAGTTTGGTAATCAGTCTGACATGCCTTGTTCAGTTTTCAGTGTGTATTCAATAGTTTGGTAATCAGTCTGACATGCCTTGTTCAGTTTTCAGTGTGTATTCAATAGTTTGGTAATCAGTCTGACACGCCTTGCTGAGTTAACAGTGTGTATTCAATAGTTTGGTAATCAGTCTGACACGCCTTGTTCAGTTTTCAGTGTGTATTCAATAGTTTGGTAATCAGTCTGACACGCCTTTGCTGAGTTAACAGTGTGTATTCAATTGTTTGGTAATCAGTCTGACACGCCTTGTTCAGTTTTCAGTGTGTATTCAATAGTTTGGTAATCAGTCTGACATTCCTTGTTCAGTTTTCAGTGTGTATTCAATAGTTTGGTAATCAGTCTGACATGCCTTGTTCAGTTTTCAGTGTGTATTCAATAGTTTGGTAATCAGTCTGACATGCCTTGTTCAGTTTTCAGTGTGTATTCAATAGTTTGGTAATCAGTCTGACATGCCTTGTTCAGTTTTCAGTGTGTATTCAATAGTTTGGAAAAATCAGTCTGACATGCCTTGTTCAGTTTTCAGTGTGTATTCAATCGTTTGGTAATCAGTCTGACATGCCTTGTTCAGTTTTCAGTGTGTATTCAATAGTTTGGAAAAATCAGTCTGACATGCCTTGTTCAGTTTTCAGTGTGTATTCAATAGTTTGGTAATCAGTCTGACATGCCTTGTTCAGTTTTCAGTGTGTATTCAATAGTTTTGTAATCAGTCTGACACGCCTTGTTCAGTTTTCAGTGTGTATTCAATAGTTTGGTAATCAGTCTGACATGCCTTGTTCAGTTTTCAGTGTGTATTCAATAGTTTGGTAATCAGTCTGACATGCCTTGTTCAGTTTTCAGTGTGTATTCAATAGTTTGATAACAGTCTGACATGTCTTGTTGAGTAGATGATAGATCTGTTCTTAATTATTCATTTTAGATAATTTTAGAGAAAAAAACCGACACAGTCAACATCTGCCGATCATCAACTGCTTGTTACTATTGTACCAATGTGTTCGACTGAAAGCACTCTAGGCTTATCAATACGGCTTGATAAATATCTTTGACTTTTAAAATAAATTTACACATTTTGCCATAATATTTGTAATATTGTAATAAAAAAATCGTACCAAAACCAAAATATTCAAGAGCCATTTGCTTGTTTAGTCTTATTATCTATGCTGCGATTATTATTGGGTTATTATTGGATGTACCTATTACTGACTAGTGGTATATGATAGCCATCTATTTTCATCAACAAACCAACTCACAAACTAACTCACATACTACAGTAGTAGAAGCTGAAGGTTTGGCATGCCATACAACCTGGGTTAACCCACCATTTCGCAGCGTGGTTAAGGTAATATTTTTAACTGATTTGGACGATCGCATTGCAATCTACTAACGATACTCATTCCCATGGATACAACGTTTTGATTGGTCAATTGTTTTAGGTTGGGAGAAAATGACAACATCCAGTGAACATTGATCTTATATTAATATTATGGAATTTATTTTCATTCTCTAAGGTCAGATTGATTAAAAAACAATTGAACGTTTTCTGTTTATTAAAATTATTGAAATTTTGTCAACTAGTTGAGTTTTATATACGACGAAATAATCAGCTTCCGGTACATTCAACGTGAAAAAGAATCTTGCATTGCCGTTAAACGTGCTAGTTCAAAACTGACAACCAGCTATAATTAAGTATAATTACCAGCGGTGATGAAGCCAGACCCGAAAAGATGAACACTAAGGTATGTCTAAGAAAATACTTAAGTTGTGTTAAACATCAGTATAGTGATTATGTACAATTGAATTGTCATCGAAAAAATGCTCAGGAATGTATTGTTGTGTTAGCCAAGTATTAATAACAATGACACCAAATGTCAACTCGAGAGTGACTCTAAACCATAAACACTCACCAACAACAGGTGAATCGCCGATATCCAACACAGATCGTCGTCACTCGTCTGCTTGCTTCACACCCGCCAAATCGATACCCTTTTCCACTCGTCTACACACAGTGTCACACACAACGGTATCCTTATTCCGGGATCCAGTCCACCTTGGTACATCCAATAACCAACGTATAGAATATACTAGCATAACGGTACTACGTGTGTATACACACCACACTCCCCCCTGTTTCGAAAAAGAGGAGTTATATCTCAAATGATATTACAGTGTACATCTCCATGAAAGTGTCCATAATTCTTGCAGAAAATCACATAGAATCAAGTCGTAAATTTCACAGTATCATGATATACATATAACGTACATAAATTGTTCTTTACACTGCTCCGGTGTTCGAAAAGCTCCAATAATCAAAATTTACAACGATTTGTAATAAACATAATGAACCTATCTCCTGTAAGTTACTACAGTTATAATACAATATTTGTACACTATACACTTTAGGCATATAACGAACTTACTTGGAATCTGATGATACCTGACATGGGGGACATTTATACTTCCCACATCTTCGTGCTTGTGCCGGGGTCATATTGATACAAGCTCCGTGGTACCACTCCTCACAGTAGTCGCACCTTATCATAAAGGATCCATCGTCAGGCCCTCTACAGAGACAGTACAACTGTCCTTCTTCTGACAGTAATGATTCGTCATCCGTCTCCATCAATCGCGTCTTAAATCTGACCAACCACTGCGGTATATCCCTTGAAGTACAAAGCTTCAACCTGTCGTGATTCATCACGTGTATGCCTGTATCAGTTTTTACCTTATAAAGGTAAGCAGTCAATTTTTTACAAATGACCCCAGGACCCTTCCATGGTGGGTCCAGCTTTTTGGTCCTTCCTTTGATTTGGGCCGTGTCCAACACGTAGACAAAATCCCCCTTCTTGTAAGTCTTCTCCAGAACCCTTACATCATAATCTCTTTTCATGGACTTTTGGGCAGATTTCAATGTTTCCCTGGCAGATTCGTGAGCGATGCGTATTGCGTCCTGAAGGCGTACAACATATTCATCGCTTGGCACTGCATCCGTGGAGCTTGGTTGTCCGTATAACAAATCAGCTGGGTTATTCACCTCTCTGCCTAGCATAAGTGCATTGGGTGTGTAGCCAGTACTGCGGTTTACGGAAGAACGTATTGCTCCCGCCAGTTGTGCTAGGTGTTCGTCCCAATTGTCTTGTTGCTTTGAGACATAGCATCGTACACAGTCCATTATGGTTCTGTTGAAACGTTCCACCTGACCGTTTGCAGACGGTCTATATGGTGTTGTCCGAGCTCTGTGTATCTGTAAAATCTCACATACAGCCGTGAACAATTTACTCTGAAAATTGCTACCTTGGTCGGTAAAAATTTGAAAAGGAAAACCAAAACGAGAGAAAAACTCGTTAATAGCTGCTCGAGCAGTCACTTCCGCTGTTTGTGTAGGCAACGGAATACATTCCACCCATTTCGTAAATTGATCGACCATTACTAGAATATAAGAGTTCCCAAATTTTGACTCGGGTAATGGACCTAAGAAATCTAGGTGAATCCTTTCCATGGGAGCTCCTGCGACGTATTGTGTCATAGGACACCTTGCTTTCCTCGTTGGTTTCTTGTGTACATTACAAACAGTACATGTTTTTACGAAATCAGTGATCTCCTTTGTCATACCAAACCAATGAAACTTATCTTTTATTCTGAGAATCGTCCTTGTTATACCTTGGTGACCTGCCACAGGTATTTCGTGATTAAGAATCATCACTTCTCTAATCAAATCTCTAGGAACCACTAAACGAGTTACATCCGTGCTTTTGTGATGGTTTCTCAATACACCGTCTTTATCAAGGAAAAACAATTCCTTATTAATAAAGTACTTTTTAGCACGTGGACTGCACCTAAACAATGTGGCCTCTGATGGTTCCTCATTTGTGGTAAGCCACATTAGTATTAATTCTAAATCAGGGTCCTTGGACTGAAAGTTCCTTAGTTGCTCTGCGGTATACGATGTTGCTTCTAAAACTGTCGCTACAGTATGTTCAGTTTGGGAGTCATTGATCATACAATTCACAGAAATTTCTTTCATTGTACAAACTATGTCGATTGAACTGACATGCGGTTCCGGAGGTATAACTAACTCATCCTGTTTTTTAATATGTTGCACTACGTGGAACTCCACGTTATTTTGGAACTCAATTCCTGACGGTGGTTTATTATCTAGCATTCTTGTTTCATACTCCACGTTTCTCGACTCATCTTTGCTCAAATACTGCTCTCGATCGCTGTTAAGTGTCAGAACCTCCCTGGTAGGCTCCGGTACCAATGGAATTATATCATCAACTTCCTCTCGGAATCCCAACCAATTTTGATGGGCACGAGTGCAATAGTTACAAGCACCGCAAGGAAGATAATTTTGCAACATGTGTCCTACTTCTCGCCGATACTTTGAACATCTGTCATGTGTTAACCTGGATAGGGCATCAGCATTAATGTGCTGTTTCCCTGGTCTGTGCTGCACAACCATGTTGTACTGGCTCAGCTCCTCGAGCCAACGTGCTAGCTGCCCTTGCGGTTCCTTAAAGTTTAGCAGCCAGATTAGACTACTATGATCAGTCCGCACAGTGAACTTCCGCCCCAACAAATAATGGCGGTAGTGTCTTGTAAACCTTACAACTGCCAGCAACTCTTTCCTAGTGGTGCAATAATTAACCTGCTCCTTAGTCAACGAAAAACTGGAATAGGCAACAGTACGTTCTACTCCCTTTTGTACCTGTATTAATTCCGCTCCTATTGCACAATTAGACGCATCCGTATCAAGTATAAACGGATCTGATGCATTCGGTAGGGCCAGTACTGGTGTTGTAACCAACGCTTCCTTGAGCTTCTGAAACGCAGTATCTTCAGATTCCTCCCATTTGAACGGTTTCTTACCAGTGATTTGGTGAAGAGGATAGGCAATATCGGAAAAGTGTTGGATAAAATTCCGGTGATAATTGGCGAATCCCAGGAATTGCTCGACCTCGCGAGTTGTCTTGGGTGTTGGCCATTTTTGCACTACCTCTACATATTCGTCTCCTATTGCCATTCCATCCTGGCTTACCTTTCTTCCCAAGAATTCCACCTCTCGTTTTAAAAGGTCACACTTGGGTGGTTTCAGCTTCAGGCCATGTTGGCGAAACCTTTCAAAAACAGCTCTCAGATTGTTCAAGTGATCCTCGAACGATTTCCCCATTACCAGAATATCGTCGAGAAATGCCAAGACAATATTCCATGTCAATCCTCGTAATACTAGATTCATCACACGGGCATAAGTTCCCGGTGCATTACAGAGACCGAAGCTCATACGGACAAACTGAAATAGGCCGTATTTTGTAATAAAGGCAGTCTTTGGTCTATCTGACTCCTTAACCTTGACCTGATAATAGGCGCTATTTGCATCTAGTTTGGAATACCATCGGTTTCCAGCTAACGTGTCAAGACACTCGTCGATCAAATGTAGTGGGTATACATCTTTTCTGGTGACGGAGTTCAACTTCCGGTAATCGATACACCAACGAATAGAACCGTCACGTTTTCTGACTAAAACTGGTGCTGAAGCCCACTCAGAATTTGAGGCTTCTATGATGTTTGCTTTCACTAATTTTTCCAGATGACCTTTTTCCTCATCGGCAAAGCATGTGGGAACACGTCTCATGCGTTGCTTTATCGGTCTTGCGTCACCAGTATCAATTTCGTGTTCTATGTCAGAAAAAGTACCAAGATCAAATTCATCTCTAGCAAAAACATCCGAAAATTCTTTCAATAGGTTATGTAGTTGAACTTTCTGATCTTCAGACAACATGGTGCATGATTTATCGTAAAGCTGTTGTAAATGTTCAGGCAGTTTTTGGTCGTTGACATTACCAGAAATGGAGGCGACTACGGGTATACACCCGCTGTCTTCAGCATCTATGGGCTGAGCTTCGAATGCTTCGCCGATACATGTACCCTTGGCCAATTTGACCACTTTATCAGTCACATTTACAATACTAATCCAAGGTTCGGTGAACGAGTCATAGTAACCACGAGGTATCAAAAAACAAGTATCTGATTCTGAGGGCTCAATAACATATTGCGACCAGTTTTGCTTGTCCTGCAAATCACAAATTGTCTGAACTACAGAATTGGGTGGCACCTCAAGTTTTTCCTGGACTGTCACTTTAGATACCCTCGCCATACTATTCACCGACGGGACAAGACCCGTGTGTCCTAGTGTCATAGGTAACGCCTCACCATGCACGAAAAAAACAAGTTTTCGACAATCCAAAATAACTCTAGCTTTGACCAGAAAGTCAAGTCCTAACAACATGCTATCATCGATAGGTGCTACGTATATGTCTGTTATATAGGTTTTAGTGCCTATATGCAACTCCACTGGACCTACAACAAATGCGTCCATTTTCATGCCACGCCCTGCAGCGTGCATTGTTGTTCTTCGCTTAATTGGTGGTCTAACAGGTAAAGACTGAAAAACTGTATCGGAAATAATGGTAACTTCAGCCGCCGTATCAACTACTGAAACAACTTCTTGGCCCATTACTTTTAAAGGCAAACGAAGTAATGACGCAGACCCTAGCTGTCGGATTGTAACGGTCTTACCCAAATCGGCTTCTGGTTGATCAGGAATTAAATTTACATTGATTGTATCAGTCATGCTTGGGCTCTGTGAACCAGGATCACGAGAAAAACTCGTCTGTTCAGGTACGTCAAAGTAATGGCTCTCATTAAATATTGAACTGCTACTCTCCATAATTCCTGATGTTTGAGTTTGCATACTTGCTGTTTTTGTGGCTAACCTGGATTGGTTACTGTTAGATTTTTGTACCTTACGTAAGGGTGGAGGGACATATTTTTCACTAGATTTTTGGCGACTTTCAATTGGCTGGGCCGGAGGTGCGCCTCCTAGTCCGACCCTTTCCTGTTTAAAGGATTGGTCCTGTTATCTTTTGGCAAGGTTTCACCCTTGGCAGGGCAGTTACGACTGATATGCCCCCTTTTGTGGCAATTATAGCATTCTGGCCCTTGGGAATTACCTACCGTGGGATTTCCACGCTGGCCTCTTTGATATGTGCCTCTCCCCTTGTTTTCCTTGAGCTGTTCTGAAAATTGTTTTTTCAGCGTATCAAGCTCCTCTTTATGTGCAACCTGGAGTGCGTCTATTTTCTGTGTTAATTTGTCTATCATTGATCCAACTAACCCTTCTAACCTTTTATCCATGTCATTTGACTTGGGTTCTGACCTAGACATTGCTGCTGCTTTAGCTGTGTACGTCGATTCGTAGTCAATGTCGCTGTTCTCATCATACGGGGCAAGACCCCGAGTTTGTGCATTTGTACCATAGATTGAGTTGTGAGTATGTTGGTACCATTTAATGTGATCTATTGCCGCCTCTACTGAAACGGGTCTCATGGTCGCTGCATGCTGACCAGCTTGTTTATCTGCACAGCCTTGGCAAATTTTCCATATTGCCTGGGTGTACATGTAATCGTCGGGCAATTCCCTATAGGCTTTACTGGCAATCATAAGGACTCTGTCCGCCCAGTCTTCTATCTTTTCATGTCGATCTTGCCTTGCGTTCTCAAATTGAACTTTTAATGTCTCAGGCAAATCTTGATAATTGAATCGTTTTTCTAATTTATGGATTAGTTCAAAATAATCCATGGATTCGTCTCTGTCTAGCAGATTAGTATAAAAATCGCCTGCTTTCCCCTGAAGGCACCAGCAAAGGTGATCCTTCTTTTCCGTGGAATTCCACGAAAGATTATCTGCATACCTCTCGAACTTAGTGTAAAATGTTCGCCAGCTGCCTGTTCCATCATACGACAAACCTTTCGGCATGTCTATCCGACTTGAATTCTTGCGAGGTGCAGCCAATTCATTTCGCCATGGTGTCTGTTGCGGTAAATGCATATTCAAATTGCTTGTGACTGGATATGGTGTTGAAACAGCCCTTATCGCTCTATAACGGTTTGGTGTTGTATGCATTGGTAAAACTGGATTTTGCAGTCTACCCAGTTTTTGTGCATTGCAATCTTTCATTGGCTCTCTAGATGTGGGGGGTGCCTTGCGCCTTGGTGCAGGCACTGGTCTCCTCCTTGCAGTATCAGAGTATTGGCTAGGGCGCTCTGACTGCAGTATAGTATCGTATTTCAGACGTGAGTTATCACGTACAACATTTTGAGTTAGTACTTCAACCGTAGGTTTGTGGAACCAGGCACCTTCGGTTTTGACATGTGCCTCCGCAGGATAATTCTCTTGTTTGCAGTACTGGTGGTCACCCAACTCACGAGTGTAATCAGATGGCTTGCGTAACTCTAACTGTTCTAAGTTTTCATCAATACACTCTTCAGGCTCCAATAAAAACTCGTCAGATAACTCATCGTCATTGTGTCCAATATTCTGAATATTTTCCGATGCGCCTACATTAACATCATCATCAATGTAATAGTTTGTAAAGTCAAAAGCGGACTCAGTCCGTGCATACTGACCTTCTGTTGGGTCAAATGGTGTGAAGTCTATCATGTCAAGTAATTTATCTGTGACACGGAGTCTCGGAATCTCCGTGAGATTTGTCAATGTAATATTGCCATACTTTTCTCTGAGTAACAATATTTGTTCTGCTAGCCTTTCGCCTACCCCAGGTAATAATCTCAAGTATTCAACAGGGCAGTTGCTTATCTGGATCTTATTCATTCTGAAAAACTCACAATTTCATATGCTAAATATCACGAAAACAATAATAGCAATTACAATCACAAAAATTGTGTGATAAGATCACAGCTGTTTCACAAATAGCTCATGTGGCAATATAACCTAAGTGCAATATTCGTGTGTTTTACACATTCACTTTATGTATATATTCTACAATGCACTCGATGTAAAATATCATAAAAACAACCTATCAGCCTTCCTAACTTTCAACGATTATGAAGTAACTGAACAAAATGTCACTACAAAATTGTACCATGTAAACACAAGGGTACCTCTGGTTTATTTTGAATAGACGAAGGCAAATATGTGACCGGTAAACAAAACACATAAAAACGGTAATTTTACTCGAAATTACCAAACACACTGTAAAAATCGATCACCAGATCCTATTGTTGTACAACGGCAACAATAATTCAAAACTTTTTACCAAATTTCAACTGAAATGACAAACCACGTGTCTGCCGTGACACTTCGAAGCCAAAAATGCAGTCTCGGTTCAAAAAGAACAACTGCTCGCAGCGCCAGTGTTGTGTTAGCCAAGTATTAATAACAATGACACCAAATGTCAACTCGAGAGTGACTCTAAACCATAAACACTCACCAACAACAGGTGAATCGCCGATATCCAACACAGATCGTCGTCACTCGTCTGCTTGCTTCACACCCGCCAAATCGATACCCTTTTCCACTCGTCTACACACAGTGTCACACACAACGGTATCCTTATTCCGGGATCCAGTCCACCTTGGTACATCCAATAACCAACGTATAGAATATACTAGCATAACGGTACTACGTGTGTATACACACCACAGTATCGATCCCTCGTCTTGTACTGACAATGTCACTGAGAGACTGTCAGGTGTTGCCCCATTTTAAGTAAAAATTTTAATAATAGGTGGCAACACGTATAGGCAGCTGTTTAACTACGTCAATTGTTAGACTTGATTACACTTTCCATTACCCCCCCCCCCCCCCCCACACACACACACACATATGACAGTCAGTTAAAACTTGAAACTGAAAATGTTAAACATCTTAAACAAAATCTTAAAAAGTGCTATTAGTTCTTTTGAATAATTCTGCATAGTTTACACATAGACATAATGTCCACGGTTAACATAATTATTGTCCTGACCTTAAAGATTAAACAGAAACAAAAATGTGCTGCCCAAACAGATGTATATATATTCCTATATAAGACAGGCATTAATAATCAAACTCTGGTTTAGATGGAAAGAGTTATAAAATTTCTTTGGACATGTTGAGAGGTGCATTTCAGAAACACAAATTCACAAGATTATGAAAATTAACATGATTTATGAGAAAAAAATATGTATTTTCTGTATAATGCATACAATGTACACACTTATCTTTATTTAAGGATTAACTACAAATAATATTTTCTCCATCGAGTAATAACAAAATTTCCATTTTGCCCATTGTATAAATCGTTTACCGGATTATATTAAATATATGACATCAAAGGGTGCATGTCTCTATGATAATTTTTGTCCACCCTCTTATAGAAAATATTTTCAAAAGTCAGTATTCTCGCAGAATTTATGTATACATAACTATAACTAGGTCAAGATTTGAGCCATGCACAAATCTCTTGTGCTTTAAATCAAAAGTGTATATGCAACAAAAAAACACCAAAATCATGAAATAAATTCTGTACTTGACAATATTGTATATTGATAAATGTGTAGATGGATCATGAAACTATAAATTCTACTCATATAGTATTTGCATAACCATTTATCAATTTTATTTATTATATTGTCAATAAGTACATGAATATGTTCATATATTTTATAGAGAATAAAATGTGCCAAATTGCTTTTCAGATGCTCTATCATCCCAAGATACATGTACCAATCAATATCAGCTGTAGCAGTATAGGGATGCTGGCCAGGGGCTCATATTGGTCAAGGGGTAATACAGCATGTAATGTGGATTTTGATATGTTTTATACACTTTATCAAAACAGTAGTGTATGGTAATACTGTGCAATGCATATGGATAGTAGCTATCCTTGAGTATGTATTTTTAGAAAGTTTTGTATGCAGTTTTCCAGTCTTTGAAACAAATGTAATTTATAATTTTGTGAATATACATGTACTACATTGTACAATCTAATTAAAATCTTCACTTTGCTCGCCCTTTTTGCCATTGTCGCCGTGAAAATAGCAAGAAGCGGGGATCCAAGTTAAAATATAATTTTAGTTAGATTGGAATATATACTTGTAACTTATGACACTTGTGATATTGTTATTTGTGTGGCTAGTATGCATATGGCAATGAGAATACAAATATTTAGTGTGAACAATATGTATTTATAAAAGTTGTTATATCAGTAACATACATGTACATAATAACAGTACCATACAATGATACATGAACAACAGCAAACATACACTAAATGATAGGAAAACTACTGGACTACTACTTGTACAAATTCGTCTTCAGTGATGAAATTTTATTCGAAGTGACAAGCAGTTATTAATATTGTAATATTCAATTTGATGAATTATTTTTATTAAGTCTGTTCTGTTTATTTTAAGGTTAAAAAATTTAGAAGAGAGGAAATAGTTCCAGGGAACCAGATTTTCTCCAATGTCAATATGAATTTTAAAAAATGTTTGCTGACAGTGATACTTGGAATTTGCTTATATAGAAAATCCTAGTTACTTTATTTTACTGAACATGTGTTGCGTGAAAATTAATCATAGACAATTGGATATCAAATTAACCTATTTCATAGTGGACTTTGCCAAAAGAAGATAAAATTAGTATTTCATGAGATGGAAAAAAGATGCATCCAACATATAAGTATTTAGACATGTTAGATGTAAACTGACTTAGTTTGAAATAATGTATGACAACTATAGTGCATTTAATTTTTTTTTAATTAAAAGAAATCTGAATATTTTATTTTTAGTCAAATTGCCTCTTCTTCATCGGTCTCCATTCATGCCATTGTCAGGAGACAAACTTTCATACAAGCTATATGCATAAACATGATAAATTTACAATGAAATTGAATACAAAAATAGGGTTTAAAGTTATTTTCAAATGGTAATTATTATCATATCAACACTAGTTATTCCATTCAACAGTGAAGAGAGCACGGTCTCAAAAAATGAAGAAAATGCAATAAATTTTAAACAAATTTCATTGGTTGCCCCGTTGGGTCACACTTGTACATTTTTTACTCTCAGTAGAGACTTATTTGAAAATGTTGATACTTAGACTCTTATTGAAATTTTTTAAAACATAGGTACTATAGGGGATTTGGTATATCTACTGAACATGTGTTGCGTGAAAATTAATCATAGACAATTGGATATCAAATTAACCTATTTCATAGTGGACTTTGCCAAAAGAAGATAAAATTAGTATTTCATGAGATGGAAAAAAGATGCATCCAACATATAAGTATTTAGACATGTTAGATGTAAACTGACTTAGTTTGAAATAATGTATGACAACTATAGTGCATTTAATTTTTTTTTAATTAAAAGAAATCTGAATATTTTATTTTTAGTCAAATTGCCTCTTCTTCATCGGTCTCCATTGTCAGGAGACAAACTTTCATACAAGCTATATGCATAAACATGATAAATTTACAATGAAATTGAATACAAAAATAGGGTTTAAAGTTATTTTTAAATGGTAATTATTATCATATCAACACCAGTTATTCCATTCAACAGTGAAGAGAGCACGGTCTCAAAAAATGAAGAAAATGCAATAAATTTTAAACAAATTTCATTGGTTGCCCCGTTGGGTCACACTTGTACATTTTTTACTCTCAGTAGAGACTTATTTGAAAATGTTGATACTTAGACTCTTATTGAAATTTTTTAAAACATAGGTACTATAGGGGATTTGGTATATCTATATATCCGGATGTCCATTGGTTTTCAATGGAGCAGACTTTTCACAAATCATCAGAAATAATATATCGAGTAAATAACTTTTTTTGCTCAAAACTGTCAACAATAATTGACCCAACGTAAAACAATATATTTAATTTTTAACATTAATTAGCAATACTAGTACATTGGTTTGATATATAGCTGCAGTATTTCTTGGTCGAAAAATAAAGCTAAACGGCGACTTCAAATATGGGTCAGATATCTTAAATAATAGCAAATGTTATATGGTGGAGTATTTTGAAATGCACGAAAAATATTATACTTCACAAATAAATAAAAGGTTTACATCGACAACAGGCATATCATAGTTAATAGAAAAAATGCATTGTCCCTAATGTGGGTTATCTATGGCAGTAAAATAAATATTGGGCACTTGACTCAATCTAGAAATATGTGCAGTTCAATGAGTCAGCTAAAGCTGGTGTTCATTTTAATTGGAACAGTTCATTCGTAATCTAGTCTGGAATACTGTAGTTTACCTTGTCTTAAGCTAGCAAAATAAAATTATAATTATGTTTTATAGTAAATAGGTGTGTAGTTATATTTTCCGTTTGCAGTTTTTGTCTCACCGTATGAAGTCACTGCAGGCTAGATATAAATGGGTTTCCGGCAGTGACGGCATTAACTCTTGACATTTAGCTTTATATCTGTGTAAGCTTAAGCCCTAAACCATCAAATTTGGTCCAATCAGTCAGTCACCTGTCACCTGACCTCGACCTCAATTTTTCGGTCCAGCGATTATGTTACATTTTTTCTGACAATATTTGGTATATAGGTTGCTGATGAATAGTACATGACTTTCTGTTTGGTATCACCTGACATTGACCTCAATTTCATGGTCCTGAAACTAGGTTAAAGTTTGTGGATTAGGTCAATTTCACTGTAACCATGCATTGTATATTTTATATGATGAACATTTATTGCTAAAGACAGGTTCCTATTGTGGAATGCTAACCATACTCCCTGCCCAATTAGATAATACAACACAAACACCAAAACCTTAAATGTTAAACATTATTTGAACAGCCATATTGACCATGGGACCCAGTTTACAAAAAACCCAATTAATTGCCGACTAATTTTTTTAAAAAGTTAATTTTACAGGATTCCCTTTAGTTAAAACATTAAGGTTTTAACGCAGAGATTATGAAGTTCCTGGGAAAATAAGGTTTGGATTTGGTGTTTGTAGTGATAAGAAAATAGTTATGCACACAGCATAAAAGAAGAAAGATTTTATCTTTGTGTTTGCTTGAATTGATAGATCTAATTTTCAGACATGTTTTTGGGGTGCCAGTATGTACTTGCTGTCTCTCTAAAATTCTCTTATTTTCTAGTTCATCTGGGATTCCTTTTTTAGCCAGATTTTATTAGCACTTGTAAGTGGACATTTATTTTTCAAAAATTAGCAAAGACAAAATAATAATACTGATATAACATAGACATAGCCATAGATAAAGGGGGGGGGGGGAGATTGTGAAGCAGTTGAATCCCCCCCCCATTTTCCCTGACCCTTTCCACATTACACCTACCGAAACCAGAAGAAAATAGCTGTTTGGTTTATAAAACACAAATGTTTGTTGTTGGTGTTGCCTTCGTTCGAAGCAAACGTGAAAATACATGTAAGTCAGCAACATTTGAATAACAACACTCAACGACAACATTGCGTTAACGGCCTTAACTGATGGGATTATACAGTATATGACTGTATACTTGAAAGTTCTGCTTTAAATTGCGCATATTTTTGACTTTTTTGTATATCCTCGAACCGTTACACGTTTGAAATTCTTTTAATTACAAGAAATAAAGATTTATTTTTAATTTAAAACTTTACGTCATATGGAGTCTGGTTGCCAGTTTTGATACCAGTTTTAAATCTTGTTCACTGGTGCACTTGTCTACCTGCAATACAAATGTAAACATGCATTTCTCGTTAATAAAAGTTTGTCAACGCAGTACCTAATCAAGGACGCACATCATCAATGTTGATTTAATTATTTTCTCCGTATTTGGCTTGTATAGAAATCGTCTGGGGGTTAAAAATTCGTTTATACCTTATTATATATTAATCGGCTGAATATCGGTTGAAAATGGCTTATTGTTTCCATAGACAAGAATCGAGATGTAATAAAAATTCAAGCGTCTGTTAAATTTTTTACCCCCAAAGCTTTTTGAGTACTACTAAGTTATAAGAGTCTAAAAATACAAAAAATAATGCAATAAAGTGTTAATTAGGTACTGCGATAACGTTTGATAAAAAGGTAGTGGACCGTTGTAGGTTTTTGGCTGTCACGTGATAAATTGCAAGTCATGTGATTTTACTTCCATTCGAAATGGAGAGAAAATATTAGTTTAATTGAACGCTTGCTATTTGGATAGAAGAACTACAATAATTTTAATTTGTAATTGGAAAAGCTTTAAGACGTCTAATTCAATGCTTTATTATTAAAATATTGCCTTAACTATGCTGCGTTGTTTAAAATGCCTGTACCAAGTCAGGACCATTGCTGCCGTTGCTATATATTCTGATGGTTGGTTCTCGAGTTTGCCTGTGTCTTGGATTTTCATTTATTGATTGTCTGTTTTGACAGTTTCGGTGGTATTCGGTATTTTGTTATTACATGCTCTCAATATCTTAATATAAAGTTCTAAAAAACATTCGAATTGGAAAAATAGATTCCTATTCTTAGATAATACGGATGAAGTTCAACTTGGTGGATTTAGTACTAACGATCGCAAGCATCCATAAAATAATGGCTGAAATAATTTAGAAAGAAATAATCGTGTCTCCAATATATGTTATACAAAGGAATTGGAGATGAATTCCCTTTTATTCTGAAGCAGATATTTGAATTCATTGTATTCTGTTAATTCTCCTGGTACCTTTATCTTACCTTCCAGCGATGTCTAGTGTTCCTCGCCTGGTACCCTTATCTTACCTTTAAACGATATTTAGTATACCTCGCCTGGTACACTTATCATACCTTCCAAAGATATTAAGTATTCTGTATTTTGGTGCACATAAAAAAGTGAATGGACCAGTTGATTGACTTTTTAATGATGCGTCCTCAGCAGCTTAGCAGCATATACCTATTTGTAAATTCTTTGGTTTGATCCAACGTTGTCAATTCCCTATTAAAAGCTGAGTTGTTGAAATGGTTCTACTATTTATTACCGGCTTACGTTTTAACAATGAGGTTTCGAGCCTTACTGTGGACAAAGTGCGCTCGACTCCAACCTTAATCATCAAGGATTTTCTTCATTTTTCCTGCCTGTTTTTTTCTCCTGATACTGCAGCTTTTTCCCACAATAAATCTGAACGATGTGATACGTACAGCAAACAACTCAATGAAAGTGGAGCTAACCACATTCAAGTTAATAAAACTACGTGTTCACGAAGTGTAGACTTAAGCTGTATAAGTTAAATGCTCGAACTTTTAGAGAAATTGTTAATAACTCAAATTTCTCTTGTTAAAATTTCATAAAAGAAATATGTACATTCGCTGATCGCACAAAACTTAGAAAATAAAGTTCCACGTAATTTCTATCTAGTTGACAACATTATGACGAAATGGTCGGTGTTTCTAAAAGTTTGGTTGTTTATTATACATGTATTCATGCGACAAGAATCTACAGTCTGTTTTATTACATTATGTGTATTACATGTCTGTTTGTCTTAATGTCTATAGTTAGAAAGTAAACGCCAAATAAGCAATGTATCAACCAAGTAATGATTAGAACAGTACTGCGTGCTTTTGTTTGTTTCGTTTGTACTGTGTTGGATTGTTATAGTGATAAAACGGACGTTAGGTTAAAATTTAAAACACATGTTGACATGACTGATGTTATTTACGGGTTATTATTGTTGTAGCAAGCTGGAGTATCTATCCACAGGAAGCCATATTTATATAGTGCCAGTAAGCTGCACCTGTCTAAGTAAGATATATTGCGACACTCGGTTAATTGGATTCGATTCAAAGTTTTTTATTGTTGGTTGCATTGCACTCGTCTTTAAAAGGAGCAAGTTCCAATCGTGTTTCAGATTTGACCTGATACGAAATAGACCCAGGATCTCCTTCATTCCATACAAGCACCATCTTATTACTGTTGTTAAGCTCTATAGCATGTTGCCGAGACTGTGAACGGCTATTTGTTGTATACGTTTTGCTTTAATTTTTTATAATACAGATATATAGAAAACAGACGGTTGTAACTACTGTAGCAAATTGTAAACATAGGAAAACCGTAATCTTTGTCAATTAAGGATGTAGTCAATTATACCCTGCCTCAGTGCGACTTGAACGTTCAACCTCAGTCCTGAAACTTCTGTGATCAATAGTTTATGACTAACTAGATTAACCACTCAGACACCGAGGCCACTTGACATTATCCGTATATTGGTTCACTGACAGTTGCAGTTTTAATGTTTGTTGACATTTATCAACAGTTTCAGTTTTATTGTTGCCAGAATTTAAGTTTCGTTTGATTGCTGGCTGAAAGATTTAGTTTCTGTTTTATTGTTCACTGACAGTTTCAGTTTTGTTGTTGCCCGGCAGTATTTAAATTTCCGTTGCTGGCTGAAAGTTTTAGTTTATGTTGTATTGTTCACTGACACTGTATGGTAATCAGTATTAGACCTGTTTACATGACCAGTTGTATGGTAATTAGTGTTAGACCTCTTTTATATGGTCAGTGTATGGTAATCAGTATAAGACCTCTTTCTATGGTCAGTGTATGGTACTCACTATTACACCTCTTTATATGGGCAGTGAATGGTAATCAGTATAAGACCTGTATGGTAATCAGTATTAGACCTGTGCGTGGTCACTTGCATGGTAATCAGTATTAGACCTTTTTGTATGGTCAGTTATATGGTAATCAGTATTAGACCTGTTTATGATCAATTGCATGGTAATCAGTATTAGACCTGTTTACATTTTCAGTTGTATGGTAATCAGAATAAGTCCTGTGTATGTGGTCAGTTGTACGGTAATCTGTATTAGACCTGTGTGTGGTCACTAACGTGGTAATCAGTAATAGACCTGTTTATATGGTCACTTGCATGGTAATCAGTATTAGACCTGTTTATATGGTCACTTGCATGGTAATCAGTATTAGACCTGTTTATATGGTCACTTGCATGGTAATCAGTATTAGACCTGTTTATATGGTCAGTTGTATGGTAATCAGTATTAGACCTTTGTATGTGATCAGTTGTATGGTAATCAGTATACGACCTGTTTATATGGTCAGTTGTATGGTAATCAGTATAAGACCTGTTTATGTAGTCAGTTGTATGGTAATCAGTATAAGACCTGTTTATGTAGTCAGTTGTATGGTAATCAGTATTAGACCTGTTTCTGTGGTAATCAGTATTTGACCTGTTTATATGGTCAGTTGTATGGCAATCAGTATTAGACCTGTTTATATGGTCAGTTGAATGGTAATCAGTATTAGACCTGTTTATGTAGTCAGTTGTATGGTAATCAGTATAAGACCTGTTTATGTAGTCAGTTGTATGGTAATCAGTATTAGACCTGTTTCTGTGGTAATCAGTATTTGACCTGTTTATATGGTCAGTTGTATGATAATCAGTATTAGACCTGTTTATGTAGTAAGATGTGTGGTAATCAGTATTAGACCTGTTTATGTGGTCAGTTATATGGTAATCAGTATTAGACCTGTTTATATGGTCAGTTGTATGGTAATCTGTATAAGACCTGTTTATGAGGTCAGTTGTATGGTAATCTGTATAAGACCTGTTTATGAGGTCAGTTGTATGGTAATCAGTATTAGACCTGTTTATGTGGTCAGTTGTATGGTAATCAGTATTAGACATGTTTATGTGGTCAGTTGTATGGTAATCAGTACAAGACCTGTTTATGTAGTAAGATGTGTGGTAATCAGTATTAGACCTGTTTATGTGGTCAGTTGTATGGTAATCAGTATTAGACATGTTTATGTGGTCAGTCGTATGGTAATCAATAATAGGTTCTTATATGTTTCTGGGAAAGACTGGGTTATCCTCCATGAAAGATAAATGTGTAATTATTTTTGTGAGTGGAGCTCAGCAGAATGAAAAAATAAAATCCCAAAAAATAATGAGTGGAACATCACTTGTTTTCCTAGAAACGCATGAAAATACCTATTTCTTCCATACACCAACAACTTTCACATTGTGATGTCCTATAGACTCTCCATTGTTTAATATCCAGCATCCAATCACCTGCAACAAGGACATTAAACAAGAACATTGTTATGCTACCATAATAGCATTCTTGTTTCAGGTGTTTTGATAAGATGATGAAGATGAGTCACCCCTCACAAACACATGTGAGATGCTTCACAAATATCATAGAAGCTTGTGACATGATATCATAGGGCACATAAAACATTTCACTCTAACACATATCCTCTCACCAAGTCAAAAGTCACCTAAAAGATATAATTTACATCACACCTATCTCAAGGACACATGTCATCTCTCACAAACACTCAACTCTGGCATTTTCGAAATGTCATCTCATAGACACATGTCACATGGAGTAATATCATCTCACATGATATCACACTGACACATCTCATATGACATCACACCGATACATCTCACATGACATCACACAGACACATCTCATATGACATCACACCGATACATCTCACATGACATCACACCGACACATCTCGCATGACATCACACCAGCACATCTCACATGACATCACACCGACACATCTCACATGACATAACACAGACACATCTCACATGACATCACAAAGACACATCTCACATGACATCACAGACACATCTCACATGACATCACACCGACACATCTCACACGACATCCCACCAACACTTCTCATATGACATCACACCGACACATCTCACATGACATCACACCAACACATCTCACCACACTGACACATCTCACATGACAACACACCGACACATCTCACATGACATCACACCAACACATCTCACATGACATCACACCAACACATCCCACATGACAACACACAGACACATCTCACATGATATCACACTGACACATCTCACATGACATCACACCGACACATCTCACATGACATCACACCAACACATCTCACATGACATAACACCGACACATCTCACATGACATCACACAGACACATCTCACATGACATCACACCGACGCATCTCACATGACACACTGACACATCTCACATGACATCACACCAACACATTTCACATGACATCACACCAACACATCTCACATGTGCGTGGTCACTTGCATGGTAATCAGTATTAGACCTTTTTGTATGGTCAGTTATATGGTAATCAGTATTTGACCTATTTGTGGTCAATTGCATGGTAATCAGTATTAGACCTGTTTACATTGTCAGTTGTATGGTAATCAGAATAAGTCCTGTGTATGTGGTCAGTTGTACGGTAATCTGTATTAGACCTGTGTGTGGTCACTAACGTGGTAATCAGTAATAGACCTGTTTATATGGTCACTTGCATGGTAATCAGTATTAGACCTGTTTATATGGTCACTTGCATGGTAATCAGTATTAGACCTGTTTATATGGTCACTTGCATGGTAATCAGTATTAGACCTGTTTATATGGTCAGTTGTATGGTAATCAGTATTAGACCTTTGTATGTGATCAGTTGTATGGTAATCAGTATACGACCTGTTTATATGGTCAGTTGTATGGTAATCAGTATACGACCTGTTTATGTAGTCAGTTGTATGGTAATCAGTATAAGACCTGTTTATGTAGTCAGTTGTATGGTAATCAGTATTAGACCTGTTTCTGTGGTAATCAGTATTAGACCTGTTTATATGGTCAGTTGTATGATAATCAGTATTAGACCTGTTTATGTAGTAAGATGTGTGGTAATCAGTATTAGACCTGTTTATGTGGTCAGTTATATGGTAATCAGTATTAGACCTGCTTATATGGTCAGTTGTATGATAATCTGTATAAGACCTGTTTATGAGGTCAGTTGTATGGTAATCTGTATAAGACCTGTTTATGAGGTCAGTTGTATGGTAATCAGTATTAGACCTGTTTATGTGGTCAGTTGTATGGTAATCAGTATTAGACATGTTTATGTGGTCAGTTGTATGGTAATCAGTACAAGACCTGTTTATGTAGTAAGATGTGTGGTAATCAGTATTAGACCTGTTTATGTGGTCAGTTGTATGGTAATCAGTATTAGACATGTTTATGTGGTCAGTCGTATGGTAATCAATAATAGGTTCTTATATGTTTCTGGGAAAGACTGGGTTATCCTCCATGAAAGATAAATGTGTAATTATTTTTGTGAGTGGAGCTCAGCAGAATGAAAAAATAAAATCCCAAAAATAATGAGTGGAACATCACTTGTTTTCCTCGAAACGCATGAAAAAACCTATTTCTTCCATACACCAACAACTTTCACATTGTGATGTCCTATAGACTCTCCATTGTTTAATATCCAGCATCCAATCACCTGCAAGAAGGACATTAAACAAGAACATTATTATGCTACCATAATAGCATTCTTGTTTCAGGTGTTTTGATAAGATGATGAAGATGAGTCACCCCTCACAAACACATGTGAGATGCTTCACAAATATCATAGAAGCTTGTGACATGATATCATAGGGCACATAAAACATTTCACTCTAACACATATCCTCTCACCAAGTCAAAAGTCACCTAAAAGATATAATTTGCATCACACCTATCTCAAGGACACATGTCATCTCTCACAAACACTCAACTCTGGCATTTTCGAAATGTCATCTCATAGACACATGTCACATGGAGTAATATCATCTCACATGATATCACACTGACACATCTCATATGACATCACACCGATACATCTCACATGACATCACACAGACACATCTCATATGACATCACACCGACACATCTCACATGACATCACACCGACACATCTCGCATGACATCACACCAGCACATCTCACATGACATCACACCGACACATCTCACATGACATAACACAGACACATCTCACATGACATCACAAAGACACATCTCACATGACATCACAGACACATCTCACATGACATCACACCGACACATCTCACACGACATCACACCAACACTTCTCATATGACATCACACCGACACATCTCACATGACATCACACCAACACATCTCACCACACTGACACATCTCACATGACAACACACCGACACATCTCACATGACATCACACCAACACATCTCACATGACATCACACCAACACATCTCACATGACAACACACAGACACATCTCAAATGATATCACACTGACACATATCACATGACATCACACCGACACATCTCACATGACATCACACCAACACATCTCACATGACATAACACCGACACATCTCACATGACATCACACAGACACATCTCACAAGACATCACACCGACACATCTCACATGTCACACTGACACATCTCACATGACATCACACCAACACATTTCACATGACATCACACCAACACATCTCACATGTGCGTGGTCACTTGCATGGTAATCAGTATTAGACCTTTTTGTATGGTCAGTTATATGGTAATCAGTATTTGACCTATTTGTGGTCAATTGCATGGTAATCAGTATTAGACCTGTTTACATTGTCAGTTGTATGGTAATCAGAATTAGTCCTGTGTATGTGGTCAGTTGTACGGTAATCTGTATTAGACCTGTGTGTGGTCACTAACGTGGTAATCAGTAATAGACCTGTTTATATGGTCACTTGCATGGTAATCAGTATTAGACCTGTTTATATGGTCACTTGCATGGTAATCAGTATTAGACCTGTTTATATGGTCAGTTGTATGGTAATCAGTATTAGACCTTTGTATGTGATCAGTTGTTTGGTAATCAGTATACGACCTGTTTATATGGTCAGTTGTATGGTAATCAGTATCAGACCTGTTTATGTAGTCAGTTGTATGGTAATCAGTATAAGACCTGTTTATGAGGTCAGTTGTATGGGTAATCAGTATTAGACCTGTTTCTGTGGTAATCAGTATTAGACCTGTTTATATGGTCAGTTGTATGATAATCAGTATTAGACCTGTTTATGTAGTCAGTTGTATGGTAATCAGTATAAGACCTGTTGATGAGGTCAGTTGTATGATTCTCAGTATTAGACCTGTTTATGTAGTCAGTTGTATGGTAATCAGCATTAGACCTGTTTATATGGTCAGTTGTATGGTAATCAGTATTAGACCTGTTTATATGGTCAGTTGTATGGTAATCGGTATAAGACCTGTTTATGAGGTCAGTTGTATGGGAATCAGTATTAGACCTGTTTATGTAGTCAGTTGTATGATAATCAGTATTAGACCTATTTATGTAGTCAGTTGTATGGTAATCAGTATTAGACCTGTTTATATGGTCAGTTGTATGATAATCAGTATTAGACCTGTTTATATGGTCAGTTGTATGGTAATCCGTATTAGACCTGTTTATATGGTCAGTTGTATGGTAATCGGTATAAGACCTGTTTATGAGGTCAGTTGTATGGTAATCAGTATTAGACCTGTTTATATGGTCAGTTGTATGGTAATCAGTATTAGACCTGTTTATATGGTCAGTTGTATGGTAATCGGTATAAGACCTGTTTATGTGATCAGTTGTATGGTAATCAGTATTAGACCTGTTTATATGGTCAGTTGTATGGTAATCAGTATTAGACCTGTTTATATGGTCAGTTGTATGGTAATCGGTATAAGACCTGTTTATGAGGTCATTTGTATGGTAATCAGTATTAGGCCTGTGTATGTGGTCAGTTGTATGGTAATCAGTATTAGACCTGTTTATATGGTCAGTTGTATGGTAATCGGTATAAGACCTGTTTATTAGGTCAGTTGTATGGTAATCAGTATTAGACCTGTTTATGTGGTCAGTTGTATGGTAATCAGTATTAGGCATGTTTATGTGGTCAGTTGTATGGTAATCAGTACAAGACCTGTTTGTGTAGTAAGATGTGTGGTAATCAGTATTAGACCTGTTTATGTGGTCAGTTATATGGTAATCAGTATTAGACCTGTTTATATGGTCAGTTGTATGGTAATCTGTATAAGACCTGTTTATGAGGTCAGTTGTATGGTAATCAGTATTAGACCTGTTTATGTGGTCAGTTGTATGGTAATCAGTATTAGACATGTTTATGTGGTCAGTTGTATGGTAATCAGTACAAGACCTGTTTATGTAGTAAGATGTGTGGTAATCAGTATTAGACCTGTTTATGTGGTCAGTTGTATGGTAATCAGTATTAGACATGTTTATGTGGTCAGTCGTATGGTAATCAATAATAGGTTCTTATATGTTTCTGGGAAAGACTGGGTTATCCTCGATGAAAGATAAATGTGTAATTATTTTTGTGAGTGGAGCTCAGCAGAATGAAAAAATAAAATCCCAAAAATTAATGAGTGGAACATCACTTGTTTTCCTAGAAACGCATGAAAATACCTATTTCTACCATAAACCAACAACTTTCACATTGCGATGTCCTATAGACTCTCCATTGTTTAATATCCAGCATCCAATCACCTGCAACAAGGACATTAAACAATAACATTGTTATGCTACCATAATAGCATTCTTGTTTCAGGTGTTTTGATAAGATGATGAATATGAGTCACCCCTCACAAACACATGTGAGATGCTTCACAAATATCATAGAAGCTTGACATAACACCGACACATCTCACATGACATCACACAGACATATCTCACATGACATCACACCGACACATCTCACATGACACACTGACACATCTCACATGACATCACACCAACACATTTCACATGACATCACACCAACACATCTCACATGTGCGTGGTCACTTGCATGGTAATCAGTATTAGACCTTTTCGTATGGTCAGTTATATGGTAATCAGTATTTGACTTATTTGTGGTCAATTGCATGGTAATCAGTATTAGACCTGTTTACATTGTCAGTTGTATGGTAATCAGAATTAGTCCTGTGTATGTGGTCAGTTGTACGGTAATCTGTATTAGACCTGTGTGTGGTCACTAACGTGGTAATCAGTAATAGACCTGTTTATATGGCCACTTACATGGTAATCAGTATTAGACCTGTTTATATGGTCACTTGCATGGTAATCAGTATTAGACCTGTTTATATGGTCAGTTGTATGGTAATCAGTATTAGACCTTTGTATGTGATCAGTTGTATGGTAATCAGTATACGACATGTTTATATGGTCAGTTGTATGGTAATCAGTATAAGACCTGTTTATGTAGTCAGTTGTATGGTAATCAGTATAAGACCTGTTTATGTAGTCAGTTGTATGGTAATCAGTATTAGACCTGTTTCTGTGGTAATCAGTATTAGACCTGTTTATATGGTCAGTTGTATGATAATCAGTATTAGACCTGTTTATGTAGTCAGTTGTATGGTAATCAGTATTAGACCTGTTTCTGTGGTAATCAGTATTAGACCTGTTTATATGGTCAGTTGTATGATAATCAGTATTAGACCTGTTTATGTAGTCAGTTGTATGGTAATCAGTATTAGACCTGTTTATATGGTCAGTTGTATGGTAATCAGTATAAGACCTGTTTATGAGGTCAGTTGTATGATAATCAGTATTAGACCTGTTTATGTAGTCAGTTGTATAGTAATCAGTATTAGACCTGTTTATGTGGTCAGTTGTATGGTAATCAGTATACGACATGTTTATATGGTCAGTTGTATGGTAATCAGTATTAGACCTGTTTATGTAGTCAGTTGTATGGTAATCAGTATAAGACCTGTTTATATGGTCAGTTGTATGATAATCAGTATTAGACCTGTTTATGTAGTCAGTTGTATGATAATCAGTATTAGACCTGTTTATGTGGTCAGTTGTATGGTAATCAGTATACGACATGTTTATATGGTCAGTTGTATGGTAATCAGTATTAGACCTGTTTATATGGTCAGTTGTATGGTAATCAGTATAAGACCTGTTTATGTGATCAGTTGTATGGTAATCAGTATAAGACCTGTTTATGTAGTCAGTTGTATGGTAATCAGTATGAGACCTGTTTATATGGTCAGTTGTATGGTAATCAGTATTAGACATGTTTATGTGGTCAGTTGTATGATAATCAGTATTAGACCTGTTTATGAGGTCAGTTGTATGGTAATCAGTATTAGACCTGTTTATGTAGTCAGTTGTATGGTAATCAGTATTAGACCTGTTTATGTAGTCAGTTGTATGGTAATCAGTATTAGACATGTTTATGTGGTCAGTTGTATGGTAATCAGTATGAGACCTGTTTATATGGTCAGTTGTATGGTAATCAGTATAAGACCTGTTTATGTAGTCAGTTGTATGGTAATCAGTATTAGACCTGTTTGTGTGGTAATCAGAATTAGTCTGTGTATGTTGTCAGTTGTATGGTAATCAGTATTATACCTGTTTATGTGGTCAGTTGTATGGTAATCAGTATTAGACCTGTTTATATGGTCAGTTGTATGGTAATCAGTATTAGACCTGTTTATGAGGTCAGTTGTATGATAATCAGTATTAGACCTGTTTATGAGGTCAGTTGTATGGTAATCAGTATTAGACCTGTTTATGTAGTCAGTTGTATGGTAATCAATATTAGACCTGCTTATGTGGTCAGTTGTATGGTAATCAGTATTAGACCTGTTTATATGGTCAGTTGTATGATAATCAGTATTAGACCTGTTTATGTAGTCAGTTGTATGGTAATCAGTATTAGACCTGTTTATATGGTCAGTTGTATGATAATCAGTATTAGACCTGTTTATGTAGTCAGTTGTATGGTAATCAGTATAAGACCTGTTTATATGGTCAGTTGTATTGTAATCAGTATTAGACCTGTTTATATGGTCAGTTGTATGGTAATCAGTATAAGACCTGTTTATATGGTCAGTTGTATTGTAATCAGTATTAGACCTGTTTCTGTAGTCAGTTGTATGGTAATCAGTATTAGACATGTTTATGTAGTCAGTTGTATGGTAATCAGTATTAGACATGTTTATGTGGTCAGTTGTATGGTAATCAGTATAAGACATGTTTATATGGTCAGTTGTATGATAATCAGTATTAGACCTGTTTATGTAGTCAGTTGTATGGTAATCAGTATTAGACCTGTTTCTGTGGTAATCAGTATTAGACCTGTTTCTGTGGTAATCAGTATTAGACATGTTTGTGTGGTCAGTTGTATTGTAATCAGTATTAGACCTGTTTATGTAGTCAGTTATATGGTAATCAGTATAAGACCTGTTTATGAGGTCAGTTGTATAGTAATAAGTATTAGACCTGTTTATGTAGTCAGTTGTATGATAATCAGTATTAGACCTGTTTATGAGGTCAGTTGTATGGTAATCAGTATTAGACCTGTTTATATGGTCAGTTGTATGGTAATCAGTATTAGACCTGTTTATGTAGTCAGTTGTATGGTAATCAGTATTAGACCTGTTTATATGGTCAGTTGTATGGTAATCAGTATTAGACCTGTTTATGTAGTCAGTTGTATGGTAATCAGTATAAGACCTGTTTGTGTGGTAATCAGAATTAGTCTGTGTATGTTGTCAGTTGTATGGTAATCAGTATTAGTCCTGTTTATGTAGTCAGTTGTATGGTAATCAGTATTAGGCATGTTTATGTAGTCAGTTGTATGGTAATCAGTATTAGTCCTGTTTATGTAGTCAGTTGTATGGTAATCAGAATTAGTCTGTGTATGTTGTCAGTTGTATGGTAATCAGTATTAGTCCTGTTTATGTAGTCAGTTGTATGGTAATCAGTATTAGTCCTGTTTATGTAGTCAGTTGTATGGTAATCAGTATTAGACCTGTGTATGTAGTCAGTTGTATGGTAATCAGTATAAGACCTGTTTGTGTGGTAATCAGAATTAGTCTGTGTATGTTGTCAGTTGTATAGTAATCACTATTAGACGTGTGTATGTGGTCAGTTGTATGGTAATCAGTATTAGACCTGTTTATGTAGTCAGTTGTATGGTAATCAGTATTAGACCTGTTTATGTAGTCAGTTGTATGGTAATCAGTATTAGTCCTGTTTATGTAGTCAGTTGTATGGTAATCAGAATTAGTCTGTGTATGTTGTCAGTTGTATGGTAATCAGTATTAGTCCTGTTTATGTAGTCAGTTGTATGGTAATCAGTATTAGTCCTGTTTATGTAGTCAGTTGTATGGTAATCAGAATTAGACCTGTTTATGTAGTCAGTTGTATGGTAATCAGTATTAGTCCTGTTTATGTAGTCAGTTGTATGGTAATCAGAATTAGTCTGTGTATGTTGTCAGTTGTATGGTAATCAGTATTAGACCTGTTTATGTAGTCAGTTGTATGGTAATCAGTATTAGACCTGTTTATGTAGTCAGTTGTATGGTAATCAGTATTAGTCCTGTTTATGTAGTCAGTTGTATGGTAATCAGAATTAGTCTGTGTATGTTGTCAGTTGTATGGTAATCAGTATTAGTCCTGTTTATGTAGTCAGTTGTATGGTAATCAGTATTAGTCCTGTTTATGTAGTCAGTTGTATGGTAATCAGTATTAGACCTGTGTATGTAGTCAGTTGTATGGTAATCAGTATAAGACCTGTTTGTGTGGTAATCAGAATTAGTCTGTGTATGTTGTCAGTTGTATGGTAATCAGTATTAGACGTGTGTATGTGGTCAGTTGTATGGTAATCAGTATTAGACCTGTGTATGTGGTCAGTTGTATGATAATCAGTATTAGACCTGTTTATGTAGTCAGTTGTATGGTAATCAGTATTAGACCTGTTTATGAGGTCAGTTGTATGGTAATCAGTATTAGACCTGTTTATGAGGTCAGTTGTATGGTAATCAGTATTAGACCTGTGTATGTGGTCAGTTGTATGATAATCAGTATTAGACCTGTTTATGTAGTCAGTTGTATGGTAATCAGTATTAGACCTGTTTATGTGGTCAGTTGTATGGTAATCAGTATAAGACCTGTTTATGTGGTCAGTTGTATGGTAATCAGTATTAGACCTGTTTATGTAGTCAGTTGTATGGTAATCAGTATTTGACCTGTTTCTGTGGTCAGTTGTATGGTAATCAGTATGAGACCTGTTTATATGGTCAGTTGTATGGTAATCAGTATAAGACCTGTTTATGACGTCAGTTGTATGATAATCAGTATTAGACCTGTTTATGTAGTCAGTTGTATGGTAATCAGTATTAGACCTGTTTATGTGGTCAGTTGTATGGTAATCAGTATGAGACCTGTTTATATGGTCAGTTGTATGGTAATCAGTATAAGACCTGTTTATGAGGTCAGTTGTATGGTAGTCAGTATTAGACCTGTTTATGTGGTCAGTTGTATGGTAATCAGTATTAGACCTGTTTATGTAGTCAGTTGTATGGTAATCAGTATTTGACCTGTTTCTGTGGTCAGTTGTATGGTAATCAGTATGAGACCTGTTTATATGGTCAGTTGTATGGTAATCAGTATGAGACCTGTTTATATGGTCAGTTGTATGGTAATCAGTATTAGACCTGTTTATGTGGTCAGTTGTATGGTAATCAGTATGAGACCTGTTTATATGGTCAGTTGTATGGTAATCAGTATAAGACCTGTTTATGAGGTCAGTTGTATGATAATCAGTATTAGACCTGTTTATGTAGTCAGTTGTATGGTAATCAGTATTAGACCTGTTTATGAGGTCAGTTGTATGGTAATCAGTATTAGACCTGTTTATATGGTCAGTTGTATGATAATCAGTATTAGACCTGTTTATGAGGTCAGTTGTATGGTAATCAGTATTAGACCTGTTTATATGGTCAGTTGTATGATAATCAGTATTAGACCTGTTTATGAGGTCAGTTGTATGGTAATCAGTATTAGACCTGTTTATATGGTCAGTTGTATGATAATCAGTATAAGACCTGTTTATGTGGTCAGTTGTATGGTAATCAGTAATAGACCTGTTTATGTAGTCAGTTGTATGGTAATCAGTATTAGACCTGTTTATATGGTCAGTTGTATGGGAATCGGTATAAGACCTGCTTATGAGGTCAGTTGTATGGTAATCAGTATTAGACCTGTTTATGAGGTCAGTTGTATGGTAATCAGTATTAGACCTGTTTATGTAGTCAGTTGTATGGTAATCAGTATTAGACCTGTTTATGTGGTCAGTTGTATGGTAATCAGTATTAGACCTGTTTATATGGTCAGTTGTATGGTAATCGGTATAAGACCTGTTTATGAGGTCAGTTGTATGGTAATCAGTATTAGGCCTGTGTATGTGGTCAGTTGTATGGTAATCAGTATTAGACCTGTTTATATGGTCAGTTGTATGGTAATCGGTATAAGACCTGTTTATGAGGTCAGTTGTATGGTAATCAGTATTAGGCCTGTGTATGTGGTCAGTTGTATGGTAATCGGTATAAGACCTGTTTATGAGGTCAGTTGTATGGTAATCTGTATTAGACCTGTTTATGTGGTCAGTTGTATGGTAATCAGTATTAGACATGTTTATGTGGTCAGTCGTATGGTAATCAATAATAGGTTCTTATATGTTTCTGGGAAAGACTGGGTTATCCTCCATGAAAGATAAATGTGTAATTATTTTTGTGAGTGGAGCTCAGCAGAATGAAAAAATAAAATCCCAAAAAATAATGAGTGGAACATCACTTGTTTTCCTAGAAACGCATGAAAATACCTATTTCTTCCATAAACCAACAACTTTCACATTGTGATGTCCTATAGACTCTCCATTGTTTAATATCCAGCATCCAATCACCTGCAACAAGGACATTAAACAAGAACATTGTTATGCTACCATAATAGCATTCTTGTTTCAGGTGTTTTGATAAGATGATGAAGATGAGTCACCCCTCACAAACACATGTGAGATGCTTCACAAATATCATAGAGGCTTGTGACATGATATCATAGGGCACATAAAACATTTCACTCTAACACATATCCTCTCACCAAGTCAAAAGTCACCTAAAAGATATAATTTACATCACACCTATCTCAACGACACATGTCATCTCTCACAAACACTCAACTCTGGCATTTTCGAAATGTCATCTCATAGACACATGTCACATGGAGTAATATCATCTCACATGATATCACACTGACACATCTCATATGACATCACACCGATACATCTCACATGACATCACACAGACACATCTCATATGACATCACACCGACACATCTCACATGACATCACACCGACACATCTCGCATGACATCACACCAGCACATCTCACATGACATCACACCGACACATCTCACATGACATAACACAGACACATCTCACATGACATCACAAAGACACATCTCACATGACATCACAGACACATCTCACATGACATCACACCGACACATCTCACACAACATCACACCAACACATCTCATATGACATCACACCGACACATCTCACATGACATCACACCAACACATCTCACCACACTGACACATCTCACATGACATCACACCGACACATCTCACACGACATAAAACAGACACATCTCACATGACATCACACCAACACATCTCACATGACAACACACAGACACATCTCACATGATATCACACTGACACATCTCACATGAAATCACACTGACACATCTCACATGACATCACACCAACACATCTCACATGACATAACCGACACATCTCACATGACATCACACCGACACATCTCACATGACACACTGACACATCTCACATGACATCACACCAACACATTTCACATGACATCACACCAACACATCTCACATGACATCACACTAACACATCTCACATGACATCACAGTGACACATCTCACATGACATCACACAGACACATCTCACATGACATCACACCAACACATCTCACATGACATCACACTAACACATCTCACATGACATCACACCAACACATCTCACATGACATCCCACTAACACATCCCACATGACATCACACCAACACATCTCAAATGACATCACAGTGACACATCTCACATGACATCACACAGACACATCTCACATGACATCACACCGACACATCTCACATGACATAACACCATCACATCTCACATGACATCACACCAACACATCTCACATGACATCACACCAACACATCTCACATGACATCACACTAACACATCTCACATGACATCACACCAACACATCTCACATGACATAACACCAACACATCTCACATGACATAACACCAACACATCTCACATGAGATCACACAGACACATCTCACATGACATCACACCGACACATCTCACATGACACACTGACACATCTCACATGACGTCACACCAACACATTTCACATGACATCACACCAACACATCTCACATGACATCACACTAACACATCTCACATGACATCACACCAACACATCTCACATGACATCACAGTGACACATCTCACATGACATCACACAGACACATCTCACATGACATCACACCGACACATCTCACATGACATAACACCATCACATCTCACATGACATCACACCAACACATTTCACATGACATCACACCAACACATCTCACATGACATCACACCGACACATCTCACATGACTTCACACTGACACATCTCACATGACATCACATGACATCACACAGACACATCTCACATGACATCACACTGACACATCTCACATGACATCACACCAACACATTTCACATGACATCACACCAACAAATCTCACATGACATCACACTAACACATCTCACATGACATCACACCAACACATCTCACATGACATCAGTGACACATCTCACATGACATCACACAGACACATCTCACATGACATCACAACGACACATCTCACATGACATAACACCATCACATTTCACATGACATCACACCAACACATATCACATGACATCACACCAACACATCTCACATGACTTCACACTGACACATCTCACATGACATCACACCGACACATCTCACAATGAGATATATCATCCCACAGGGACAGGTGTCACCTTACACAGTCTAATCTTTGGAAGAACATAATAGAAAATCCACTTTTGTAAATAAGTAACCAATTATTTTAATCATTTCATGTACACATTTTATTTAAAGTAAATCATTTAACAGAGTAATCATATTGATTACAAAAGAATACAAAATAATTTACAAATTTGTATTACATGGTATCACTAATACACATAGACAGTAAAATACATGAAGTTATTGTAAAATAACCAAGACAGTGAATATAATACATGTACTGTTGACCTTGTCATTTAAATAAAAAAAATATGTAAATTGTTTACATGATGTTATTATTAGACAGAATATTATCTTTCTCTAATTCTTTACATATTCACAATATTCAATACATTCAAGTCCTACAATTATCAATCATTACTGGACCTGTTCATGTAAAACCTAGTTAACTGAGTAATTATATTGATTTCAAAAGAATACACAGAAATTGACATGACCTTTAAATAGTAACTATTTATATAAGATGTCTAATTATAGATATTTAGGTCAACAGGTCAATTCAATCATTCTAAACATGTCATGTCATATTTCATACTATATTGGACATTTATTTAAGAGTTCATTAGACAGAATATTATCTTTAATTCTTTACATATTCACAATATTTGATTTTTTAGTTCACATTAAATGTAGTAATTTAATACATTGATACACATTGTTTACATCCAGTGATCAATAACAACAGATAAGTCAGACATATGTAAACTACATGATCACTTCCTGGTGTCAATCAGAATATATTGTAATGTGGATTATTTATACTTTCTTATAAACATAAACATTGTCATGACAACCAATAACAACAGATAAGTCAGACATATGTAAACTACATGATCACTTCCTGTTGTCAATCAGAATATATTGTAATGTGGATTATTTATACTTTCTTATAAACATAAACATTGTCATGACAACCAATAACAACAGATAAGTCAGAGATATGTAAACTACATGATCACTTCCTGGTGTCAATCAGAATATATTGTAATGTGGATTATTTATACTTTCTTATAAACATAAACATTGTCATGACAACCAATAACAACAGATAAGTCAGAGATATGTAAACTACATGATCACTTCCTGGTGTCAATCAGAATATATTGTAATGTGGATTATTTATACTTTCTTATAAACATAAACATTGTCATGACAACCAATAACAACTGATTTAGACAGTGAACTATAACATATGTATGGCAACCGATCAGATGGTATCTGTGATGGTATCTGTGTAATAATAACCCGACTCTGTTTACCATCAGGACTAATCCTGAGTACATTGTTAGACTCTACACATATAACAAGTACATGTCCTTCATCATCTGTTGTAATTCCACATGGTTGACTCATGTTAGGATCAGTAAATGTAAACAAAGTGTTCCCCACTGTATCAATACAGTACAACTTATCCCAGTCAGTATAGTAGATACGTCCTGCCTCACCACCACAGATATACTGAGGTATTACACCCACTGGTATTGTACGTGTTACCTCCCCTGACATGTTCATTACCTTTATTGTTCTATCAACACAGCCTACAAACAGCTGGTTATCTCTGTACATGATACCTCTACACCCCTCCTTTACAACAGTACGTTGTATAACTTGTCTCTGTCTGACATCTACTATCACTACAGTAATATCTAATAATGTAACAGCTACAGTGTTGTTGTCTACTACAGCTATACGCCATGGTTCACCAGGTAATGGAATGGTATGTTGTTGTTGTCCTGTTATATCACATGTTACTAATTGTCTACCCCAATGATCAGCTATAACTAACACATCATCATGTAACACCTTTATATCCCAGATCACCTTTACATTGACCTTGAAGTTATAATCCAGTGAATACATGTCCTGTGCATGTTGTACAATGTGATATTTAGTATATGTTGATTTCCTGTGTTGATTGTTACAGTCCTGACACATAGATCTCTGACAGCCATGACACCAGTATACTGATGGTTCCTTGTCACAGACATGACACCTGTAAAGGATTTATATAAATGCAATATCATAATTCTGACATAAAAAACAATTGACTTTTAAATTATATAAAGTTAACAAAACACCATGTGGTGTGTCTCTACATTTAAATAGGTCAAAGGATGACCTCATATCAGCATTAATTTATATAAAAGTGACATCCTGATGATTCAAGCTATTATTGTGTACAATTATATAAAGTAAACATAATAAAATAACAGTCACAATATGTATGTATATAAATAGGTCACGTGATGACAACTTGAATGCTTAAACCTGTGTGTTAGTTACAATGTCTGTAATTAAATAGGTCACACGATGACAACTTAAATTGTTTAGCTTGTGTAGTAGTAATAATGAAAGTGTACAAAGCAATATCCATTTAATGTAACATATTTATGTGTTGATAGTTATAGTCCTGACACAGAGATGACTTCATGATTAATATCAGTAATTTACACTATACTAACTGAATAATTAAAACTTAAAAAGACAATTGTCAAGAGGGTAGGTGTCATAAAGGGGCAATTGTTAAGGGGGTTGGTGTCATAAAGGGGTAATTGTCAAGAGGGTAGGTGTCATAAAGGGGCAATTGTTAAGGGGGTTGGTGTCATAAAGGGGTAATTGTCAAGAGGGTAGTTGTCATAAAGGGGCAATTGTCAAGAGGGTAGGTGTCATAAAGGGGCAATTGTCAAGGGGGTAGTTGTCATAAAGGGGCAATTGTCAAGGGGGTAGTTGTCATAAAGGGGCAATTGTCAAGGGGGTAGTTGTCATAAAGGGGCAATTGTCAAGAGGGTAGGTGTCATAAAGGGGCAATTGTCAAGGGGGTAGTTGTCATAAAGGGGCAATTGTCAAGGGGGTTGGTGTCATAAAGGGGCAATTGTCAAGGGGTTGTTGTCATAAAGGGGCAATTGTCAAGGGGGTAGTTGTCATAAAGGGGCAATTGTCAAGGGAGTTGGTGTCATAAAGGGGCAATTGTCAAGGTAGTAGTTGTCATAAAGGGGCAATTGTCAAGGGGGTAGGTGTCATAAAGGGGCAATTGTCAAGGGGGTAGTTGTCATAAAGGGGCAATTGTCAAGGGGGTTGGTGTCATAAAGGGGCAATTGTCAAGGGGGTAGTTGTCATAAAGGGGCAATTGTCAAGGTAGTAGTTGTCATAAAGGGGCAATTGTCAAGGTAGTAGTTGTCATAAAGGGGCAATTGTCAAGGGGGTAGGTGTCATAAAGGGGCAATTGTCAAGGGGGTAGGTGTCATAAAGGGGCAATTGTCAAGGGGGTAGGTGTCATAAAGGGGCAATTGTCAAGGAGGTAGTTGTCATAAAGGGGCAATTGTCAAGGGGTTGTTGTCATAAAGGGGCAATTGTCAAGGGGGTAGTTGTCATAAAGGGGCAATTGTCAAGGGAGTTGGTGTCATAAAGGGGCAATTGTCAAGGTAGTAGTTGTCATAAAGGGGCAATTGTCAAGGGGGTAGGTGTCATAAAGGGGCAATTGTCAAGGGGGTAGTTGTCATAAAGGGGCAATTGTCAAGGGGGTTGGTGTCATAAAGGGGCAATTGTCAAGGGGGTAGTTGTCATAAAGGGGCAATTGTCAAGGTAGTAGTTGTCATAAAGGGGCAATTGTCAAGGGGGTAGGTGTCATAAAGGGGCAATTGTCAAGGGGGTAGGTGTCATAAAGGGGCAATTGTCAAGGGGGTAGGTGTCATAAAGGGGCAATTGTCAAGGGGGTTGGTGTCATTAAGGGGCAATTGTCAAGGGGGTAGGTGTCATAAAGGGGTAATTGTCAAGGGGGTTGGTGTCATAAAGGGGCAATTGTCAAGGGGGTAGTTGTCATAAAGGGGCAATTGTCAAGGTAGTAGTTGTCATAAAGGGGCAATTGTCAGGGGGGTAGGTGTCATAAAGGGGCAATTGTCAAGGGGGTAGGTGTCATAAAGGGACAATTGTCAAGGGGGTAGTTGTTATAAAGGGGCAATTGTCAAGGGGGTAGGTGTCATAAAGGGGCAATTGTCAAGGGGGTAGGTGTCATAAAGGGACAATTGTCAAGGGGGTAGTTGTCATAAAGGGGCAATTGTCAAGAGGGTAGTTGTCATAAAGGGCAATTGTCAAGGGGGTAGGTGTCATAAAGGGGCAATTGTCAAGGGGGTAGGTGTCATAAAGGGGCAATTGTCAAGGGGTAGATATCAAGGACAATTGTAAAGGGGGTAATTTTCAACGAGGTAGTTGTCATGAGGGGGCAATCCTCTGGGGGTGGGGGTAGTTGTCATAAGTGGTAATTGTCTGAGGGCAGTTGTCATAAGGAACAATTGTTAAGAGGGTAGTTTTCATAAAGGGGCATTGTCAAGGGGTAGTTATCAGGGGTAAATTTCAAGGGGGTAGTTGTCATAAGGGGGCAATTGTCAAGGGGTAGTTTCCATATGGGGCATTTGTCAATGAGGTAGTTTTCATAAGGGGGCAATTGTGAAGGGGGATACGTAGTTATCAGGGAGAAATTTCAAGGGGGTAGTTGTCATAAAGGGGCAATTGTCAAGGGGTAGTTATCAAGGACAATTGTTAACTGGTAGTTGTCATGAGGGGCAATCGTATGGGGGGAGTTGTCATAAGGGGTCTGAGGGCAGTTATCAGGGCCAATTGTCAAGGCGATTTGCCCAGGGGCAGTTGTTATAAGGGGGCAATTGTCAAGGGGGAAGTTGTCATAATGGGACATTTGTCATAACGGGCAATTGTCAAGGGGGGGGGGTAGTAATCAGGGCCAATTGTCAAAGGGCAGTTATCAGGGCCAATTGCCCAGGGGCAGTTGTTATAAGGGGGCAATTGTCAAGGGGGTAGTTGTCATAATAGGACATTTGTCATAAGGGGCAATTGTCAAGGGGCAGTTATCAGGCCCAATTGTGAAGTGGCAGTTTTTATAAGGAGGCAACTGTCAATGGAGTAGTTGTCATAAGGGGCAATTGTCAACAGGGAGTTGTGCTAAGGGGGCAATTATCAAGGGGGTAGTTGTCATAAGGTGCAATTGTCCAGGGGGTAGTTGTCATAAAGGGGCGATTATCAAGGGGGGTAATTTTCAAGGAGGTAGTTGTCATGAGGGGGCAATCGTCTGGGGGTGGAGGTAGTTGTCATAAGGAACAATCGTTTAGGGCAGTTGTCATAAGGGGAAATTGACCGGGGCTGAGTTATCAAAAGATGGCAATATACCAGGGGTGGGGAGTTGTCGTAAGGGGCAACTGTCCAGGTTGGAGTTACTATAAGGGAAAATTTTCTGCAGGGCAGTTGTCATGTGGTGCAATTGTCTGGGGCAGTATTCATAAAGGAAAATTATCTGGGGGGAGTTGTCATAAAGGGGCAATGTCCAGGGTGGAGTTGTTATAATTAGGCGATTGCTGGGGGCAGTTGTCACAAGGGGCAATTGTCTAGGGGGCATTTTTCATAAATGGCAATTGTTTGGGGGCATTTGTCATAAGGGGCAATTGTCCAAGGGTAGTTCTCAAAGAGGGCTGTTGTCCAGGGTGGAGTTATTATAAGGGGCAATTGTCTTGAGGCAGCTGTCATAAGGGGTATTTGCCTGAGGGCAGTTGTCATAAGGGCAATTGTCACAGGCATACACTTGTTTGGGGGCAGTTGACATAAGAGGGAAACTGTATGGGGGGCATTGACATATTAGTGGGCAATTGTATAAGGGGGATTGTCTGTAACGGAGTTTTAAGGGCAACTGTCCAGAGGCAGCTGACATATGAGGGCAATTATGTGGAGGGTGGTGGTCATAAGGGGGCAATAGTCCGGGACAGTTGTCTTAAGGGGGAATTGTCTGGAGGAGTTGTCATAAGGATCAATTGTCTAGGGTAATTGTCATAAGGGGAAACTGTCTGGAGCTGAGAGTTATCATAAGAGGGCAATAGACCAGGGGTGGGGAGTTGTCGCAAGGAGGCAACTGTCTAAGGGCAGTTGTCATAAGGGGAAATTGTCCAAGGCCAGTTGTCAGAATGGAGCAATTGTTCAGAGGCAGTTATCCTTCTGGACAATTACTTCTAAGGTATTTACTACTGACATTGTCCATGTCATAATACATGAATGATCCCCTATCTCCATAATAGAAAAAGCAGTGTAACATGTCTGCATTGTACCTTGGTGACCTAATTTTACTTTCGTTGTAATGTGTCCATTGTTAATGACTAAAAATGGGAAGTCAAAAAGACATTGAGCTTTACATGTTACTTTGACCCAACCTTCATCATGTTCATTTGGAAATCAATATCATTTTGGCTCAAATTTGGACCAATATGAAACAAGACCTCTGATATGTACTTTCAATTCTTTACTTACTTCTGTTTAAATCTGGCATCTTGAATTCCTGTAAAATACAAATAAAATGTTGGATATTGTCAACAATCTTTAAGCTGTCTGTATAATATCATCTATGTCCCAGGGGCGCTTATAACAATGATCAGATCCATATACAAGCTTCTTTTTAAAAATAATGCAACAATTTCGAGTGCAACTATAATTTTTACGGATGAATGTAAAATCTGTAGACTTTTAACGCGAATTAGAACAGTGTATTTTCAGCCCCAAATCGATGAGTGGAAAATACGGACAATCTGTACAAGTAAACAGCTCTGGTATTCATCCGGAATGGAATATTTTGCTGTGGTATACAATGTTACTAGACATTTTAACCTTATTCATGACACTCTGTCTGGTGTTGGACAAGAAAAATACACAGAATCATTACTACCCATCAAAGCATTTAAAAGGTATGCGTTAGACCTAACATGATACAATAATACATTCGTTTAGTTGTGGTTGGTGCAATTAGTACACAAGAAATAATTGTGTCTTGTCTGCAAATATCAGTAGCTAAAACTACGCTGATAACTTGTCGTAAATGTGTACCTTCCTGACCTTGTATTTTCTTCTGTTCTGGTACATAATTTTTTTTCTAGAAAAAGAAAATCAACATTTATCAATATAGATTTTAATAAACATTCTGTATTACAGGTTTTTGTCTTATTTATAGCAACATACATGTAGGTTTGTGTAAGTTACACACATGGAAAAGGAAAAGTGAACTGAATGTAAACAGTATCTGTCCAAACATATAAATCATCAGGAAATTAACAATTAGTAGAAATAGTAAATTATTGATGGTCAAGTAAAGATTTGTTTATTTAACATCTTTAGTAATAATTAGTGCATGTTGTTCGCAGACTGTGAAATACTTTCAGATGTATCATGATTCCCAGTTGGTCAGTTCTTGCTCGGAATTCCCCACAGGCTATAAATACTGAACAAGGAATACCCCACAGGCTAAAAATACTGAACAAAGTATACACCAAATGCTATAAATACTGAACAAAGTATACCCCACAGGCTATAAATACTGAACAAAGTATACACCACAGGCTATAAATACTGAACAATGTATACACCACAGGCTATAAATACTGAACAATGTATACACCACAGGCTATAAATACTGAACAAAGAATACACCACTCGCTATAAATACTGAACAAAGAATAACCCACAGGCTATAAATACTGAACAAAGAATACACCACAGGCTATAAATACTGAACAATGTATACACCACAGGCTATAAATACTGAACAATGTATACACCACGGGCTATAAATACTGAACAATGTATACACCACAGGCTATAAATACTGAACAATGTATACCCCACAGGCTATAAATACTGAACAAAGAACACACCACAGGCTATAAATAGTGATCAAAGAAATACACCACAGGCTATAAATACTGAACAAAGTATACCCCACAGGCTATAAATACTGATCAAAGAAATACACCACAGGCTATAAATACTGAACAAAGTATACCCTAGAGGCTATAAAAACTGAACAATGTATACACCACAGGTTATAAATACTGAACAAAGTATACCCCACAGGCTATAAATACTGAACAAAGTATATACCACAGGCTATAAATACTGAACAAAGAATCCACAACAGGCTATAAATACTGAACAAAGAATACCCCACAGGCTATAAATACTGATAAAAGAAACACACCACAGGCTATAAATACTGAACAAAGAATACCCCACAGGCTATAAATACTGAACAAAGAATACCCCGCAGGCTGTAAATACTGAACAAAGAATACCCCACAGGCTATAAATACTGATCATAGAAATACACCACAGGCTATAAATACTGAACAATGTATACACCACAGGCTATAAATACTGAACAAAGAAATACACCACAGACTATAAATACTGAACAAAGTATACCCCACAGGCTATAAATACTGAACAAAGTATACACCACAGGCTATAAATACTGAACAAAGTATACCCCACAGGCTATAAATACTGAACAATGTGTAACCCACAGGCTATAAATACTGAACAAAGAATACACCACAGGCTATAAATACTGAACAATGTATACACCACAGGCTATAAATACTGAACAATGTATACA